>CAOKZL010001025.1:600000-1068905 GCA_948472985.1 Iguana delicatissima
GTACCTGTGTAACCTGGCTCAATACATAGTTGGGATGTGGCATAAAAGCTTCCAAAACTGCAAACAGTGCTCCTAATGAAAGCAGTACACTGGCTGGTTTGTACTTGTGAACATTATGGCTATTTCCACACTAAGGTATTACCGTGCTATCATTCCACATTTTACATCCGGTGGAATTCTGGGGCTTGTAGTTTCCTGAGGCCAAAGAGCTCTCTGGCTGAGAATTCTGAATGCCCCTCCCTACACTGCAAACCCCAGGATTCCATGGGATGTCGAAAGTGGAATAATAGCACTATAACAATGTAGTGCAGAAAGGCCTTCAGTCTAGGGATATTTCCTCACTAAACTGTTATAGCGGTATTATTTCGCTTTCAACATCCTATGGAATCCTGGGGTTTGCAGTTTAGGGAGGGGCCTCAAAGCCCCCCCCCGCCTAAACTGCAAACCCCAGGATTCCATAGGACGTTGAAAGTGGAATAATAGCACTACAACTGTCTTGTGCAGAAACGGCTTGGGGCAACTTGTAGGACGCTGGGAACCCTACTCCACAATCGGTAACTTTTCCAAGCTGTGGCAATGCCAACCAAAGGAGAGAAGTAACCATGCAGAAGGCAACTTACAGCGATGAGGGCTGAGTGCCTCTGCTCCCCTCCGCCCGCCGCGCCGGGCTGCGGCGGCTGCTGCTGCTGCTGCTCCCCGTTGATGCCACTCCGGCTGCCCCCAGCCGCCGCTCCGTTGCGGACCAGCGAGGGAGATGTAGTCCGCGGCAGGGGGCGCTGCCGCGTTGCCCGCCGCCGCCGCCGCCGCCGCCGCCGCGGCCCCGCCGCCGCCGCCTGCCGCCGCCTTCCCGTGCTTGCCCCCCTTCCGCGCCGCCTGGCCGTGCTGGACGAGGTTGAGCAGCTGCAAGGTGCTCTCCCGCTCGCGGTCCGAGCTCTCCGCCCGGCCCCGCTCGTAGCGGCCCTCGCAGCTCAAGTGGTGCTGGCGGCAGACGGCGATGCGCGCCCGCAGCCGCTCCACGATCGCGCTGTGCACCCGCGGCGGGGCCCCCACCGAGGAGCCCCGCCGCCTCCCAAAAGACCCGGGGCTTGCGGGGGAGCCGTGTCCCCCATCGCGACCCCCGAAGTGCCTCCGATCTTCCTCCTTCCTCTTCTCCTCTCCCGGATCTTTGCCCAAGTAGCGATCGCGTTCCCTCCTCGCCCTCTCACTGCCACATGGATGCGCTCTCGGGAGCCGGCTCGGATTTGGATCGATTTCTCTCCACTTTTTTTTCTTTCTTCCTTCGAGGCAACCAGCCCTCGATTTCCTTCCCTTTCCACCCCGCTGTGAATTACGATCCTCCCTGTGACAAACCAAGAGGAGTGGATTTGACAGATTTAAGGTGGGGGAGGGGGTTTAGTAAAAAACGACTCTGAACATCCTGGGTGAAGATGTCTTGTTTAAAGGAATGCCACGGATTTTAAAAATTGGAGAGGGGAGGAGAAAGAAATTGACCAAAAGCAGTTTAGAAACTGGCCAGCCAATGAGACTGGAAACGGACGAATCCTTGCAGTCGTTTTCCAAAGGTTAAAAACTAGGTTTTTTAACGAATTAGGGAACTGCACGTTATCCGAAAAGTTGCTTTTTTTAAAAAAAGAGCTAGCAAATAATAAAAGTTGTTTTTTTAAAAGAAAGAGTGAGCTAGCAAATCATTTTAAAAATTAAAGGTTATGAATGCACTCCTGGGGTGAAAATGAAAGGAAGGGGAGGCAAAAAAAAAAGGGAGGGAGGAAAAGCCTAAAAAGAAAAGAATCCCAGGATTGTGCGAACGCGTGACATACGAGGTCGGGGAGGCTTTGGGTAAGAAAAGTGGCTTCCCAATCTGGAGCAAAAGCGAAGTGAGGATAGAGCGAACAAGAAAAATTTAAATGCTTTTTTTTTCTTATTCCATTTACGCCGGTTCCGATCCCCTCTCTTTGAAATAAATTCAACCCTCCGAGGTTCAGAGTGTCATTCCGCTGTCTGAGCGTTCCGACTGAAATCCGGATCGGGGTTGAGACAGAGAAAGGAGTGGGAAGGAGGAGGGAATCCGTACCTTCAAGGGTTTCTTCCTCCTCGCCGGCTGGATAAAAAAAAGGCAGGCTGGGCTGTCGGGGCGAGCGCCGCTTTCCACATCCTCGGAGAGGCTGGCGCGGAGACGGCGGCGCGAAGAAAGGAAAGCAGAGAAAGCCCCGCGCTCTCTCTCGGCTGCGGCGCTTTAGCCCCGATCGGGCGCTTTGCAAACTCCCCGCTTTCCGCCTGCAGGGCCGCCCGGGCCGGCGAGGCTCCTCCTCGGACGGCGGGTGACTTCCATCCCTCGATCAGCCCGGGGAGATTGCCGAAGTTTTCCCACACGCGTCTTCCTCCCCGCTCTGCGCCCAGCCCGGCCGCGCTTGCAACGCCAGCCGCCACGAGCGCCACGACGGCCCGGCGCGGGGCGCTGCGGGGGCACGGGATCGCCCTGCGCGGGCGGCGCGGCGGAGCGACGAGGGCGCGCGGGCGGCCCGAGCCCGAGCGGAAGGCCGGAGCGCGGCGCGGACAGGAGGAAAGCGGGAAGACCCCGCCGGGGGCGCGGCACGCCCCCTAGCGCCCGAGCGCGCTCGCTGCAGGGCTCGCCCCGATTCCACGCAAAGGCCCGCTCTCACGTTACGCGTCTGGCCCGGGCGGCAGTCCCCAGTCAGCCAGGGCCGGCGTGGTCTCCAACCGTAGGAGTGCGGGGACAGGAGAGAGGAGGGAGCGTGGTTTCGGACTACAGTTCTCAGCCTACCGCTCCATCACCGGATGCGGGTTGAGGGATTTGGGGAGATAGAGTCTAAAAGTTCGCCTTTCCCTCCCCTCACTTTCTGATCCAAAGAACTGGGCGGGAGTGCAGTCGTCCCTCCACATTTGGTAGGGTTACAGGCACAGGACCCCCCCCCCGAAAGTGGAAAAGCTGTGAATAACTCTAGGCCCTCCCAAACCATATTTAACACACACACACACACAAGGTATGATCACCATATTCAGCCCCCCATGGATTCCTTTGAGGCACCAGGGTTCCTTCACAAGGCAGAAGTGGGTGGCTGGTGGGGCTGACTGCCACTGATGCCCCGCACCATTTTCAATAGGGACGTACAAGCTTTGTTTGCAGTTTCCCATCTCAGGAGGCTTGTGGACCCCATTAAAAATGGCATAGGGAAGCAGCAGAGGTGACAGCAAATAATCCACGAATAATCAAATCTGCAAAAGTGAAACCCGCAAATGTGGAGGGATGACTGTAAATGAAAACACAGACACTCCAGGAAGCAGACAAGCATAATCCTTGGAAAGTTGTGGGTTGCTATAAAGAACATGGCAGCCTGGGCACAGGATTTCAAGTTGCCTGTGGATTTATGGCAACCCCATTAATTTCATAGGGTTTTCTTAGGCAAGGAATGCTCAGCAGGTGCCACTGCCTTCAATAAAGCTTAAAGCCCCAGCCAATAAAGCAGTGGTTCTCAACCTGTGGGTCCCCAGATGTTTTTGGACTTCAGCTCCCAGAAGCCCTGAGCATTGACCATAATGGCTGGGGCTTCTGGGAGCTGAAGTCCACAAACATCTGGGGACCCACAGGTTGAGAACCACTGCAATAAAGCTTAAAGCTTTATTTGTCAATGGTCTCCCATCCTAGTACTAACCAAAGCTGACCCTGCTTATCTTCCAAGAACAGAGGAGATCGAGTGTGTTTAGGGTGTTTATCTCTGGCATGAAACATTGTAGCTGACTATGAGGTACAACAGCTGTGTTGTAGTGGATCGCAGGGAAATGGGGTGGTCCAAGAAATGAGCCTGTCTGAGGAAAAGAAATAATTGCATCTCCCTCACCTAAACCAGCCAAGTTATTTTGGCCTGCATGGTCGAAAACCCCTCAGATGTTTCCCTCTTTTCTTAACAGGGAGGTAATTCACACTACACAGTTACAGTACTGTGAGTCCACTTTAACTGCAAGGGCAACGTCCATTGAAATCCTGGGATTTGTAGTTGGGTGAGACACGACAGCTGAAAGCTGAAATGTGGGGCTGGAGGATTGCATGGGTCTACAGTTTGAGTTCTGCAGATTCCATGGGTCTTAGGGAAAACCAAGCATGACCACTCACTTTCAGAAGCCAAGGTGACTAAACTGAACCTACCATGCTGCGGGCGTACCTTGAGACGCTGTGACTCACTGCAGAGGACAAAAAGGATCGGTAAAGTGGAAGTTAGGAAGGAAAGAGGAAGGCCACACTGAAGGTGGATTGATTTAGTCAATGATGCCACAGGCCTGAATTTCTATGACCTGAGCAGGGCAACTGGTGCCCAGGGCCCTTGGGGGTCACTGTCACTCAAAGTCAATCTGATGCCAAATAACAGTATTGGCTTAGAATTCTATATACCTCTCCCTAATGTTCCAACACCAGGATTCCTTAGGATGTTGCCATGGCAGTTAAAGTGGAATAATCGTGCTATAACGATGTAGTGTGAACAGACCCTTGGTTATTTACTGCCCTTTGATAGCATGCAAGATCTTCCAGGCAGATATTTCAGTGTGCCTTCTGGCATTGTTGTTCCTGTTCACAGGACACCACAGTGTATTATCTCTTACCCACATAAACCCAAAAAAGAAGAGTGTACTTGCTTATCATATGTGATAAACAACTTGCTGAGTTCATGTGGTTGTTTGCACGCGTGCGCACACACACATACAAGTTCTCTGCAGAACATGTCAGCTTTTGTGAAGTCAAATAGCATTGTGAAGATGATGGAAGAGGTGATTAAAAATGGATTTTTCAGGAAGGCATATTTATCGTAATTTTTCTAGCACAGACCACTAATTTCTAATGCACAAGACCTCAGCAAACAAAATAACTTGTGCTATCGTTTACTGTATATCCAATCTTTCTAGGTCAAATTCAGGCAGAATTCAAAAACTCTCCAAAAGCAATACATCATTTTAAAAAAGCAGTAAAATTATAATATCAACCCATACAAGTTAAAATGCAGAGCATCGAGGGAAACAATGAAATACTCTGCAGGTCAGAATCCCACCTTTTCAGCAGACAATGAAATAATGCGCAACAGCTTTTGAGATTTCCTGGTGTGAAGAGTTCCCCAGAATGGATAGCACAGCAATCATAACTAAAAAGAGTTCCTGAAGCAGGCAGCAGGCCAAAATCTGATTGGGTGAATCTAATCAGAGAATCCTTAAATGAATTTAAATAGTCTTCCCAAAAAGCAGGATCTAATGATGTGCTTGTGAACAGTTGATAATGTTTTTAATGACGATTTAATTAATATATATCCTACTTTTTTCCCGTATGGGAGCCAAAACAGCTTATACTGTATGTTAAAACAAAAGAACTAAAACAATGTGTAATACAAAACTTTTAAAAAGTTGTGGTTGTGACGGTGTGCCTTCAAGTTGTTTCCAACTTGTGGGTGATCCTATCATAGGATTTTCTTGGCAAGAATTGTTCAGAAGGGGGGGGAGATTGCCTTTGCCGCCTTCTGAGGCTGAGAGAGTGTGACTCACCTCAGGTCACCCTGTGGGTTTCCGTGGCTGAGTGGGAATTCAAACCCTGGTCTCCACAGTCATAGTCCCAGCACTGAAACCACTACACTACATTGGCTTTCAAAATGATGTGCAACAAACTGCTTAAAAACATAAAGTTGGAACAGTTAAAAAAACATTAAAATCTATTACATATTAAAAATCAGCACTCCTATTGCACTGCCCCAACCATTTAAAGCTGAAGTCCTGTTTGAACAGGGATTTGTTTGCTAACAAAAAGAAAGTAGAGAGAGGGCCAACTAAGTATCCCTTGGAAGTTCTAACTTGTAATATTACGTTTCGGCCATGGTTATATTTTCATGTATTGTCCAAAGATTGATGAAGTGAGATTGTATTTACTGGATTCTATTCACTGAAAGCCTTAGCTTTTACATTTTACAATTTTGTTTTGGGATTTTTTAAAAGTACATATGATTTATTTATTTATTTTTGGAAAAAACTCAATTCTATATCCTGCATTTCTATTATGCATTACTGATCAACATACTCCTTCAAACTGGTAGCAAATCTTCAACTGGGGAAATAGATATTCCCCAAACAAGCCTGCTGCTTGTAAGCCACCAAGCCAAACAGAGCCCCATTGCCACGTGATAAACCTATTTGCTTTGCCTGCAGGGGCTACAAAAGTACCTGGCAGGCTATATAACACAGGGCTGGCTGCAGTTGGTTTAGAGGCTGGTTGTGCAGGCCTGTCCCCAAGAGATAAAAGGGTATTTATGAAGGGACCAGTATTTTCCTCTTTGATCTTTTCCAGACCAGATGAGATGCCAGTCTTCATGGAGCCTGTAGGTAAATTGCCAAGCCATTTTCTGGAATATCAGAATTATGTCCCCCTTCATTAACGTGTTCATTGATCATCCATGCTTGCAAGTTGGAGAGGCAAGCCCAGGTTTAATAATAGGGAGGAGTGGATAGAATGGAGGGTAAGAGTAGGTGTTATCTCTTTATAGTAGAGTACAAAAACAAGTTTAGAATGATAAAATACGAGTACATATACCTGGCGTTGCCTGGGATTTTATTTTCTCATAGGTAATACTTGTTAGGAAGATTTGAGATCCTGTGTCTCTAATTCCCAAACTCTCTTGCCCAGTACCTGTAAGTTTTCCCCATATTCCCTAATCCAATCTGTATTGAGAGTTATTAACACAGAGAGGTTGGGTTCCTGAGGGAATACACTGCCCTCTTCCTTGGTGCTAGGCCTTGTCTCCATAGCAACCAGCCTATTCAAGACAGACACAGTTGACTGAGGCCCAAGAGCTCTCTGGCTGAGAATTCTAAAGGCCCATCCTTAAACTGCAAATCCCCAGAGTCCATAAAATCTTCTTAGGCAGCCAATCATGAGGTCTTCGCATGATACAGACAAACAAACTTTAATTTTTATATATTAGATTTTAGAAGGGGAAGAATTAAATTGGGCAACTAAGGACAAACACAGAATCAATACATCAAACAATAATGAGTAACTCTCCATGTTTCTAATTATAGTAAAGAGCTCGTTACTTCCCAATTTTAACCAAATCATGCTCCAGTCCTGTGGCTTTTTAATACATTACCTAAGGAAACCATTACAAAAAATAGAAGGATGAGGTTCTCCTTCCTCCTCTTTCCCATAATAGTACTGATATAGACTCAGTTTCAGAGAGAGATTCCTGATCAGAGTGTGACTTGCTCTCACAGCATGTAAAAACTCACATACCAACATGACTGAAAACAACTGGATTTCCTTATACATGATACCTTTCTGTTTACCAAGTGTAAACATGGGTGAGGTTTATATCCCGCAAAACGTTCTCCAAACACAGCGGACATAGTTGAGCTGTAAATTCCATTACAGCCTTAAAAAAATGTTATTCACACACACATATTTCACACAGGTTTTATTTATCATAGTAAATCTGAACATACTAAGAATTGTGCCTGCAGTGCATTGGCATCATCTTGCCTCTCCAACTGTATTGCTGTCCCGGTTATCTCTGACACAGTGTGTCAGAGCTGTAGTAACACCTTAGTGAGAGGTTATGGTGGGTTGGGTGATTCTAAGCATAACCCTAAAGACAGCTTATCTGGATCAGACAAAACATTCCGCTTCTAGCTAGATTACTCTGAGAAGCTCATAAGCAAAGACTTGAATGTGATGGCCATCCTCTTGTGTTTCCTCCCAGGGTAAAGTAGTCACGGTTATACTGCCTCTGAACCCAGAAGGTCTGTTGACATAAGAAATTGGTCATATTCATAGGAGGGCACCTAACACCATGTGACATGGTCGATCCATCCACTTTAGCAATATTTATTACAGGGGTGAAGAACTGTTCCCCTTTAGATCGTGTTTATTGGCAATTCCCGTGTCATATCCAGCAAAAACAATGATGGAGATGCAGCCCAACATCATCTGGAGGGTCACAGTTGTTCCACCATGGCCTACCAGCAACTGGCAGTCTGATTTCCAGGGCTTCAGGCAGAAGTCTCATCTAAGCCATACCCAGAGCTGCCAAGGATTGCATCTAGGATCTTTGGCAAGCAAAACATGCCCTGTCACTGAGGCCCTTTTAGCACGTTACCTTTCTCCTGGAGCGATTGAGCGGTGATCCCAGGAAAGCCTCTCCTGTGAGAGAATAGCGTCTGCTGCACTCTCCCTCTGCACAAGCTGCCTGCTGGATGGGAGGAAGCGTGATGGCTCAGCTCCTCCCTTCTGCAGCACAGCCTGGCAGTTTCCCAGGCTGTGCTGGGGGAGGAAGCACAGCCATTGTGCTTCCTGACGTTCCGCACAACACGTAAGTGCAGGAGGGATGCAGGAGGACTCTGCAATCACGAGTCATGTTCAGGAGGAACCTGAACATGATTTAATCTGCGACTATGACGGGATGGCGACGACGTCATGCAGAACTGTCGTCGTGATCCCGTGGCAACTTCATGTTGGAGGTGGTGTGCAAAAAGGGCCTGAGTTGTTGCCCTTCAGTTCCTACCACATTCATATTGGAAGTGAACAAACGCTACCTATTAATTATTTAACAGGGAGATACACACATGATTTTTAATGACCTCATTTTAACTACAGCAAAATTAGAAGTTATAGGTACCCAAATATTAGAGTATGTATAGGCCATATGTGTCTCTAACCTGTAAGCCACTGCACTCTTCCTGTATGTGACCCTTGAAATTGTCTAAAGCAGGCACAATATTCCGCTTCTCAAATTCATTGGGTTGTCATTTATATTAAAAGCAAAGTCAGTTCTCCAACCGCCAATGTCCTTATGTAGCCAAAGGGGCATGATCCATGCACAGGACAAAGGCATCAGCAAGTCTGGAAGAACCCCAAAGTCTGGAGAGGCCTGAAAAGCTTTAGATGGGAAAACCCTAAAATGAGGGTAGCCATTTTTCTCAATAAAAAAAAAAATGAACACTGGTTGACTGTCAAGGTGGGGTTCAGAAAAATGAAGTGGGAAATAGAATGAAACTACATATCATGGTAGACAGCATGTGGGGCTGGTTAGACCCCGAAATATGAACACTCTACACTGCAGTGTTATATGACAAGCCCCATTTGTCAATAGTCTTAATACTGAATCCATTACTGAAACCTCAGTTTCTGATTGATGCAGTGAGCATCAGTAAACATCCCTGAGAAACCATCCAAAATGGAAGCTATCAGATACCTAACAGCAGCCTCTGTACAAATCATCAAGTCCTGTAAAGCTACTTCTCTTCCAAATTCTACACAAATGATTCAATAATACGATTTGTTTGAGTACAATTTAGTGCCACGCTCAGTCTGGATGGATACTGCTTTTCTCCTTTGCTTCAGGGGATGCTAGCAGTGTTAGATTTTTCAGCTTCCTGTCAACTGGGCTGGCTAAATACAAGTCCATGAATTCTGGGCCTCTAGGATACATAAACAATGATAGTTTGCTGGTTTCAGAGAGAGAGTTTGTTATGGCCTTATATCCTTAAAAAAAAAAAAGCTTGATGTTTATAGCAGCTTTTAGGTATTATCCTGGGAAAACAGTTTTCATTGTATGGTTTGTGGACTTCTCACCATATAGAGCTTTCCTTTTCCAAAAACTGAAGCCAAGCATTTCTCACACACTGACATAATCTACCAGAGCATTATAGTACTGAAAATTCACTTCTTGAATGAACACTTTGATTATTCAAGGACTGTTTCTCATTTTAGACCATTAAGTTGACTGTGTCGCATGTAAGAATACAGAAAGGATGATTTCCACTATAAATTTTTTTTAAATGATTATCCTGATAATTAAAATGAAATTTAAAAAGAAACAAACAGTAGTATCCATAGAAATAACAAGCAGGTATATTACTAGGCCCTGGAATAAAAAGAAAAGAACATGGAATGCAAGATGATCTTCAAATATTGTCACCAGTTTAAAGGAAGTGTGTCTGTACATGTTTTTAAAATCCTTCTTCAAAGGATGAATCCAAGCGCTCTCAGTCCATTTTCTCCTCTTGGAAGAAATCTGCACTATCCATGTAGCCTTCTAGATCTCTGTATTGCTTCAAAGGAAGAAAACCATGTCATTTTAGCAGACCTGAATTCCAGGTGAAATTTTTAATGTCCGCAACCTTCACAATTAACTTTGAGCTGCAATGCAGGGACGATCTCAGGAACAACAATATGTGCAGTGGAAAGAAGCAAGGCAGTATACTAAATCCAAACACAGATGGTACAAAGTTCATTGGAAGACTCAGTTATCTACTGGAGGGAAATATCACCAGTACTTACTGGCTTTATTAGTGAGAGACTTGCACTTTGAACAGCAGCACAGAAAGGGCAATTTTCATAGACAGCACTTTATAAAAATCAGGAAGAGATTGCTCCTGTCAAATTTAGAATAATCTGCCAAATTTTCCCCTTTTCACGTTAACGCTAGGGATGTTAAATCCTGTCTTCCTTGGAAACCTAGAGGCTTTATTGATAAAGCTCACACATGATGAAGTTCACATTTGCTATTTCACCTATTTCACATGTACTTTCTTCAGTAACTATTCATTCTATAATGCTCTGCAAAGAACTAAACGTAATATAAATAGATTTATTTAAAAAAAATAAAGGAAAGCAGTGTGCAGTACAGCCAACATCAAATTAGCAAGAGGTTGCAAAACTTTCTGGAAAGTAGTCTAATGCTAAGCATAACAGGTATCCTTCAGTTAACAAACTCTTTCACAAAGAAGCTCCTTTTTATAAAGTCTTTTTATGTCTGCCTAGGCACCCTTCCCTCCTCAATCTCTATCTAGCTGGAAGTTTTTTTAGCAGCACTTGCATTGGGGGGATTGCGAAGGAAAGCTGGAGAAACACATACTTTCAGTGTCAGATTGCAGCAGTGTGTCTGTCATAAACAATGCAATACAGCTGAGCTGGAAAAGAATAGGATTTTCTCTATCCTGTGCTACTTTACGGTAGGTACTTGCCAACAACAAGCAAGGTAAACAAAAGATTCCCCCAGGATCCCTTATCAATCATGCATGAAAAGCAAGACAAAGGGGAAAGCAGGTTAATATGCTTCACCAGTCGCTCTCAGCATGGCTACCAAAATGATAAGCCTAAGAAAAATGGAGACTGGTTAAAATAATATATCAATCCTGGATGCTTCTTCTCATGTTATTTCTGCCTCAGGTACCACATTTTCTGTTAAAGAAGTAATACCCAGGAACACATCTACTTTGTTCATTGAGGACTATCTGTAATCTGATGAAGCAATAAAAACAATAGGACTTTACCCTTCAAGAGAATAAAGCTTTCATAAAGAAAGACATGAGATCTGAGTGCCAAGGTTTCTATGCAATGCCACCTCTCTACCTTTTTTCTTATTTTGGATTTCACTATCCCACCACAAAAGGAAACTATAAATGTACTGGAAAGAAGTCCAGACTATTATTGCAATAAAGCTCATTAATGTAAAATGGAACTTATTTCCAAGCAACAGGTAAGAACCCAGCTTTTCCTAGTCTTTTTTTTTTTTTTTTTTAAAAATCCTGTTAATCATTAAAACAAAATTCCAAATGGGTACCTTTTCTAAAGATGAAGTATTCTGGGGCTAAGTTTTGCTAGAACTACACTTTATGGACTATTAAATTTGTGCACACGCTCTCTCTATTCCCCCTTTCTGTTTGAATGCACTCTACTTGCCTCCACTGTGCCCTGATTATTAATTCTGTTGGTCTCCAAAGGAGCAGAATTCACCAGTCAGTTCTACTGTACCTTCTGCATCCAGCCATCTTCCTCCAGCTGCATGAAAATTCTGTCCACAGAATCTTTGACTGTCTCATCCTGAATGCCATAATTTTTCACAGCCGAACAGCAATCTTGATATAACTTGAATTTAAAATGCTTCAAATTATGGTAAACAAGAGTACGGTTTCCGCACGTAGTTCCAACCTTCAGTGCCTGCATTAAAAGGCAAGCTGTTTTAGCAGGCAGGTTTTGGACAATAATAAGAAATACAATTACTTCATCAGTTATGATGTGCTATGAAGGATATATATCACACGGACAGGATCTTTATCAGTATCTCAATGATAGCAATTCTCACTCTTTCCATTTTTGCAAAGACCAATTGATTCAATTTTTTTCTTGCCATGCTATGACTCGAAATTCAGAAAGCTACCAAGTGATCACCTGTTTTAATCAGCTGAAATACTGGTGCCACTGGGACTGAGGAAAGGTTTTAAATTATAAATTAAAAGGATTAGATTTTCGTATGCATCCATTTAATACCCTGAAGTCATAAAGCATACTCTGTTCAGCACCAACTGAAATGCAAGGGAATGAATTTAAAAAGCCTAGTTACTGAAAATAAACACTACAAATCCTGGGTTTATACAGTAGAACAGTCACACCAGTGTAAATTTAAGGAGTCACTTCACTTTAGAAAGTTTGGGAATGCAAAGTTAGGAGCCCCACAGGCATACCAACCTACTTAAAATTGTACGTAGGCACCACAGATATTAACACACAATTGGAGCTTGACAAAATGCTGCTTCGAGACATACAATTCTCACATCACTAAATCCTCACAGTCTCCAGAGTACACCAACTTAACTCCCATGTTTAAGTTATCTATTTGTATAACGGTCTTAAGGCTGTCTCCTTTATTTAGAAACAAGACAGACAAATGATTACTTATACATATTTTCAAAGACCTACCATCTTGATTAAGGTCAGCTCTAGCACTATGAACTTTTATAGGGTTTTGAATCCAGCTCATCAGGAGTTTAAGGAGAGATTCTCCCAGAGATACACACAACCTCTTAACCACAGACCAACTTGGGGCTTTTTATAGAACAGGCAAGGTATTCATGCTCCTGCTAAGAGGTCAAATCTTACCTTTCCAATAGTAAACACTAAGGTGCACTGTGTACGCCAACCAATGGAACGTACCTGATGCTTTGAAGAAAAAAAAACTTTCCACAGAATTTTAAATTAGGATTTTTTGCCCCATGCACATACTGCAATTAACAAAGCCAACGAGAAAGAAAGTCCTTTTTTACAGTCTTTGTACACCTGACCAGTTAGCTTTTCCTCGTCCTCCATCCAGCTGAAAGTTTTTCTAGCAGCATCAGTAACAGAGGATGACAAAGAAGGATGAGAGAAATGAGACTTCTGATGTCCAGTTGCAGTTGTATGTCTATAGTAGGCATGATGCCATAAAGCTTGAGCTGGGAAAGGAAGGGATTCGTCTCTAGCTGACTGTGCTGCAGCTGTGTGCACCTGCCTACAGCAGGAAAGGTAATTAGCAGCTGCACTGACTATTCACGAACAGCAAAACAGAAAGAAACGGGGAAAGTAGATTAACCTGCCCCACCAGCTGTACCCAGCAGATTAAAAATTAAAAAAGCACAGATCTGTAAGTCTGCCCACCAAAATGGAAATAGTGAGGATACTCAAAGTTAATGGGAAGAAAAAAAAATCCCTGGATCTATTTTAGAAAAAGCCTTAAAGTAGTTTCTAGAAGGTTCGTGAAGTTTTTATTTACTTACACAAGGTCCTCCAGTTCGGGTTCTGCCATTTCACATCAGTTTAGTTTTAAATAAAAAGTTTGCTGAAACATGTTGAAGTTCTTTTCTTTTTTGTGGAGTAGTAACTTATTCTTGAGAGCCAGCATAGCGCAGTGGTTTGAGCATCTGACTAGGACCCTGGAGACTAGGATTCAATTCCCTAACTGGCCATGGAAACTCACGGGGTAACTTTGGGCATGTCACACACTCTCAGCCTCAGAAAACACCTTAGAGGCACCATATGTCAGAAATGACTCGAAGGCACATAACTACAACCTATTTTATTTCTGCCTCTGGTACTAAATTTTCTGTAAAGGAAGTAATGCCTTGGTTAATTGCAGCATACCTGTAGGTTCATTATTGTTACTCTGACAGAGTGCAATTGGTTACAAGATTCCAATAATGAAGATTGGGGATATCACCCTTATGATGAACTTGTTCCATCAACAGGATGAAATGGGAGATTTTTTGAGAGTCAGAAGTTAGCAATATATTGTGTATTCCATGATAAGCGTAGAAAGCATTAACAATTTCATTTTTATGAAATCATACATTTCCATGCACGGCTGCCTGGTGAGTTGTGAAATATGCACAGTCACTGATACATGCACACAATTTTTAAACACATCCAAAAATCTATGTCTCAAAACAATCTGTAAAAGTACAAGACTAAAAACAAAACAAAACAGTAGAACCAACAAGAAATAATGCCATTTAGTTTTTTAAGTTCTTGGCAGCTTTCGGACTTACAAGCGAAATTTACCTGTCTATCATGTGACATAAAGTTGTCTACTTCCAATGTTTCACTGTTGTACGATCCTCCTGACAGAATTACTATAAACTTACAGTATCTCTGCAGTCCACAAGCTTGGCAGGAACGTTTCTCTGGGTTTCCCAGATTTATGCGAATATTAGGGTAACTATCCACTCGTTCCTAGAAAAACAGTATTTGGTTGGAATTGTTTGTCATTTGTTCCACTAACTTGGCTACTGAGTTCTTAAAAGTATTAATGCATATGGAAATGAACTTGGTCACTGTTACTTATCCCCATAATGTCAGTCCTTAAATAAAGTATCAGAGGTAGGGAAAGTGTGGCTTTTCGCTTACTGCTGGATTGCAACTCTTGCCTCCCCTAGCTAGCTTAGCCAATGGTGAAGGAACATGGCAGTTTCAGTCCTTAACATCTGGGCAGTCACCCATTCCTTTTTGCTGTTATAAATGAAAACTTGTTTCTAATTATTTTTTCTGCAAGAACAAACATTAATGTTACTCTTCTCTGATATATATAATTTAAAGCTATGTCCATTGGATATTCCATGGGTTCTCCATGGATAGTCCAAGAACTCACAGGTATTATATGATTAGTCCAAGAAAATATGAGTACCTGTCAAGAGGCTCAGTTCCTGTCATGTTAAAAAACAGATCTAGCTCAGGCAGTAGATGAAAGAGATTAGAGAATGCTAGCGCAACAATGCATTCATTGCTTATATCATTTTGCAACAATTTACAGTCATCCCTCCACATTCACTAGGGTTAGGAGCACAGGACTCTTGTGAAAGTGAAAAAACCGTAAATAACTTTAGGCCCTCCCAAACTGTATTTAACACACAAAAACATACTGTGGATTCCTTTTAGGCATCAGGGTTCCTTCACAAGGCAGAAGTGGGTGCCTGGTGGGGCTTACTGCCACCTCCACTGCTGCCCCACACCATTTTTAATAGGGATTTACAAGTCTCGTTCACAGTTTCTCAGTCTCACAAGGCTTGCAGTCCCTATTAAAAATGGCAAAGGGAAGCAGCAGAGGTGACAGCAAATAATCTGTGAGCTGAATAATCAAATCTGCAAAAGTGAAACCTGCAAATGTGGAGGTCTGACTGTATATTGATACCAATTGCTGTCTGGCACTTAATATCTGAGTATGGGCTCAAAGGGCTCCAGGGGCCTATGGAGATGATCTGGCCATGACTGGTGCCTGGAGGCATCCAGCGCTGGAGGGGGAGATCAGACAGGGGGAATGTGATATCAACAGGAAGGTGTTGTGAGAACAACCAGGCTGGACAAGATAAGAACGTCAGAACTGTCTGCATACTCAAAATGAAAACATATAAACAACTGGAATGCCTAGGAAACTTGGGGTCTCGTGGGGTAAGGTGACATTTACGACTTTCATCAATCAATGTCATTCGCCCCTGAATATGTATTGCAAGGTATAAAACCTGGTGTCACACAACGTACACCAGCCTTAGCAACTTTTGGAAGTTGCTGTGTTCCTTGATAATTCCTAAAGAAACGCTGATGCTAGAAGTCTGAGTGTTTCCTTGGAAAAGAAAGTTAGCAGTACCATATATACATGTGTATAAGTTGACCTCAAGTATAAGTCAAGGGCAGGTTTGGGGGCCAAAATTATGGATTTTGATATGATCCATCGATAAGTCAAGGGACATTCCGTGGAGAGGGGAAAGTGCACAGCTAGAAGAGGTACCACAGTGGAGAGAGCTGGAGGGGGGTGTCAGTGCTTCTTTTAGGTTCTCCAAGGATGGACTAAGCTTTTGTCTTTCACCACTCTACTCTGAGAAGGAGACAGTTCCTTTTTTTTTTTTTTGATAAAAGATACAATACTTACACTTACCCATGGATACCCATATAAGTACAGTACTTACATTGATTTGTGGATAAGCGAACCCAAGCTTTTTGGGTTAATTTTTTGACTAAATTTTCTAGACTTATACATAAGTACATCCAATAGACCTTCTAGACTTATACATAAGAATATATAGTAATTACAGATTTTACTATGCTAAGTAAATAAGCTCAACCCCCTACTGCCCACATATGTACTGAGAAAATTATTCCGAGTTATGTTTAGCACTCATTAGTTGTGGGCTTAATATGGGGCAATTTGTAAACATGCTGCTAGCATCTACAGATGGAATTCCTGCACATACTAATATACCCATTTCTTTTCCACGTGTGAGAGAGATCCACGTGTGAAAAAGAAAGCAAGAATGGAGCTGTGAGGGAAATGGGAAGTCCATGATTATTTGTGAATGTCATACACATATTAGGGAGTTGTCCTGAACTCAATTAATCCAGAGAAAGGCAGATCAATCAATCCATCAATTGAACAAGTCCCGCTTGTGCCTATCTATAAGCTCAAGTCAACTTAGGAGGCCAACTCATGTTCTCCCACCTTCAGAAGTGTGGAGAAGGACAACAAAAGACCATATAATTATGGTATTGCAACTCTTGAAAGAGAGCGAGTGTGGTATAGTGGTCTGAGCATTCGATTATAACCCTGGAGACCAGGATTCAATTCCCTGCTCAGCCATGGAAACCTACTAGGTGACCTTGGGTGCATCACACACTCTCAGCCCCCAGAAAGCCCCATGACAGGTTTGCCTGAGGGTTGCCATAAGCTGGAAAGAACTTGAAGGTGCACCACACTACCAACAGCTCTTGAAAACCCTTCTGAGGAAAATCACCCTGGCTGTGTCACTGTCAACCTTTTGGTGAATAATAAAAACATGGCTATTTATGAAAGGCAAAAATTGGTATTACAGACATTTGAAAGGAGTGCTTATTTTTTTTCTCTCCTACTATTTTTTTGCCTTTTTTTGCATATAAGGGCAAATAGTGTCTTAGATATAATAAAATTTTGTATATTACTTAAATTCCAAGCCAGCTCCAACTGAGATACAGTCATGCCTCCACAGCTGCTAGGGTTAGGGGCACAGGACCCCTGTGAAAGTGAAAAAAAAAAACGTGCATAACTTTAGGCCCTCCCAAACCATATTTAACACACAAAAAAGTATGATCACTATATTCAACCAACCCACTGTGGATTTCTTTGAGGCATCAGGGTTCCTTCACAGGGCAGAAGTGGGTGACTGGTGGGGCTTACTGCCACCTCCACTGCTGCCCCACACCATTTTTAATAGGAACTTAACAGGCCTCATTCACAGTTTCTCAGTTTCACGAGGCTTGCGGTCCCTATTAAAAATGACATAGGGAGGTAGCAGAGGTGACAGCAAATAATCCGTGAATAATCAAATCTGCAAATGTGAAACCTGCAAATGTGGAGGGCAGACTGTACCAAATAAAAGGACAAGGACAAAGTTTCAGTACCTTATAACGTTCTTTCCAGCGACTTCTAGCAAGTAAATTTTCAAGACGGGGTTGAATAAAACGGTTATCCAAGTAATGAAGTGAAGCCAGCATATCTTTTGCATATCTCTTCTGTCTTTCTCCCTCTATTGGAATTAATTTTTTTTAAAATACAATGTTTATCATCACATATGTATTTAAAAACTAACATGTACTTCACTGACAAAATCTATAATAGGAAAATGCTACAAGTTTCTTAATAAAAGTGTTTTGCTTACCATACAATGAGATCAAAAAGGCATTATCAATTGCATTGATCAGAAAAGACTTTACAACTCTCTTGAAATGCACAAAGTGATCAACATGAGACACTGTAAAAAAAAAGAGTAAAAATTATTAATAAAATACATCTGAATACGGTTATCATGCTTACAGAAAAATTACACATAGTTCCCTATATGGATACAAGTAAGGTCTGATGGGATTGTAATATCAGAAATATGATCTTCATTGCCTTTTCTAGCTGATTGTAACCTTACAGCGTGGAATGTACTTTTCCAACAACGTGCGTGATGTAAATTGCTCTCTCTCTTGAGGTTGGCTTTGATTCTCAGAGATTTCCTGTTCCAACTTGTCCCCCTCCTCGTCTTCGACGATGAAATCTTTCATGCTGTCATCATCTGATGTGCTGCTGAGCTCAAATTCTGAGAGGGGTGAATGGCAGGAATCCTCCAGCATTACTGGATCATCTTCATCATCCTAGTCAAAGTGAAAAGTAAAGAAACTTTTTTTCAATTCTATTTAAATTCATTGATATTTGTATACATACTAGAAAGCCATGACCATCAAATGCAACTTGTAACACACACAGAGGCAGGAATCATGCCCACTTTCACCAATGAAATTAGAACCACAGTCTTAAGGTAAAAGGACAATTTTAAAACTGAGAAAATTTATCTTAGACTGAGAAGGAAGGTAAAGTCAGATCTGGGCCAGTCTCCAGCCTGTCTTCAGTGTGGTTGTTCTCGGAACAATACAGGAACCAATTCAAGATAAATCCAAGTTAGAGAACGGTTTAACTATTCAAGTTACAACAGTGAGAAGACATAGCACCATATTACAGTCTTTTAACATTTTCCAACAAACTTCACAAATACAAACTTTGTGCGTGAACAGTTCGTGTAACCATGCGTTCAGAAAACAAATTCAAAGTTATACCTTAGGAGAGTCACTGATGCTACAAGTCTGAGTAGATCGACGCTGGGACAGTTCCTGCAGTTTCATTAGCCTTTGTTGTTTTCTGTTCCCTGCTTCTTCCTCAGGTGGCGTCTTTAGCTTTGAGTCAACAGACAAGTCTTCCTCGTCTATGATGCAGCTGCGTTTAGCAAAAACCTTCCTAATAATATCGCTATCATCACTCTCATCACTGTCACACATGACAGATGTCCGAACTCTCTTACGCTTTCCAATGTTGATGCTTTCTTCTTCTGTGTCTTCAGTGGTCATGCCATTACAACCTGCATCATCACCTGCAGGGCTACCTGCAGTATTCCCAGTTTCATCTTTACTCTTGTTAAGAATGGATTCATCATCCTCTTTTTCATCCACATCATTTTCTGAACTTGTTTCAAGTTCTTTTTCTGATGACGATGTAATTTCGTCACTCTCTTCTTCGCTATCAAGCAATGTGCTGCTTCTCCTAGTCCGCCGCCAGTCAATCCGAGATTTCGCTACTGATTTTTCTGCTCTGGTGCTTCTCCTTGTTTCATATTTTCTGCTTACAGAATTTGTTTCCATAATGACTACAAAAAAAAGTTTAAAAAATTATTCTGTGAATTCAAACTATGAATTGCACATATTTGTCTTGCCTTCAAGAGATGTGAAGACTCAGAAAAAGAAAACTTGTCCTCCTTATTCGCACAACCCCAGCTCAAGACATAAGTATATAAATTAGGCATTCTAGAAAAGTTTAAAAAAAACTTTTATGGAATATTATAGCTTTCAGAAAGAGTTAATCTTTTAAAAGCAGAGGTTGGTACACCCAATCCACATTGCAGTAAATCTTCTAGACTGAACAGTAGTAACAGGAATGTCAATGACACTGATTACCTTTGGCTATATTACTGAGCACGAACCTTTCCTACAAAACTGTAACGCAAAAGTAGTGTTGGAGAACAGAACACCTTTTAAGATGCTGATCCAATACAGGATACGCCAAGGACATTTCTCCATGTCATGCAATGTAAAAGTAAGACCTTTGTACAAACACAACCTCTGATTCACTTTGCTTCTTACTAGCACCAGATCTGTCAGTTGCATGTATCAAGTGAGAGAAAATACTGTATATTTGCAGATATGTGCATCATATACAACTATGGAACATATGAAAATAAACATTGAGAACCTTGTTTCAGATTATGCAAACCTTTTGTCTTCTGAAACCAGCAGTATTCAAAGTGAAAGTTCAGAATAAAATGCTATGGATCTTTCAGAAACTGATACTGAGCAAATCATGCAAATTTCGGTTATGCTATCATTTTCAAGGATAGATTCATCAATGGAGAGGAACAAAATATGAAACAATAGGGTTCAAACAGTAACTGAGGCAAAATTAACTATCAGAACTAAAACGCTGGACGCATTGGGATTCTTTGTTGTACCGTAGCTACTGACAGGAAATGCAACCACAAAACATACCTCAAATTTTCCCGCAGCAAATTTTGCTAGGGAATAGCAGTAAAGGCTGCTACATTATCTTCCAGAGAAGCTTTTGCACTGTTCCTAATTGTCTCACAGAAGATTCTCTGATAATTTTTGAAGGAGTCCCAGAGCACTCTGAAACCATTTGATAAGTACTGTGCAACTGTCCACTCAAGCTGGACAGTTGGCAGGCCTGATATGTTGTTGTTATAGGCCTTCGGGTTTACTCCAACTCATGGTGACCCTACTATAGTGTTTTCTTGGTAAGATTTATTCAGAGGTTTGCCCCTCTCTTCCTTTAAGGCTGAGAGAGTGTAACTTGGCTAAGGTCACCTGGTAGGTTTCCATGATCTGAAGCCTGGTGTCCTAGTCCAGCACTCAAACCACCACTGGTTTGGCAGTCCTAGTACCAGCTTTCTATTGCCTAGACTACAAGTATGAATGCAGGGACTTTTTTGCTATTGCTTCTGCACGTGATTAAAGTAAATGAAAATTATCTTCTCTTGAATGAAAACATGTGAGGGAACCATATAACAAGGGTGGGCAATGTGTAGCCCCAGATCACATGCCGGGGTCAATTTATTTTTCAAAACTTTTTTCCCTTCAAAATGTCCACTAAGGGTGGAGTCAGCATTTTGGGGCACTTTTTTGGGAGAGGGGGAGCAAAAAATAAGTAAACCAGAAGGACTACCAGTCACTTCCTACCACCCTCCAAGCATCTCCTGGGCCTGAAATGGCCCATAGCCCCCACCAACATAGCATATATTTCCCTTCAAGCGCCCATAGAGGGCAGGGGAGGGCATTTGGAGAATTTTTGTTTGTTTGTTTTAGCTTTTGGTGGTGGAGGGGACAGTGGGGGATGCAACCTCCAAGGTCTTATCAGGGGCTAATGTGGCCCCCCCATCCTCCTGCAGTTGCCCACCTCTGTCACAGAAGACTGTCTGTTCTTTCCACCCATCTATGCTTCTTCATTAGACCAAGAGATTTTTAAGGTCACCCTCCTAACAGTGAGTCCAAATAATTACAGTACAGGTATACCACAGTATATACACAATAGTGGTTCATCATGGCACTACCTTTCCGTGGTGCTGGGATGCATGCTTCTGTGAGGCAAGAGGCTGTGCTGACAGTAGCAGTGCTCCTGGTAAGGTTTCCTTTATCAGATAGGCTTTTGTTGAGGAGACAGACTAAATGTGCCAAACAGCCACTGGGCAGCAGCACTAGTGTGGGATTATATTGCCACAGGACCTCTCAAAGACAATGGCAGTGGCACCATAGCTAACACTTGTTAGTCCTGTACAGAAGGCGGCATGGTAACTCCCTTTTGAATGTCTTTTACCATGAAATCCCCATGATGAGACGGTGCAAAATGAAACAAGAGATGGTGCCAGAAGATGACACTCCCAGGTCAGAAGATATGCAACAAGCTATGGGAGTACAGCAGAGGACAACTAGGAGTAGTGCCGTGGCTAATGACACAATCAGACTCAAGCCAAAAGGACGTTCGGCTGTTGACATGCTCAGAGGTAAGAGGATAGTCTGACATGCACGACACATATTACAGCAGAACTTTCCAAACTCTTCATGTTAGTGACACACTTTTTAGACCCTTCGTCACACAGTAATGCAGTAAGTGGAGGCAGCCCCTCCACCGAGCCTGGCCCACTACCACTGCCACTCTTGCTGGAGATTTCCTCAGCCTGGAGTGGCGGCAACGGCATCAGCATCCCCGTCACCAGGACCTGGCATGCCGCAGCGGTGGAAGAGGCAGCCCCTCCACCCGTTACATTTGTGCAGCACATCTACTTGCCTCAGCCGACACACTTAACATATCATGACACATAGTTTGGAAAGCTCTGTATTATAGGAACATTGAATGTGAGAAGTATGAATCAGGGGAAGCTAGACATAGTAAATAAAAAAATAAGGGGAAAGCTTCCCAAACTTTTCATGTTGGTGACATACCTTTTAGACACACTTTGTGACACAGTAATTCAGTTTTACTAGCAAACTGGAGGTTAAATTAACTCCTTATAAGAGATACAGACACATACATAAATTGTAATAACAAAATGTATGGGGACACAGCATATCTCATGAAAACTTTTCATATATTTTTAAAAATACATGATTTATAAATAATAACATACATTTCCAAGATTGCAGGTGACACACCTATACACTTCAGGTGACACACTAATGTGTTGCAGTATACTGTTTGGAAAGCCCTCGTATAAACATTCCATCGTCCAAGTCATTTATAAAGATGTTGAACAGTACTGGGCCCACGACAGAACCTGGTGACACCAGAGAATTCACTTCTCTCCGGAATGAAGAGCCATTGATGAGAACCCATTGGCTTTGGTCAGTCAAGCAATTACAAATTGACAGGAACAGAACCAATACCTTTGAAATGTGGTGCTGGAGGAGAGTTCTACAGACAGTTAAAAGGACAAATGAACAGGTTCTGGAATAAATCAGGCTTGAACTACTCCTAGAAGCCAAGACAGCTAACCTGAGACTGCCATATTCTGAATACATCATAAGACTCACTGGCAAAGAGGATAACGCTTGGTAAAGTGAGAGGCAGTAGGAAAAGTGGAAGACCACATCACAAATGGATTGATTCAATTAAGGAAGTCACAGCTTTGAGTTTGCAAGACCTGCTGATGAGGCTCTTGCAGGTTTCTAATTCAGGATGGTCACCATAGGTCAAAACCGGCTTGACAGCATATAACAACCACAAATTTCTCATGGTTAATTCCAACACACAAAGCAGATTTCAGATGGCAGTATGGTTCAGATTACTTCTAAACAGTAGCTAACCCATCATGAAAATTAATTTCAGCTCTAATGCTTACCCCCTATGTATACTTTCATTAGCAGAGCCAAGCTTCTTTACTACAGTATTCAGCTGTTCTAGTTGCTGGCTGTTTAGAACCTAATAAAAATTCCAGTATTACAGACATTTGTATAACAATGAATGCCTGTGTTAATCTTTTTACACAAAATACTTTGTGAGGTTCACTTGATAAAGAGTATATAAATCTGGCAATTACATTATCTGTTTCCTAATTGCCTTACTGTGCATTTTACTACTCTTTTGTCATCAGCTGCGTTGTAAACTATCCCAGAATGATTATCATTAAAGTTTGCACACAAATACTTCAATAAATAAATGAAAACTATAGCAAGCAGAGAAATACATGGGGGTAGAACTTTTAATTTAGAAACTACTGCTTTTTAGTGATCCTAATAAAAGCATGACCCAACTCTGACTTCTGTTTTTACTTTTGGACTATGTCTACTTTAAAAAAATTACTATTAAGATGGCTATATGTGCGTGTACTTGCGTGTGTGTGCACGCACATCTAATATATAAAAGTCAGTTTGTCTGTCTGTGTGAGGCAAAGACTTCATATGATTGGCTGTGTCAGGCGAAGAGCTCATATGATTGGCTGCCTAAGAAGATTCTATGGAGTCCTGGGGTTTCCAGCTTAGGGAGAGGCCTTTAGAATTCTCAGCCAGAGAGCTCTTGGGCCTCAGTCAACTGTGTCTGCCTTGAATAGGCTGGTTGCTCTGGAGATGAGGCCCAGCAGTAGGAAGGAGGGCAATGTACTCCCTCAGGAACCCAAACTCTGAATACAGATGGGATAGGGGAATATGAGGAAAAGTTACAGGTACTGGGCAAGACAATTTGGGGAAATTAGAGACACAGGATCTCAAATCTTTCTAACAAGTATCACCTATGAGAAAATAAAATCCTGGGCAATGCTGGGTATATATGGTAGCGTGTGTGTGTATACTGCTCTCTTCTGACAGGCCTTCCCAGACTAGTACTTCCACCACCTCCCACCAACTGTCTTGCTGTTCTTTAATAGTCAGTTGATTGTTGTTAATTGTTGTGTGTTTTAGGGGGTTGGTTTTAGGTGGGTTGGTGGGTGGGGAGGATTGGGTATGTTTTTTAATGTAATTAATGTACTATTGTTGTTCGCTGCCTTGATCCATGGGGAGAGGTGGGATAGAAATAAATTTTATTATTATTATACATATGTATCTATGTGAACACACACATATATGTGTGTATGTGTGTGTGTATGTGTGTATATATATACACATACATATATAAACACACACATACATGTGTGTGTGTATATGTACATATATATATGCATACACACATGTATATCTATAGCCACCTTAATAGTAATTTTAAAAAAATAGATGCGGTCTATATATATATCTATATATACGTATAATATATATACACACACAGCCACATCCCTTTATCTCCCCCTCCTAGTCTGTCATTCCGCCTTCCCACCATGTCCCTTCCCCAAGCCAGCTGTTCCCCGCGCATTAACGCAGCCATCGCAATTACCATAACGACTGCGTTGCCATCGCTGGAGAAAGGAAAAACTGAACTTTCGCCCTTTCACTGCAGATCCATTTGGGGGGGAGGGTGGCGCGGCGGGGAAGCATCCATGGCGGCCCCCTCTGCTGTCGAGCGAGGCCCATGTTTCCGCACAGGCTCAGAGGCACTCTTGACCACTGACGTATCTCACGGGCGATGAAACCCTGGGGGGTTTTTTATCGGGGGTGGGGCAGGGTACACCCCCCGCCCCGTCTTTAAGCGCGGACGCCCCCCTCGGACCTCCGCCCCCGCTCCCCGGGGCCCCCTCAGAGGCGGCACCTCCTCGCGCCCGCAGCCTCGCCGGCGGCGCCCGGCACGAACCCGCCGCCCCCCCGGACCGCCGCGCGCCCGCCCGCCCGCCGCCCCCGCCTACCTGGCCGCGGGGCCCCCGCCGCGCGCGCCCAGCCAATCAAAGGCGGAGTCGGGAAGAAAAACACTCACGCATTCACCTCACTAAAATGGCGGGATTTCCCTTGAGGCCCCGCCTCCCGGCTCGCAGCCTGTGATTGACGGCTCTTTCCTGTCATTTTTTCCCTGACACACCCCTTTCTCCCCGTCCTCTCCTCTTTGCTCTTCTCATGTTTTGAGATAGGAACGATTAACTAGACTCCGTCGAAAGGGAGGCGTCATGTGACGTTCACTCCCCCCCCCATAGACTTGTCATGTAAACCTACACATGGTGGTCAGGGTTCCGGGTTAACTTCGGAAGATTTTTTTTTAGTTTTTTTTAAATCGTTCAATTCTCATAGAAAGCAATGGAGAATTGTAAGAATTTAGCGTAGCAAATATGACTGGGAAATCAGCGTTGCAAATATGACTGGGAAATCAGAGTTATTTTCTATGTTCAAGTCCCCAATAGTGGCAGCAATGACAGAACTGTCTGTTGTTTATTGTTCAGGGATGGAGTTGTTTTTTTAAAAAAAGTATTATTTTTCCAGCATTATAAAGCGTAAAGGAATAAAGCAGCGAAATGAATTATATGCAATCGAAAGTAAAATCTGATTTGGGAAGGGGTTTGAAGAAGAAAATTGGTCTAAATGAAATTGCTCATCCCAAGCAGACTCATCAAAAGAACTGAATAAAGGTCGATTTGCTGGCCAATGAGAACTTTATTTGACTTTTAACAGTTGGATTTAAGGCATTGCTCGGTCTGTTTTATGAGTGAATTTCTGGCTGAGCACTAAACCACTGCTCAGACCAATTAATCTGGGGGATGCTGAGATTCTGAAAGATGTAATCCCAACAAGGATTTTTCCCTCTCTCCTTAGTCGTTGATGTGTGCCTTCAAGTCATTTCTGACTTACAGCAAACCTTTCAAAGGGGTTTCCTGGCAGAAATTGTTCAGCGGAGATCCGTCTTTGCCTTTCTCTGAGGCTGAGAGAGTGTGACTTGGCCAAGGTCACCTAATGGGTTTCCATGGCCCAGCAGAATTCGAACCTTGGTCTCCCGGTGTGCGAGTCCAGTGCTCAGCCACTACGTCGATATGGTTTCCTGTGATACTGTTTCACTCATACTCCCTTTGAACCCCAGATTTTCAACCCTTCCTGTTAGCGGTGGTCTGCCCTGCCAGGCTGTATGAAAAATACTCCCATGGCCTTTCTGCACTACACAGTTATAGTGGCATTACTCCACTTTCAACATCCTGTGCGCTTCTGGCATTTGTACTTAACTGAGGCCCAAAAGCTCCCTGGCGGAGAATTCTAAATACCCCTCCCGAAACTGCAAGTCCCAGAATTCCATAGGAGGTTGGCAGTGGAATCATATGACTATAACAGTGTAGGGCGGAAATGGCCTATCTCTATGGTTCCTCCCAGTTCCCGCCTACGCTGTTACGAAGGAACGATTGCTCTTGCGCTTTGCAGACGCGTGGTGGCGCTGTCGGCAAGCGGTTGCGTGCAGATTTCTGCCCTGGTGAAAAGCGCCTTCGTCTAGAATAGCGGCCGAGCGGAACGTTTCGTGGATTTGCGGTTGGCGGAAGCATCCGCCCCTCGAAACCGCTGGGTCAGCCACGGCAAAGCCAGGTAGGCGTTTTCTTAGCAAGGGGGTGAAACCGTAGGCAGAAATTAGCAGAGTTTTTTCTGATATATAACTCCCACGCTGGAAAGAAATGCTTCACCTTTAAAATCAGGCTGGGGAATCTTCTTGCTTGAAAAAAGTAACTTTTCCAAGTTCTGCCTCTACTCATAATACCACAGTTAATGAAAGGGACTGTTGGTATCCAATTTGCAAGTACTCTGGGACTAGATTAAAGCTTTTACTTGCTCGTTTTAAACTGATGTGTGTTTTAATTTTTTTTTTAAAAAAAGCCTGCCTTTTTATTGTTTTATATTTTATAATTATAATTGATTCTCTTCCCCACCCCCAGATTTATTCATTGTTCACTGTCCTGGTTTTTTTCTTTTTTATGAAAGCCAGTTCATCAGTAAATCTTTTTGGATGATCTTCCTTCTCCTTGACCTTTGCTTTCCTTCTAATCTAGTCACTCCAGCTCCTGGAATCAAGAGTTGGAAGGTTTTCAGTGCATGATCTGTTTGTCTCTTTGTTTTGTTTAAATATCTTTATTAAAATGTATAAAATTTTAAAAATCTAAAACTCCACATAAGGGGTAAATATACAAACATATAGAGAAGGGGGGAAAAACAAGAGCATATAAACAACCACATAGACACTAGACACTGCAAGATTAAAATAAATTATACTAAACCTAAACTGAACATATAAAACTAACTACTTAGCTCCCAACACTATTTAGATTAGATCTTGTAAATATGTGTGCCATAAGTTATCTACTGTTTTTATAAAAAAAATTGTATAAAATGTCATAGTATCAAAAACAATCTGATTACAGCTGCAATTATTATTCACACACTAAGTCTTGAAATGGAAAGTTGACAAATGTCTCTGAAAGGTTCTCATATACACAATCATTTTTCCCCAATCCTTTTTTTAAAAAAATCTGCTATGTTACCATCTTTTATCAATAGTTTATCCACTTCAGCCAAGTGCACAAGTTTTAACAGCTATTCTTTCTTTGTTGGTATCTGTTGACTCTTCCAGTTCTGAGCAAAAAGTAGTCTTGCTGCGGTACTCAGGTACTGTAATAATCTTCTTGATGATCTGTTTGTTATTCAAGATGCAGCTACAGCATTCCTGACAGAGGGTCCGTGACTCTCTGCTTAAATACCTCCAGCAGAAGGGAACAAACCAGCGTCAATTGTTAAACCACCGAAAGCACACAAAAACGTGCTTGGGAAACCGGGCACTATAAAACCAATATAAAGTTCATATGATGGGCCTTCAAGTTGACTCCAAGTCACAGTGATCTTATTCTGGGGCTTTCTTGGCAAAATTTCTTCAGAGGAAGTTTGTCATTGCCTTCCTCTGAGGCTGAGAGAGTGTGACTTTTCCAAGGTCACCCAATAGGATTCTGTGGCTGAGTGGAGAGTCGGGCTAGGACTCTGGGAGACCAGGGCTCAAACCACCACCTCATATTGGCCCCCACCAGTATAATATCTTCTGTTACCACAAAATGTGGGTGACTCGGTGGTCCACCTTCAATGCCACTACCTCCGTGTGACAGAGAGGAATTGATTAGCTCAAAATTAAGAGGCCTGTGAGAAGGGAATAACAACAAGACTTTTCCACCAATGTTCTACAGGATCACTGCCAAGGAGATCAGCCAGAAGACTTATAGTTCAATTTAAATGTGTTTTATTGAGGGAAAATACACATACACACATACAAAATAGTCACACACAAAAGCAATCACACAAGGCCAACTGAAAAGAAAGGGAGGAAAATAGATAGCTGAGATAGAAAGGAACTGGGTTATAATTACTATCCAGAGAGAAGCAGAGAAGGACGAAATGGCTTGGGCTTTCCACCCAAGGACAGCAAAAGGTTGGAGTGATAAAGTGGATCCCTGAAGTTGAAATGCTGCGAGGAGTGACCCAAAATCAGGGTCTCCTTATATCCCCAATCCTGTCCTGGAGACATGAGGTGTTGATGACGCTCTGCTTGGACAAACAATGAAATTTCCAGGGTGGACAAAGTGGCTGGAATGCGTTAATGTGTGAAGGAAACATGTTTGATGGTTTTAGCATATAGGTGACAAAGAGCATTGACGGTTGTGTGATTGGGGACCAGGAAGAAGTCACAGATGGGAGGGGAAGACAATTATTGATTTGGTGGGAATCTTCCTGTTTTCGTGAGCCAGAGCTGTCAAAACCAACAAAGGCTCCTTGTGTTTTAGAGTTTGTAACAAATATTAGGTGTCAGAGAGTTAATAGCTGGTTTTATGGCTGTGTTTGAGTGCTGTGAAGAAGGCTTTTCAGTAGGAAATTCACACAACAGGGGTTTTGCCTGCTTTGTCTGTGTTCCCATAGGAAATGCACACAGAAGGGTTTTGCCTGCTTCGAGCTAGGCTATTGTTGTCATTGAAAGGATTAATTTGTCATGCCAGAGTCACCTCTCTGGCTTGTTTCTTCAGCCCCGCTTCTCTCTTCCACATGGCTTGCAGTTATCATGTATGTTTTATGCCAATTAAACATATCTGCCAATTGATATATTTTTCCTATTAAAACATCTGCACAGCCCAGTTATATTACCTTTAATTTTCTCTTTGATGGCCTACAGGTCTCATAAAACTAAAAGACCTCTAATTTCACTTTCATCTCAGTGATTTCTGTTGGGAAGTACAATGGCTGCCTATTTGCTGCTGGGATATAAACCACCCAACCAACCAACCAACCAACCAAACAAGCCCTGGAAACTGGGGGTCCATTCATACTACAAAGTTATAACACTATGATTCTGCTTTAATTGAAACATCCTATAGAATCCTGAGGTTTGTAGTCTGGTGAGGCACTGGAGCTTTGTGGCTGAAAGTTCTAAATATCTTTCCTTAAATTCCAGATTCAAGGATTCCATAGGATGGAACCATGACAGTTAAAGAAGAATTGTAGCACTATGATTGTGCAGTGCAAACAGGCCCTTGGGCACCTGAGAGGTCACATCCTCCTTTAAAGAGATGTTTGGCCCTGGAAGCCATAAAGAGAGGTCCTTGTAGTGACACTGAATGCTCCTAAAATCTGTTCTGTAATCGCTTAGGCAATGCTTCTCATGCTCTCTGATGTGAGGGATCAGCAGTCCTTCCCTCATGTACCAGGAACCAGCACCATATTTGTGCCCGTTGACTACAACTCTTCCACAGAAATTCTCTATGGATCAACAGCTGATGGCTTGTGAACTAGTGGCCTAGCACCAGTTAATGGATCACCATCTTGAGTATAATTAATTTAGATCAGGAAAAAAATTAAAATAGCAATTCTTATTTTTAGGTGCATGTGGGGGCTTGTTTATTGTGCAAGCCTTTCTACTGTTATTCAACCTACGATGTGTTTTGCTTTTATGGGTAACTAGCATATTTACCCGGCGTTGCCCAGAATTGTATATTCTCATAGGTAATACTTGTTAGAAATACCTTAGGAATCACCTTACCTTACCTTAGGAATTAGACGCAGTTGAAATACACAGATTTCAGATCCTGTGTGTCCAGTGCATGTAACTTTTCCCCATATTCCCCAATCCAATCTGTATTCAGAGTTATTAACATACAGACTTTGGGTTCCTGAGGGAATACACTGTCTTCCTTCTTGCTGCTAGGCCTTGTCTCCATAGCAACTGGCCTGAGCTCTCTGGCTGAGAATTCTAAAGGCCCCTCCCTGAACTGTCAACCCCTGGATTCTGTAGAATCTTCACAGCCAGTCAATCCTATGAGGTCTTCTCAACTCATATGTCCAATCATTTGAGGTCTTCGCCTGCCTGACACAGACAAACAGACAAGCTCACACACACTTTGACTTTTATATAGTAGATACGTATGGATGTGCTGTCAAGTCACTTGTTGACTTAACTGTATATACTGTATATACTCATATGCAAGTCTAAAAAATTTAGTCAAAAAATGGATTCCCAAAACCTGGGTTGTCTTATTCATGGGTCAGTGTAAACACTGTACCTTAACTCTTATAGATAAAAAAGGAACCATCTCCTTCTCTGAGTAGAGTGGAAAAAGCTGAGAACTTAGTTGATTCCTGAAGAACTTAAAACAGTGGTTCTCAACCTGTGGGTCCCCAGATGTTTTTGGACTTTAGCTCCCAGAAGCCCTGAGCATTGACTATAGTGGCTGGGGCTTCTGGGAGCTGAAGTCCACAAACATCTGGAGACCCACAAGTTGAGAACCACTGACTTAAAAGAAGCACCAGCCCCTTTTACTCTCTTTCTGCTGCAGTGCTACTTCTGGTATTTTTGGATGCCTGGGTGGGAAAATGGTACTTCCTCTCAAAGAAGCAGTCGAGATTGCTGAGAAGGGTTGGTGCTTCTTTTAGGTTCTCCTAGGATGGACTGAGCTATCCCCTTTCATCACCTTTCATCCTTTTTTGAAAAGAGTTAATATTGTACCTTAGCTTTTATCAAAAAAGGAACTATCCGCTTGTCTGAATAGAATAGTGAAAGCCTTTTTTGAATGCCTGGGTGGGAAAATGATAGCAGTAGCAGCCAAGGACAGCTGGCCCCCTGAGGTGATGCTGGCACTTCTGGTCTCCATGGAATGACCCCCAACTTATCCATGGGTCATATCAAAATCCATAATTTTGGCCTCCAAACCTGTCCATGACATAACATGAGGTTGACTTATACCTCATGTTGACTTATACCTCATGACCCCCTGAATTTCCTAGAGTTTTCATAGGCAAGGAATACTCAAAAGTGGTTTGCTATTTCCTTCCTCTGAAATACAGCCTACAGCACCTGGTATTCCTTCACAGGTCTTGCATCAAAATCAAAATACTAATCAGGGCTGACTCTGCTTAGCTTCCAGGATCAGAGTAGATCTGGTACATTCAGAATATTTAGTCTCTGCAGTGCTGTTTATTAAGTCTTCATTATCAGCAGGCTTGGTTCTTTTCCCAGCTTGGGCTGCCAGTGCAAGATCTTCTCAGATCTTGAGATTTCCAAGCCAAAACCTGGGACCCAGGCTCCTGGTGATGTCTGTAAGTGTTATGCATTAAGTACTAACCACAGTTGCTCACAGCTTGTCATTCAAACCACAGTCAGACAGAGAATGTATTTTCCTTCTTTTTGAAATCAAAACAGTAATCTTTGGTAAATGCTCTATTTTCAAATCAGAGAATTATTTCTTTTTTCTCAGTTAGGGAGATGGGATCAGGAAAATTTAGTCTAACCTACCTGCTTCTAGTCAGAAGGTAGATGCAGAGGAGAGTAGAAAGTAAGCCATAGCACCACAATGGCTGGGAAGAAGGGAGAAAGTAAATGTTTGCAAATTGCAGCAAGAGATCAATTAAGGCTTGCAGATGGTAGCCAGCTTTTGCTCTTGTAAGTTATGTGAAGGTTTTTGCACAGCCCTTTTCTCCTGCCTGGACCTGAGCCCATTAAACTGGGGAATTTGCACCCTTATCTCCCACAAAAACTGGAACTCAAGAGTGAGGACCTGAGATCTGGCAACTCTATTCCTAGTCTTCTCTGGTCACCCCTATCCAAGTACTAACCAGGTCTAACCCTGCTTAGCAAGCTAAACCAGACAGATTTGGGTACATTGATGGTGATATGATGCCTCATTCTGTCTTGACTGTAGGACGAACCCTGAAATACAATTGGCCCTCTACATTTGCAGATTTAACTTTCACAGATTTGATTATTTGTGAGTTTCTCCAACCCCTGCCTCCCACACTTCAAGCACTTCTTTTCTGCGGGAAACTTCACTTTTGGCAGCGTCAGACCACACAGCTCTTTAAAAACCCACCACTGGTCCTCTTCCTCCTCTACCAGCCACTGGCTGGCCAGTGAAGGACAGCTCACAGCCGAATTTCTCAACACGACAAATCCTCTCTTGATGGCCCCCCACACCAAAGGAAGGAGATGGAGAAGAGTGAGGAAGTATAGGACTACAATGCTGACCCACTCCCTTTCTCTCTCCTTTCTCTTACTTGGTTTGGACCCTGGGTGCCTGTTCACCCCATCATGCCTCAGCCTCCTTCCCCCACACACAGACACACTTTTAATATTTGTGATTTTCCTATTTCTGTGGGGTCCTGCACCCCTAACTCTAGCAAATGTGGAGGGTCAACTGTACTGGAGAAAGAGCAACAGGAATAAAATCAGGTTTATATTGCTGGGAACAGTCATGGCATTTGACCAGTAGATGGCTCCTGGCACCTTACAGACTGGAAAGGGAAATCAAAATCAAGGACTGTACACAAGGTTCTCTCACCTTTTCATAGCTGGTGTGATTATTAATTAACACATCTCACTTACGTTTTCATCAGCAGTGGCAAAACTGGGTCGTTGTGACCTTGATGAATGAAGAATATGATCATCTAGGGAATACTTGAAGTCAAAAAAGTTGCCAAGAGCTTTTCCCTTCCCACCCTTTTCTCTGCTTAGATATGACTATAATCAATAGGATAACAAATTTAAATTGCAGATTTCAAAGGCTCTGATGCAACATATGTCTCCATGCAGCAGCAGTGAGTGGGAGACAATTTATGCTTTATGAAAATGATTTGCAGATGTCAAGGCTGGGGTGAGAGAGAAATTGCAGGGCAAAGTGGTACATTTTTGGCAATTTTTCAAACAGCTCAACTTGTGTGTGTTTTCTGAAGATGCTCGCTGCTCCAAAACATAGCATTAATCTAATGATAATTGCAAGGCCTGACACTTTCAAAGTGGCCTCAATACACAGTGAGACAATTTGACCTCCGTAGCTTAAGATCTCAGTAATTGAAATCTATCCATAATAATCTGAATGGTAGTCATCAAAATTTTTAATAGCTAACCATGACCTTCAGAGGGTATTTTTCACCATTCAATAAACTTATAACCAGGGTTATAGGTAATAGGGTGTATGGGGAAGAGAAGGTTCCAAAGTATACCACTCAAGGTAAATCTCTGTTAAATGCAGTTTTCCCCAGGAAGTTATGTGGAAGATTGTTTTGGCTTCTTCCATACCATACACTGTTAAGAATATGTGCCTTCAAGTTGCTTCCAACTTATGGGAACCCTAAAGTGAACCTATCACAGGGTTTTCTGGGTCTGAGAGTATGTGACGTGTCCAAGGTCACCCAGTGGATTTCCATGGCTGAGCAGGAAATCAAACTCTGATCTCACTACCATGCTGGCTCTCATGTTAAGGCTATAAGGTAATAAGAAGCAAAAAGAGACAGGGCTCCTACATCTTTAATGATTGTGCAGAAAGAGAACTTCAGCTGGTATTGTGTGTTGTCATGGTCACTACAGATGGTGAAATGTCTTCTTCTGCTCAGCTATTACATATCCAAGAGCCCTGTTGCCTTTTGCACTTGGCTCAGGACAAAAAATTATGTTCTATATTGCTGGGGAATCTCTCTGCAAGAAAAATATTCCGCAAAGATGTTGTACAGCAAGTGAACAAGGCCATTTCTGCCCTACCCTGTTATAGTGCTATTATTCCACTTTCAACATCCTGTGGAATTTGAGGTTTGTAGTTTACTGAGGCCAAAGAGCTCTCTGGAGAGAATTCTAAATACCCCTCCCTAAACTGCAAACCCCAAGATTCCACAGGATGTTGAAAAATTGAATAATAGCACTATAGCAGAGCAGTGTGGAAATGCCCTTCCATATATATCTCTAAAGCAGGGGTGGACAAAGTGTGGCCCATGGACTGCTGTGGCCATCGGACCCCAAGTGTTGCCTCATAAGCCCCCAAAGACTACAGACTATTAAAAAAATTTAAAAAATCAAGCTATTTTTTGCTCCCTCATCAAACAAAATATTTCCAAACCACTGCAAGGTTATTTCCTTGACCTTCCAAAGCCCCCTCCAATCCTCCCTCAAACAGCAAAGAAATCTTTAAAAAAAATAGCTGAAAATTGTTTGAAATGGCAGGTGGAAGTGATGCTGTGTCACTTATGGCTTGCCAAAATGCACTGTTGCAGCTTGCCAGTTGGGTGCAGGCCCCCACTCCCCGTGCAGCTGCCTATCCCTGTTCTAGACCATGTGCAAAAATCATGCAGCTCTCTAAATATTTTTGTATTGCACCTTCTATCAGCTCCAGTGAGTATTGTCAGTGGTTACAAATGCTGGGAGCTGAAGTCCAACAAGCTCTGCAGGTCACATAATTCCTACCCGTCTTCTAAATAATGTTATTTATTTATTTGAAAGATGTATATATCACCTTTTAGCCTAAAAGTGGTCTTTGTTGTTTGGTACCTTCAGGTCATTTTTGACTTCTGGCAGCCCTATCATAGAGTTTTCTTGGCAAGATTTGTTCAGAGTGGGTTTGCCTTTCCTTCCCCTGGATCTGAAAGTGTGCGACTTACTCAAAAATAGTTAACTTGACAATCCCTGCCTTCAGGCTCACTATTTAGATAAGATATGACACGTAAGAGGAACCGATTTAAGTTCAGCAGTAGCTAAATCCTGGCGTGATGGAGGTGTAGCTGGCTGTTCTTCTTCCTCAGAGACCAGAACAACATAATTGTAGAAAGCTTTCATTTGTAGCAAATGGCAACTTAGCAAAAGCTATAATGGCCTGGCCAGTAAGATATATGAAACATAAGCTGAGTCATGTTTTATTATGGCTCCTTTTAACTCAGCCACAGTTTTTCTCCTCTACAGATCCTTTGCTTTTGGGGCCTTTTTGATAAAGCTGCTGCCCGGGAAAATTTATGGGAACAAAATACATCACTCAGTAGCAAATTCACATTCTGTGGTCTACATTAATTTTGGATACAAAATCAGACAGGGCCACTGTATCTTTAGTAACTAGGCGGAAGAGACAATCTCAGCAGGTGTGACTTACTTGAAATCCTTTCTTTGCAGACCCAGGAGTGAATATGAGGCTTCACAGTTTAGCTGGAATGAACGCTGCCCATGTTTAGCTGGAAAGGAAGTGAGAACTATATTAGTTACAGCTGAATATGCTGACTGACTGTTGGAATGGTGGGTGAAACAGCTTATATGTGCTGGGAGTGGACCTGAGCGAAGCCTTCCGCTGCTTCTGAACTTTACCGCTTGCCAACTTACCAGACTATCTTTGATTGGCTTACCTTCTTGCTCCATAACAGAGCTCAAAAGAGCCATGTAGCCTTCTGGGAAAGAGAAACAGCCCAACCTGTCATGGTGCTTCCCCTCCAAATTGGGTTTCTGGTGAGCGGGTCTGTGCACTTTATGCAACAATTAAAGGTAGAGTTACCTTGGGTTTTTTTTTTTTTTTTTGAGCCAGACTGCACTGAAGGTATAAGAATGGCTTCAATAAAACACAACCAAAACCTTTGGTCTGTTAAATCTACGGCCAGCCTTCTGATGAAGCAAAGTAGGATACTTGCCTTCAGTAGCAGAGTTTCGGGGATGGCAAATCCCATACCCCTGTTAGGAGGGCTCTGAATGCCTCTTTGGAGAAGCTTGCTAGCTTCTCTTTGGCTTTTGTAAATGCTGTCCTATGTAGAACACTGATGATCCTTTGGAAATCTCTACCAGAAACTACCAATTCCACAGCAGCTGCCTTGCCTGGCTTTGAGGAAGAAGCTGTCATTTGAGCCTGGTTGCTATTACAAAGAAGGAGTGGGCAGCTGCAGAGATCCAGGGGTCATTTTTATGTCCTGGGACCCTCTGCCACATGGAATACTGATAACTAAATAAATAAATAAATAACCCAAAGTGGCCAGAGTTGTACTTCTGGTTCTCATGAATGAATGAATGAATGAATGAATGAATGAATGAATAAATATTTGGAGTGTTAAACAGTACCAGGAGGCCTTGCAGAGTTTTGCAAAGGTATTTGCCTTTCAACATTTCACAGCTGAAAACTGTGATGCGTGTGGCCAAGCAACATTGGAGTGTGGTCAAGATGGCAAAGTTATTAATGAGGAAGAAAACACAAGCTAGGAAAGGTTGCAGCAGGTTCCTTTTGCCTGAGACTCCAGGGAAGAACAAAATTGTGGGCCATCTTCTCCTTTCCCCACTGCTGAGTTAACTGAGAGCAAACTGCTTTTGAACTTTAAACTCAGCTGGCAGCAAATAGAGGCCTTTTCTGCACCACGCTCCCAACCACCATGAGGACAGGAGAAGGGTGGGACCACGACAATGCTTCTGCATGGTGTCGCCGCGGTCCTGTCCTTCCCCTGTCCCCAGGTGGCACAATCATGGATTAAATCATTGATGGGGTTTCCCCGTCAATAACCCACAATTGCGCCACCATCCCAGACTTACCTGGCCTGTGGAAGCTGCAGAAGCACAATGGCTGGACTTGCTGCTTCAGTGCAGCCTGGGAAAGTACCTGGCTGTGCTGCGGAAGGAAGAGGCATGTCCATTGCCCTTCCTTCACCACAGAACCAGCCAGTGTGGAGGGAAGGGTTCCCGTCACACTCCCCTCATGGCAGAGCTGATGCTAGGATCCTCACTGGACGTCTGCATGGAAAGGTAGGGTGAGGAAAGGGCCTAAGTAAGCTGAGGATGAAGGGGGAAGGTTGGAGGAGGAGGGAGAAACTGGTACATTTTAAAAAGATAACTGAGAAAGTGGAATGGCAAAGTGCAACAGGCACAGTTGGAGGATATGAACGTATATTGTTGTGTCTGGAGGCTTCAAGGAGCAACAATTTGCCTTCTCATTTTTGGGCAAAAGAAGTCTGGTCTGGGGATTCTGGAGGTATTAAGGGCCATAGAAGCATCACTGAGGAGGGTCACACTTTGCCTAGCCCTGTTATAAAGGAAATCCATGCCTCATGGAAATCAGTTAGACTTTTTGTACAAAAAGTGGAATGCAGAAGCCTCTTGAAATTCTCTCGTTTCACTTTTCACAAAGAAACCACCCCCCTATTCCCACTATTTAGGTTTCTTGTTCTGTATAGCCTTTGGAAGTCAGACAGCTCATCCATATCCTCTAACTGTCCCAATTTGGCAGGTCCAGTCCTGATTCACTCTCTGTTGTCCTAGGCTATTTCCGCACTAGCCTGTTACAGTGCTATTATTCCATTTTCAACATCCTGTGGAATCCTGGAGTTTGCTAAGCATATAAAACTAACTCCTTAGCTCCCAACACTACTTAGATTAGATCTTGTAAATATGCGTGCCATACTTCCTCTAAGTTATCTAATGTTCTCATAAAAAATTGTATAAAATATCACAGTATCAAAAACAAGTGGATTACATCTACTATTATTCACACACAAAGGCTGATTCCGCATTAGACTGTTATAACGCTATTACTCCACTTTCAATATCCTATGGAATCCTGGGGTCTGCAAACTCCAGGATTCCGTAAGATGTTTTAAAGTGGAATAATAGCACTATAACAGGCAACTGCAGAAATGGCCCTAGTTTTTAAGGTGATTTTTAAATGTCTCAGTTTCTCTCTCCTGTTCTCATTCTGCCCCTTTGTCCACAGTTTATTAATAATTTACTATTTTATCAGTTCACCAATCAGTTTAGTAATTTTATCAGTTTTTAAGTAATTGCTGTAAACTGAATTTAGTGTTCAAAAGCAGTTTGTAGTCAATGAACTCATCAGGGCAAAGAGAAGAGGAGAGGAGAGTGTGGAATCTTGCACTTTCCAGTAGGTTTAGGCAAAAGCAAACTGCTGTGGCATCTTCCTGCTTGTGTGTTCTTCATCATTAATAACTTTTGCCATCTTGACCACACTCTCATGTTGTTTGCCCACACATGTCCCATTTTTCATCTGTGAAATGTTGGAGGATATGCTTCCCCATGGAATTTTACCTCTTTCCCACAATCTAGCTTCCTTAAGTTGTCAAGTAGGCACCAATGGAAGGGAGAGGGAATGATATATAGTCCTATGTATTATGCATTAGAAAGATGCACATTCTTTTTTTTCTTTAAAAAGGTGCCAACTTGACACACAATGACAACGCTGCTATAAAAATAATAACGATACAGATAACAAATCTTCTCAAAGTTGGTTGTTGTGTGTTTTCTGGGCTTTGAGGCCATGTTCTATTAATATTTTCTCCTGACATTTTGCCTGCATCTGTGGCTGGCATCTTCAGAGGATCTGCCAGCCACAGATGCAGGTGAAACATCAGGAGAAAATACTAATAGAATACAGCCTCAAAGCCTGGAAAACCCACAACAACCTATGGATTCCAGCCGTGAAAGCCTTCGACTTTATATCTTCTCAAAGTACTTAATTGTGTTGCAATTGTAAATGCACTCAGGTGGGTCTTTTGAATTTTCCTCTGACTCTTATAGAATCATAGAGTTGGAAGAGACCACAGGGGCCATCGAGTCCAACCCCCTGCTGGGTAGGAACACACATCAAAGCACTACCAACAGATGGCCATCCAGCCTCTGCTTAAAAGCCTCCAAAGAAGGAGACTCCACCACACTCCATGAAGGCAGCATATTCCACTGCCAGACAGCTCTGACTGTCAGGAAGTTCTTCCTGAGGTTCAAGTGGAATCTCCTTTCCTGCAGCTTGAATCCATTGCTCCTAGTCCTAGTCTCTGGAGCAGGGAAAACAAGCCCACTCCCTCCTCGACATGACATCCCTTCAAATATTTAAACATGGCTCTCATGTCCCCTCTTAACCTTCTCTTCTGCAGACTAAACATCACCAGCTCCGTAAGCTGCTTGTCAAAAGGCATGGATTCCAGACTCTTCACCATTTTGGTCACCCTCCTCTGGACATGTCTCAGCTTGTCAATATCCTTCTTGAATTGAGGTGCCCTGAACTGGAAAGTTCTTGCTGCTCCAATATTTTATTTCTTTGCCTCCTTCATTTGGCTACCAGTTTTCAGTTCAACAAGTCTCCACTGCAATTTAGCTGACATTCCTCATAATGTGCATTTCATCCCACCCCCAAAATGTGAGAACTGGCTAATTAGCCACATACGTTGCAGTGCCAGTGACTGCCAGACACTCTCAGCTGCTTCCAGCTTTAATGCTGTTTCTTGTGGCTGATGACCTTCTTTTGAGCCATGCTTCACATTCTAAAACTGCTGCCTTTTCTTTTCTCCCTTTGTGCACCAGTTCAGTCTGCCTTGTTTTTCTTTTTGTGCCACAAATCTAATTTCAATTAGCAATTCTGTCTGCGTTTTCATGCCATCGCACAAATGTTCCAGAGAGATTTGGCCAATGAAGAGATGGAGTGAATCTTTAATCCCCAAGAAGGCAGTCATTACTAAAACTTGCAAACAGATTATGTTATTGCTAGTAATAGAGCTGCAAATGCTCAGTGGTTTTGATTGTCCCTTTGTTTGACAGGAGCTGTGGTTGGCAGGGGGCTGAAACATCTCCCAGAGTTTGCTTCTGCTGTGGATGCCGGCTTCTCTCCAGTAGGGCCCTCTGTACCTTTCACTGCTGGAGGAGAGAGGAGAAATCTAGCAGGAATGCTTTCACTGTTACTACATTAAAAGACTGACCAGAGGGAATTCTGATAGGTGTGCCTTTTGGAACTAGACTTGCTAGATCTCAGGGCCTGGCCCTGAGTCTCCAGTTTTCATGGATCATCTTCAGGCAGGAGACAAGGGCATAAATTCTCCAGTTTTGGTGGCTTCAGCTCCAGGCAAGAGGAAAAGGCTGCATACAAATTTCAGGCTCAGCTAGTTCAGCAGCTGTTTGCTGCAGCTCACAAGGATTCACTGATAGGTTGTTGAAACTTGCAAAGACTCTCCAGTGGCTCTATGTATTTACTTAGTTCCTCCTTCTCTCCCAGTCATTGTGGTGCCATGGCTTACCCTCTGCGCTGTGTCCACTTTCTGTCTAGAAACAAGTAAGCTAGATTAAATGTTCCTTATGCCATGTCCCCAAGTGAGAAGGAATACTGTATATACTCATGTATAAATCTAAAATTTTTAGTTAAAAGATTGACCTAAAAAACGTGGGTCAACTTATTCAAGGGTCAGTGTAAGTACTGCATCTCTTATTTTTAAAACAGGAGCCCTTCACTTCTCTGAATAGAGTGGTGAAAGGTGAGAGTTTAGTCTGTTCCAGGAGAACCTAAAAGAAGCAGCGGACCCCCTCTTCTCTCTCTACTGTGGAACTGCTTCTAGCCTTTTTGAATGCTTGGATAGGAAAATGGCATTTCCCCTCGAAAGAGCACTGAGAGAGTAGAGGGAGTTGGTGCTTCTTTTAGGACTAAGCTCTTGCCTTTCACTCTTCGCTCAGAGAAGGGAATGATTCTTTTTTGATGAGAGTTAATATTGTAGCTTAACTTTTATCAAAAAGTGAACCATCCTCTTCTCTGAGTGGAGTGGCAAAAGGCCTTTTTGAATGCCTGGGTGGGAAAATGGTGGTGGCCCCCTGTCCAGGGCAGGTGGCCCCCTAAGGCAGCACTGGTGCTTTCCCCTTCCCATGTATTGACCCTTGACTTATCCATGGGTCATATCAAAATCCATAATTTTGGCCCCCAAACTGCCCTCGACTTACACATGAGGTCAACTTGCACACCAGTATATTCCCCTCATTTCCCTTTGATCTAGGAACAGCTCCTTTAGGTAAGATTTCTCTTTTAATTTTCAAACTGGAAAATATGTTTTCTCTGTGTGTATATAGGTGCAGTTGAATGACAAGCATTGAGTGACTGTGGTAGATACTTAATACATCATACTTAATGGCTTCATCTGGGGCCACACCTAAATCTCAGGTTTTGGCCCAGAAATGTTCAAGACTGAGACAATCTTGAACTGGCAACCCTGTTTGAAATCACTAAGCAGAAATTCCTGTAATGATTTGGTCATCTCTTTCCACCATTCTGTACTTATGGACAAAGTTGTCCCCCGCACACTTTGCCTGCCCTACAAACAATTTTTCTTTCTTTCCTATTTTATTGTCCATTCTTCTTTCAGATACTCCAGGTAATAAGGTTTCTGTCATATCTCTCAGGGCTGGGGAGAAGAAAGACTATTGCATAATTTAAGAGCTCTTGCTGTTTTTATCAAGATACTTTTTCTCACCATTTTGCCAACATATTAGTTCCACATCTAGCACTATTGGTGACAGCTTCAGGATGAAATGAGGAGAAGATAAAAGGTAGAACAGAGTGAGAAGAGAAAATGATTCTTTAATTTTGCCGCAAGCAACCTTTAGATTAACTATATCCTGCATCACACAGGAAGGCAAAGAAGGACTTTATGGTGGCCCAAATGAATCTTTGGCCTTCTGCATAGATGTGGACTGATAATTGTGCATAAATGCTATTGGCAGGTTGTGCACATTTACCAGAAGAGAGTGGACAATATGCTGGATTAGCAGCACGAGTCCTCATTTTCCCCTCAAGAGGAATAAACTCCAGTCATGTTAGAAGATATAAGAATTCTTTCAATACATAGGCTGAGATCCTGTTGGTGTCATACACTCATGTGGTTGTCATTTTTTTTTTTTACTGTTATGCAACAGATATATTCAGTTAATAGTTGCTTTCCCCAAATGTAAACTTTTTACAAGTTGTTGAGTATTCCTGGATGGCACATTAACTATTTGTCAGTGCCTTCAGCGTACCACTTTGTTCATTGGGATTGCAGTAGGAGCCACTGTGTGTTCCCCATTACACAACAGAACAAGAAACAGGCACATTGGCAGATAACACATTTGGGTACACAATGTTGGTATTCAGCAGAAGGATAGTGTAACATAACCACTGTGTAAGCATCATATAGGATCTCAACCACATTGTTCAAGTGGAGAATAGATACAAAAACTGGGCAAAGTAGAAATGACTTGTTTATGATGTATCCTGTACTCTCCCGTGCTTTCTCATTGTTTCTTCATCTTTTTTCTTTCAACCAAAAAATGGGGAAGAGAGGTGACAGAAAGAAAGGATGGCTGCAGTATAGTTTTTGATTGGGGATATTTGGGAATATTTGGAGCCCCCTGTCTTGAAGTACTGGGAGTGACCAGAATCATGTCCCATATTTCAAATGTTAGTTGCACCATTAGTGCTCAATAGAGCAGTCTTATGTCTTGTCCATGTATGTTTTGTACATTTCTGTTCAGAACTACGTTTCATCCCATTGACATGTTAAATCTGGATTCTATTAAAAAAAATTATGTGGAAATTTGCATTTCAATACCTAGTTTTGAGGGACATTTTCTCACAAAAGATACATTTCTAAACCTAGTTTCTCTCAAGACTATGCACTTCTAATGTATTTTACGGCAAAAGATAGATTTTAGAGTAAATGAAAAATGGCACATATTTCTCCCAAGGGCTTTGAGTGCAGCTTCTGGTTCATTTTCTAAAATTATGGTTTCATCTTCAAATCCTGACTTGGAGGTTTCTCATCTATACAGTCACCATAGGTCGAAGTTGACTTGACAGCAGTTAACAACATGTACACATTGGTACATTTTTAGTTGAGAACTATGTATCTTAAAATACATAGTACTGAAAGTATCCAAAGCACAAGTCAAGATGCTTCTTTTGAAATGAAGAAAATTCCCAAGCGTACCCATGTGATACTACAGATTTATACAAAGACGTTATGACTCTGGCTTTGAAAAATGTCCATTCACTTTAATCATCCAAGCTGGCAGAATATTTTAGTAGCCTGGAGTTGTCTTTTGTTGCAGAACTCACAGAGTTAGGCCTATGAGATAGGAATTTTATGAAGCTGTCAGCTCAAGACTTTTTAAAAAATTAGCTTAAGTCTCAGCCACTTGCTTTGTATAGAATGTACACAAAAGAAGCGGGGAAAACAGCAGCAATGATGGCAACAACAGCAGGTGAGACAAAAAATTGTCCAAAGAAATCAGTTTTGCCATTGAAGTACTTTATTTTGTCCCACATAATGGAATGGGTTGGGACGAAAAACATGTCCCATATAATTTTGTGGTTGAAACATGTCAGAGAAGGTTGGACCAAACCTCAAGAAGAATACTTTGTGATGTAAGTGTAAATGTCATGTTGCTTTAATTGCTTTAATTGTTAAGTGCACCTGTGGAAAGGAATGTGACTCAAGCCAGTTTGTGCTGAATCATGCTGATGAGCACCAGGTGCAGACAATGCAAGGGTTGGCCAGGATTGGCTAGGTGTCTGTATAAAGGTAGCACAATCCCAGCCAACAAGTGTACGTGTTGCCTGAAGCACGTTGTTGGAAGCTCTGCTGGAAAGAGCAAGCTAGAAATGCTGGAATGCCATCTGGACTTTGTAAATATTGTGTATATTTTGTAACAGAGAATAAAGAAACAAAGAATAAAGAGCCTCCATATTAGAAGATTACAAGTTGGAGTGGGTGAGTGTTACTGGCTTAGTGCATGTGCTGCTAAAAGGTATTCTCTGCTGCTGGGCATGCTTCCATAGCTGTGCGTAGCTATCTCTGCTGTATCTAGATAGAGTTTTCCTTGGCCTGCTTTTTCATTTTCCCCTTTGTTCTCGGGACAAAACATAATACAGAGAAGCCGGTAAAGGGCTTGGATGAGAAACAAAGGGACCAAGTTCATTCTCCATTGAACCTGTCCCAGAAGGGCCAAACAGAAATACTGGTGGCATGAGAGGCAGGAAAGGAAAGACCTGATGCAGACTTCCACAGAAACTTCACCATACAGCAGTCTATGCCTGCTTATGTCCTTTTTGAGGCACTCTTGAATGATGCCTTATTCATTCAGGAATGCCCATGAACAGAGAAGAATGCCAACAAGAAATGGCACTAAATTTTTTTTGAAATGCTCTTTACCACACAGTGCTTGCAATCCTGTATGTCTTAATGTAGTGTGTGAGTTCAGCATGTGGACTTATGCTAGACTGAGCTGTATACCATTCTCTGGATTTACTATTCAGCCTCTACAACTCCTTCCACCCCATATCTTGTGGGGAATGGGTAGAATTGAAGAAGCTCCTGGCTGTGGCTCTTTCCACAGCCTACCTTTGTCTCATTGCTCCCCTCTACATTGGCTGCCTTTGGGATCCAGAAAGCATGGTGGCCATACATCTTCCTGCCACAGCACAGTCGGGTACTGTTCCAGGCTATGCTGGGGCAGGAAGTGCAACCATTGCACTTCTAGGACCTTTGCAAGCAAGGTAAGTGAGGGTACGCAGCAGGTGGGCGGCATGATCGCTGGTCATTGACGGGGAAAACCATCAATGGTTTGCAGTGTGATTGCCCCACCTGGAGACAGGAGAAGGATGGGAGCGGGATGATGTTGTGCATAAGCGTTGTCCCAGCCCCGTCCTTCTCCCGTCCACATGGCAGGTTGGTTGCGTCAAGTGGAAAGGGCCTATGTCTCTGTAGCCACTGCCGAGATATACTGTAATCAGTGCTGCTGCAGTCCTTTTCTCCAACCCTGGCTACGCCCCACAAGGCATGGAATAGCCATGAAAGGGGAGAGGGACGTAGAGTCTGTACGATAAATCCCATGGGAGGGTTGCTTTGGGCTCTGTGGAAGGAGGCAGGGAGTACCAACCTCTAGAATGCCCCAAGAAGGACATAAGTAGGCTTAAAGGAAGCTTATGCAAGTGTATGCTACTTATAGGATGCTTCCCAGTCTGTGAAACATATAGGCCGTTTCCTCACTAGCCTGTTATAGCGTTATGATTCGTCTTTCATCATCCTCTGGAATCCTGGGGTTTGCTGTTTTGGGAGGGGCCGGCTGGCCCCTCCCAAAACTGCAAACCCCAGGAATCCAGAGGATGTTGGAAGTGGAATCATCGCGCTATAACAGGCTAGTGCAGAAATGGCCATAGAGAGGCATGGCATGTATTCAAGGCATGAATGAAAGGAACTCTATCAAAGTCAAAGTGCTGAAAAATATATTGGATTACTGTTCGTTGAAGACCTTGTCATGGAGAAGATGAAGTCCTGGAGGCAAACCGAGGGCACTGTCATTTCAGAATTAATATGAGCCAGAAGAGATTTTGTGCACTTCTGATATGCTTGAGGTTGTTTGACAATGGAAACAAGAGTGACCCATAGCTGTGTAAAACTCAGGATATGTGGACTGTGAGTAGTTTGTCAAACAGTTTTAGAAAGATACCATTGATGAGCAGCTGTTTGAGTTCAGATGGCTATCACTGAGGGCTGATGGTTACCAGTTCAGCGAGGCACTGAATCTGCTCTGGGTTTTAGTCTGAACTTTAAACACATTGACCAAGGTGCTGTACCTGTTTTGGAGACAGGGTTGAAGTAGAGTGGATGAAGTGTGGTTGGACATATTTTTTTCACCAGTTTATAATGGTGACACAATTCAACAGAGTAAGCCATGCCCCCTCCAGTGGCACTTCAGCAATAGGAGAGTAGAAGAGAAAACTATTAGATTGGTGCGAGCAACTGTGTGGGGTGAAAGGACCATATTTTCCCTTCTCTGACCTGTTGGCAGACTGTAGCAGGGCATCGGTGAAGCCTTGGAAGTGATGTTTTGAAATGTCTGATTCTCATTTCTGTAAAATTGCAGATTTTTTTCAAGTTTTTTGTGGGGCTATGGTGACAAAAAGAGGTGAACCTCTGTGTGCCGTAACCTTTTGTTGTTCACCTGCTGCCATTGCAGTTGATACATATGTAAAGTTGATTTAATTGCTTGTTTGGACCCTGAGCTTCCAACCCAGAATCTATCTGGCACTGTGTTGTTAAATAAGCCCCCTGAGTTCAGTCTACTATCAGGCTCCATTCGTGAACCCTAAAGGGTTAAAAAAAAACCCCTTTCAGATATGGAGTCATCCCAGTATTCAAGACTGCAGTGTTGGATTATGGCCAATGAACTAGTAAGAGACCATTAACTAGCTCAATTATCTAAGTAGCCTTTCTCTCTTTCTCTTTACTGTGCTGAGCTTCCTTCAGTACTTCTATCATGAAAGTATTTTTCTTTAAATCTGCCTGAAATTTTTACTTGTTTCAAGGTTTCTTTCTTTGAACACACACACACACACACACACACACACACACACACACTCTCTCTTACAGTTGTAAAGTCAACAGTATAAATTTAATTCATGCTTATTCTTGATAGGAACACATTTATATTTCTTGGTTTTTACATTCAGAGGATGATAATATCCAGATCCGGATGGCTGCTTCTAGGGCACAATGATAAACAGCATTGTCCCTCACAGTTAGACGGCAATACTGGAGAACACTCCGTTCAGCAACAAATCACAAGATTTATATTAAGTAGGAAAGTCATATTAATCTTACCTAGGTAGCACTGATGTCAGAAGCTTATTTGAAATAGAAGGTGGAGAAAACAGTAAGGGCGGAAAGAAAGAGGTTGATTACATTTCAGGCTGGGAAAGCAATAATGGTGTGATGATATCAAAAGGGAAGTAAACTGTGTATGCGTATGTGGATGATTTAGAGTATTTTTCTGCTTCTGGATAGAAAACTCTATATCTACAGCAGTTGACAGAAAATAAAGAATGGGGTGGGGTTGAGCTGCTTGTGATTTTTTTGTTTGTTTCTTTTAAAGACAGTGCACTATTATAGTCTAGAAGAAACCCAACTTGAAGGATGTATCATAACATATTAAAGGCCTGCTCTTAGGAGCACAATGTAGCTACACCTTCAGAATGCCATGAGCTATGAGACTCTCTCATGTGGGTCCTGCCTATAAGCTTTTTTTTTCTTGAGGATGCTAGGAGAAAATGGAGAGAAGTGGGCATTTGGCTGCCACAAGAAATGTTAAACTCTGGATCTGAAAATTATGCACTTCCTTGGAAAGATATTACAATCAGCATTACACGAGGCCTGTTCATACTATGCAATTATAGTGCTATGATTCTACATTACCTGCTCTAGGGTTTTGTGCTATGGAATCCTGGGATTTGCAGTCTAGGGGAGTGTTTAGAATTCTTAGCCAGAGTGCTCTAGTGCCTCACTAAACTATAAACCCTGCAATTTCATAGGACAGAACCAATGGCACTTGAAGTGGAATAATAGAGCTATGATGCTGTCGTGTGAATGAGGTCCTGGTCAGGAGTATAACTAGGAGCATTTACAGGTGGTGTTGATATGGCTGATCATCTCTTCTTGACCAGATAGCTTAGGGATGTCTTCATAAATTCAACAAAAAAAAACTTCTGTTTTTTTTTTTTTTACTGGAATAGGGGAGAAAACAAACTTGCTAGATTTGCCCATTAAGGCAAGGGGCTTTGAGTATTTAGCTTTTCAGTGTCTGGTGTTGAATTCCTGTGTATTCATCCATATTTATGGATCTGAAATATGACTCGCACTGTTTTTTCTCCCCTGGCTTCTCATCTTTAAAATCTGGGTGGAAAACGTATACTGCAAGAACTTCTCCATGCTGAGGATAGCTGTGCTTAATTCAGTTTGGCTAGTGCATACAGGCAAGAATTTTGCTAACTTCATTTTTTGATAAGAACTGCCCAAAATTCAGAAAGTTGTTCCTTCATAAACTGGATGGAAAGAACTTGTTATTAAAAAAAAAAAAGACTGAATGTGTGCAACAACTCAACTGACAGGTTTGTCTGTTCTTACCTGTCACCCATATCTCTGAACATAACAAACGTTTTCTTTCTCTGGTTTGTAGAATTCTATAAGAAGAAGTTCACTTGTTCACTGACAGTTTGGTGGCACTGTCAACTGAAGAGAGAAACACAAAAAGAGAAAAGCATGCACTCATCTTTCATAAAAATGTTGTTGTTGTTGTTGTTGTTGTTGTGTGCCTTCAAGTGGTTTCAAACGTGTGACAATCTTAAGACAACCCTTTCACAGGTTTTTTCTTAACAAGATTTGTTCAGAGGGAGTTTGCCTTCGCCTTCTTCTGAGGCTGAGAGAGTGTGACCTGCCCAGATCAAATATCTGCTGTCTGCTGGTGTCACCCCACTAACTCAAATAATGCCGTGACTATGTCCATTTCCGCACTGCATTGTTATAGTGCTATTATTCCACTTTCAACATCCTGTGGAATTCTGGGGTTTGTAGTTTCTTGAGGCCCAAGAGCTCTCTGGATGAGGATTCTAAATGCTCCTCCCTAAATTATAAACCCCAGAATTCCATAGGGTGCTGAAAGTGGAATCATAGCAGTGTAACAGTGTAGTGCGGAAATGGCCTATGTTCAAAGGAGATAGTGGTGGGATTCAACATGGTTTTCAGTTGAATAAACATCTGCACAGCTGAGCGGAGAGGCAGTTTCACAAGTTGTGGCACAAGCAGGAATGTGCCTCAAGGCCACAACAAGAAGTGCACTATTGCTTGTGCAACTGGAGGGAAAAAAAACCCTCCGGAGCTCTGCTAGCACACAGTTTTCCTTTGCTAATGTTACATTACATCTTGGCTTAAAACTGATATCCTACACAGTACTCATTTACTTGAGACCCAGTGTGGTGGAGTGGTTTTTGTGTTGGGTTATAAGTCATAGCCCGGTGATAAGTTACAGTGATGTATTTAAGTCTTTTACTCCAAGTCTCAAGTCAAGTTTCAAGTCTCTACCTTCAAGTTTCAAGTCAAATCTCAAGTCTGGGAGCCAACTTTATACCCTAACTGCTGGAAAGAACTGCTATTCCCCTCTGAGAAATGCACCCTGCACTCTGGGGGTGAGTCTTGTCTTCTGCTCTTAGGAAAAGTTTTAGAAGGCTCCTCTGATACACAGCAGGGACAGGCTGCTGAGCAGACCTCAAGCCTGCCTCAAGCCCGTTGCCTAACCCATTTGCTGTTCCCCTCTGAGAAGTGTACCCACACTTTGGACTTGAGACAGATTGTCATGTGACCAGTAGGCAAGAAGAAATGGAAGTGTTGTTCAAAGTCTTAAGATTTCTGGATGAATGTGTTATGTTACTGAACCAAGGGCAGCAAGTCAGACACTAAAAATATACAAGTCTTGAGCTGAGTCGAGTCAGTGCATCATTTATTGCTGAGTCAAGTCACTGAAGTGACTTAGGTCCGACTTGAGTCTGAGTCAGTTGACTCAAGTCTACCTCCCTGGCTATAACTGTGGAGATCAGGGATTTGATTCCCTGCTTGGCTGTGGAAACCCACTGGGTGACCTTGGGCTCATCACACACACTTAGCCCCAGAAAACCACATTACACTTTTGTCTTAGGGTTGCCATAAGTCAAAAATGATGTGAAGGCACACAACAACAACAATAATTCATTTACTTAAGAACAAGTCATACTGGAACTGATGCCAACCCCGTGTGGTCTAGTCTCCCCCATGATTGGCTTCCTGACCCTTTGACAAGCTGGAGTGTGTCCAGAGGAGCATGACCAAAATGGTGAAGGGTCTGGAAGCCATGCCCTATGAGGACCGGCTTAGGGAGCTGGGAATGCTTAGTCTGCAGAAGAGAGGGTTCAGAGGGGACATGATAGCCATGTTTAAATATTTGAAGGTATGTCGTGTTGAGGAGGGAGTGGGCTTGTTTTCTGCTGCTCCAGAGACCAGGACAAGGAGCAATGGATTCAAGCTGCAGGAAAGGAGATTCCACCTGAACCTCAGGAAGAACTTCCTGACAGTCAGGGGCGTCTGGCAGTGGAATATGCTGCCTGGGAGTGTGGTGGAATCTCCTTCTTTGGAGGTTTTTAAGCAGAGGCTGGATGGCCATCTGTTGGGGTGCTTTGATGTGTGTTCCTACATAGCAGGGGGTTGGACTGGATGGCCCCTGGAGTCTCTCCCAACTCTGTGATTCTATGATTCTAAACCAATTCTTTTCAGAGTTGAACATGACATGTACGTTTTGTATGATATGAAGTTTTGTAAGATAAGGAAGAAAGTTGCTGCATGTACAAAGTGAATGGCAGAAGACACTGCAAAACCTTGAACAGCAAATGTAGAGAAGGAGACCCAAGGATCTGGCCACATATTCAGTACATTTGGAGAGAAAAAAGGGTCATTTATAGTGGTTAGGGCAGGTGATACTATTATTTTTAATTATCATGCTCAACTATGGAAGCTTAATATGAAAATTCACATGGACTTGGGCCATTAGGGAAGTGAAACAAGAATATTAATAAATACAATGTGCTTAGAGGTAGAGTGAGGCAGATCCAACTGGATATGGAATTAACAGGACAAAACTCTTCACCTGCATTCACTGGCAGGGTAATGACTGCAAACTCCAGGATTCCATAGGATGTTGAAAGTGGAATAATAGCACTATGACAGTCTAGTGTGCAAATGACCTGAAAGTAATGAAAAAGAAGATAGATTACAGGGAGTCATAGATGTGGAAATCTAGGAATCTCACTTTGCTGGAAATAAATTCTAGATATCTGGATTGTCACATTGTTACAAAAATTGGCACTCACACTCAGCTTGCCAGAGGTGAAATAGCTGAAAACACTTTTGAAACTATATGGCACCCATTCATAACATACATAGGACTAGGTCTAATGGTCTGAAGTTACAGAAAAATGGATTTTGGCTGAACATTAGAAGGAACTTCTTGACAGTAAGAGCAGTCTGGCAATAGAACCAGTTGCCAAGGGAGCTGCTGGGATCTTCTCTGGACATCTTCAAAAAAGAGGCTGGACAGCTATCTGCTGGGGATGATTTAGCTGGAGATCCTACACTGAGCAGATCCAATGTGATGTAGTGGTTTGAGAGTTAGACTATGACTCTGGAGACCAGAGTCCCATTTCCCACTTGCCCATGGAAGACTACTGGGTGACCTGGGGCACATCACACATTCTCTGCCCCAGAAAACCTTATGATAGTTTCACCGTGGGGTCATCATAAATTGGAAATGACTTGAAGGCATGCAGCAACAACAATCTGCATTGAGCAGGAGGTTGGACTTGATGGTCCATGAAGCCCCTTCCTATGATTCTATATGCCACCTACGAATTCTAGACATGACCCAACACTGAATCATATGATGTTTTGGAAATTATCATGGTGAGCACTCTTTGCATATTGATTATGGTCTGTTGTTATCATTTGCCTTTGATAATAATTGTCTGATTGCATTTTGAATCATGGAATTTTGCCTGTGGTCAGGGAGCGCAGAAAGGGGAAAGCTTGCTATTATAATGTATACATTACTTATAAAAAAAAAGAAAAAGAAAAAAAAGAAGTTCTGAGTATAGTTGAGTAGACAGCAAGGGAACTGTGTGATCAGAGCTCATTAGATATAGTTCAGTGACAATCATGTGCATGAGAACAGAAAAGAAATTTAAGATTTTCGTTTATCTATTGAAATATCCATTTTTCATCTTCTGAGACAGGTAATGAGACAGAGGGCATCTTGCTTTGGAACCAGTTATATTCCCAAGGCTTGTGATAACGCTGGCATGAAAAAAAATACACAAAATCATGCATGCATTTTTAAAATGTGCATGACTAAACCAGGAGTATAGCTGGCAGGATGGGGCATAATGACAGCATTACCCCCCAAATAAGAATTCTGCCACCACAGTGAAATTTTCCTTTAGCTGTGAAATTTCTAGCATTGCAGACTGAGACAGTGAAAATTGTTCACATCCAGAACATTTATATCTGCTGTGTTTGTGTTCCTTGATAACTTATCCTTCCTCTTTTCTCTAGATACCAAAATTGTATTTCTAAATGCTTAAATGAAGTTTTAAGTTACTAAAGTGCTAGACATTTGGAGACTAAAGGGGGATTTTATTTGGGGGGCAGAATTCTTGTTGAAGGGTATCTTCTCATTTTTTTCCTATAGCTACGCCCCTCCTAAACTTATACTTTTTAAAGAATGTGCTCAATCACATTAGAAAAAAATCATACAAATATACATATATTTGGGGGTGGAAAATACACAAAGGCAAACAATGGCCCTTTCCACACGGGGGTAATAAAACGTTTTAGCGCAGTGTAGCGCGATATCTGACGGAGGTCTTCCATACCTTAAAGTGCGCTGAGTCGTCTTTAATTTCCAAGTTCCACACGTCAATCTGTTCAGAAACGTCTCCAACTGTGCTTGCACGTGCTTTTTAAAAACCGGAAAAAAAGTGTTACTTTTCCCCCGATCCGCGCAATCACGTTCTTGCTCACTTGTGTGGAAGCGCAGATACGCGCTGATTCGCCCCTGAGATGAACGGGGGGTGGGCCGTGGGCGTGGACAGCTTCGGCGGTTGGCCCGCCCCACAAAGAGCCGAACGGCGCCATTTTTTAATCCTCGCTAGCGAGAGCCCACAGCAGGAAAAAGAAAAAAGCATTGCAGGTACGCTAAATTGGAATTATTTATTTACAGTCCATCTTAAAATCGCCTTTTGATGTTTCCGTGGGGATATTGGAGCTTCAGGGGGACTGTGGATTTATTGCCTTCATCTGGAGTGGCCTATCCGGGGTGGGGGTGGGGGTGGGGGTGGGGGTGGGGGAATTTCTTGGGAAGTCGCCTCTAGTGACACCGCCATTTTGCAACCCACCACAAACCGCTGCATGTGTGAGCCGGGGGGCAAGGGGGGCCGTGGCGGCGGCGGATGGGGACCCTTCGGCGCCCTGCCAAGAGGGCGCTGAACGGACAGGGCAGCACGGTGGCTGCCAAGGGGTCCCGCGGGAAGCCTCGGAGTAATGGCGCCTTCACTTTGAAGAAGCGCTGTGGGGATATCAATTGCAGGTTTGGCAAATTGGGATTATTTCTTTGAAACCCCCCCCCCATTGCTACCGCGGATGAAAGCGAAAGATCCACAGCCACCTGGAGTTTCAGTGGGGGCCTGGAAGCTTCAGGGGGCTGTGGATTCTTCCACGGCGGCATATTGGGGGGGTTATTTTTAGAAAGTCTCCCCTAATACCGTCATTTCGCAACCCGCCACAAAGCGCTGAATGTGTGAGCCGGGGGGCAAGGGGGGCCACGGAAAGCCTCGCCTTCACGTTGAAAAAGCGTCGTGGGGCTACCCTGACTGTCCCCCGGAAATGCTGCCCAGAACATGAGGGAAAACGGGGCAGGGGGCCATGTCCTGCATTGGGCAGAATGGACCGAAATGAGTGTGGAGGGGTGGCTAGCGGGGGGGGCCTGCAAACCCCATGCATTCAGCCCGACCAGTTACCTCCCTGAACGGCGTGATTGATTTGCAGTTGGTGTCACTTGAGGCCGAGAAGTGTGACCCGACTGACATCCCTTGCTCCAACAGAACTAGAGCCTGATTGGTGGGCAGTTGGTGGGGGCCACGACAGGGACGCGGTCTATCTGGATGGAGAGGAGGGTGCTCCGGACAGAAAGATGACCAGCCTCCCCAAAACCAACTATTTCCTTGCAGGGGGATCCCCGGTGGCCTGTCCTTCGAGGCAGACAGAGGGATCAGACAAGGAACACTCCGTGGCGAGAAACCTCCATCCAGTTCTCTAAAATACCTGCAGCTCGAACTGGTCACCTGGCTTCTCTGTCAAAAGATGCAGTTGCTTCAAGTACTAGCAGGTATAGGCCATAAGCTGTATGCGCAGTCCTTCAAACCATGGATTTCAAGTGGTGGACTCCCATCCGGGTCTAAATCCCAATGCACCCTGCTTAGCATCCAGGTTTGGCATGGAATTTGCACACCTGCCTTGCTATGGCAGGTGGATCCAGGTTGAACTGACTGCTTCCAAGGGTGAACTGGTTACATGCAACCATTGAAAACAAGTCACAGGATAGTTTAGAAAAATATGTTTTATTAAATTACTAGATATTATAACTAACCCAACATAACATAAGAAAAAAAGAAAACAAGGTTAAAAACATCATAGGAGGTTGCCCCTCCTCATCTGTCTCTTTATCTCCCTCAGTTCCCTCCTTATGTCCGCATACGTATTTTCTAGGGCGGCTGACACCTCCGTAAGGCTTCTCTGTGCAGACTCGTCTGTGGGAGGGAGAGTAGGTATTAGGACGCCGTGCTGACACGCTTGGTGAAAGCACCGTAGCCAACCTTCCATCATGGCCACCCGTGTTGCTAACTTACGCATCTCAGCCGTTTTCTTTTCCAGCATGGTCATCCCCGCCATTATGGAGTCCGCGATGGACCTCAGGTCCTGGGGGATGGACCTGGAAAGAAAAGGTGACATTGGCGGCCAGGCACTCCTTGGAGTGGGCCTCCATGTGTGCCACCTTCCGCGGAGTAATTTTTTTATACTTGCCAGCTGTGTGTGAGGATGCGACAGGAAAGTGTCCCTCTCGCTCCTCTGCTGCGGACAGTGTGCCAGCTGCGAAAGGAAGGAAACTGTTCAACATCCCTGTCAGCAATTGTGCATCTAATCTCCACATTTTCTCCCACATAGGTGGTTACTGTACCGTCAGCTGCTTGCTCCTCTTCCCCTGGCACATCAATTACCAGGTCACCGTGACCGGGGGAGGAACCAGCGGGGCTCTCTGCTTGTGCGCCTGTGGCTGAAATAGAAACAAGCGGGAAACAGATGTTGCCCCAGAAATAGATCAACTTCCTAGCTGTGAATAAAGTTTTCACGCCAAAGCTGTTGCACATGTTTTACCTATATCTTCCCCTGCACCTCCAACGTCACTTTCCTCCCCAGGGCCCGAGGTGTCCCCCAGCACGATTGTTTCAGGCTCTGGAGAAACAGGAAAAAGCAAAGCTCTCAACCTTTGCAAAACAGCGGGCAGACCTCCCGTAAAACACACCAGTTCCCCACGTGTTTGCATACGCAGGGACAGGGCTGGGAATCTCATAAGAAGTGGAGGTGTTGCACTTGCCTTCCCTCTCTGGGGTCCCGGCGACATCAACATTTTGCCTGGTGGCACGGCGTCTGGCACCTGGGAAGGGAAGTGGCACATGCTGCTGTCAGTGTGTGCTCACATAATGGGGGGAACCAGGAACCCCCCACCGTTTGATTGACCATCACTTGTTCATTGGGAGGGGGATGGTTGTCAAGGGTACTCATGTCCTCTTCTGTGGCCACGCCAGGAGGGGCGCCCGGCAGACTTCCACAGCCGCAGCATGGTGCGGAAGTAGGGAGGCTTGGCTGCATGGGGTGGGTGGCCATTGAAGCGTTCCATGCATTCGTAGAACGCCGCCTTGATGGCCTTGAATTTGGAGTTGACCTGCGCGGCCATCCGGTCGAACCCCTGCCGTGACAACCCCCTGGCTATGGTCTCGTAGTACTCCCTGTTTGGGGCATTTGTACTACGGAGGAGTACATTGACCCCTCCGCACCACTTGACCATAGCCAGCATCTCTCTGGTTTCGAAATCTTCCCAGAGGGCACCCTCACGCTCCATCTCTCTCTCTCTCTCTCTTCCCCTCTCTCTAACACTCCTATCTATCTCTCTATCTAGCTATGTATCTATCTCTCTGTCTATCTCTCTCTCTCTCTTTCTCTCTCTCTCTCTCTCTCTCTCTCTCTATCTGTCTTTCTATCTATCTGTCTCTCTCTCTCTCTCTCTCTCTCTCTACCTACCTACCTACCTACCTACCTACCTACCTACCTATCTATCTATCTAATAAAAGTATCTTAAAAACCAAAATCCACAAACTCTCACGCTCCTCCACTCTCCTAATCTCTCCTACCTTCCGCCCCGACACACCCACAGGAAGGCTGCAGTTCCACCGCCTTCCTGTGGGGGTCCTGCGGCGCCAAGTCCTGGTGGCCGCTGCGCATGTGCGAAGCGTCGCCGGGAGAAACTGCGCTGGCGCGACAAGGAGGAAGCCATTACTCGGAACTAGCAACCTCGTGGTCAGCCAAACTTTGCGGAAGAGTTTTGTTGAAGGTGGCTATGGCGACCCAAGATGCAAGCCAGGGAAATGTGTCCAGCCCTGGAGAGGGAGAGGTCAACCCGAGGAGAAGCAGGGCAAAAGGCAGGGGGGTCGCGTGGCGCCACTCCGAGGTAAAGGATCTCCTTGAAGTGTGGGGTGAACAGAAGTACCAGGCGGATCTTCAGGAAAGCTACCGCAATATCGAAATATTTGAAGAAATAGCCAGGGAAATGGAAAGAAGAGGGCACAAGAGGACAGCAGAAGAATGCCACACAAAAACTAAACGGCTGCGGCTGGACTACCGTCATGCGGTCGCTGCAAATAAAAGGACAGGCTCATCCCGGGTTACCTGTCCTTACTTTGAGGAGCTATCTCGAATTTTGGGTGGTGACGCGGGTGCACACCCACCAAGGGTCATCGCGAGCCTACAGATTGCAGAGGACGGGGATCACGGAGTGGAGGGGGCTGCAGCATCAGAAGGTATGAATGTTAAGAGGGGTACCCTCATCTTGGTTTTGTATCACTAACTCATCTATGCATGGAAATTCCACCCATTCCTTTCCCTTTTTGTGCTCCAGAGCGTGCCCATAGCCAGGAGCTTTTTGGGGATTCCCCGGATACCTCTGATGCGGAGACATCAGGTAAGGCAGGTTGTTAGTGTGGCAACAAACGTATAAGCTTCGCTTTATCTCCCTGGGTCGCAATAGCCCTTGGGCATGGCTGCTATGAAGCGGAAAGAATGCTTTTGCAATGTGCATGCTACCTACCTTTCAATTCCTGCATCACTACTTACTCAGTAACTCAATAGCAAGCCCTTTTGCTCCCCAAAACGGCCAAGTTGTCTGAACTCTTGGATTCCTGTGGGTCTCTGGGTATGCTAACAGTGTGGGAGCATGCAAACGGCGCGCAGTATGTGCCTGGTCCCTTCCAGCTGGATATCAATGTGCATAGGTCAATGGGGGGGGGAAGGCCGGAAGGGGGGCCGCCGGGAGCCACGCAGAATGCATTCTCAGCAGACTTGTTCTTTCACACCTCGCAACCTATCCCCCGATGCAGGCATGGACGACACCAGCAACACGCCAGTTCATCCCGGGACATCTAGAGCGGAAAATGAGAGCTCCACTGGTACAGGTGAGTTTTTAACCACCACCCTTACTCCACACCTTGTCACCATAGCACTAGAGGTGTTGGCCAGAAGGTACAGGAACCTTCCTGCTGGACCTTTTGCACAACAGTCAAGCCTGGTGTCTCACGAGTGAGCAGGATCCATGAAACTAGACATATAATTGTTTGCATGCACGGTTCCTGTTGCTTCCCTTCTCCCTGCACACATTTCTCCTAAAGTTAGGTATTCGCTGTGGCTGTCACTCCTCAGTGAGTTGTGACACGAGAGGTGATGTTACATGGGATGATGAGAGATGTGATTGGCTTTGCTGCTGCCCGGCATGCAGTTTTGTGCGGCCCTCACAGGAATGTTGTGTTACGTTTCAAAAATCACATCCCATTAACCAGTACAATGCTACTTCCATTTTGCTTTCACTCTCCCTAGATGAGGCAAGCAACGGTACAGCAGAGGTGACACGCAGCACTACCGCCGCGGGCTTGTCTCCCCGGTCCAGACTACGCATGTCGCGCCATAGGACCACTGCAGCAGGGCGTAGTGAGAACATTCCCGCTGCTACCATAGCTACCATGGATCTCATACGGGAGCAGCAGGAGCTCAACAGGGACATGCGTGCCAGGGAGTTCCAGCATGAGAGTACCACAGCGACAGAAGAACGCAGGGAGCTGCTCTCCCTGCTTAGGGAATGTATCAGGGTTATGTCCGCAATCGCGGATGCAGTGAATGCAAGAAATGCTGCAGTCCTCCCCAGGAATGATGGCAGTGTGGTTTCCGAACAAACTGAGCCCGAACCAGGCCAGAGCCTTGCAATGGGGGAAGCCCATCGACCTCCTCCCAGCAGCAGGTGGCAAGACGACATTTCCCAAGGGTAAAGAGACCCTGCCACAGGTACAGCCCTTGAGAAATGCATCTCCCCACCTACCTGCCCATTTGGATAGGTACAAATATGGCCCTGTTAACTTGTTAGCAATATCCATGATCTAACTGTTTAAAGTTATATGTTTCCTATTTCTCCTATGAAAGGGGAGTGCCATATATCTTGTTTTCCTTTGAAGTCAGTACTGTTATTTGCCATTCATGTTGTTTTTGTGTTTTTGAAATAATAAAAGCAAACCTGTTATTTTTGCAACAAAACCAGTGTAAAGTTTATTTGTAAAGGGGAAAGTATTTACAACGGGGAGGGGCAAAACACCTTCTAATTGCAATTACAAACAAGGGAGAAAACTACAAATCTAGGACTGAACATTGTCCTCAGCAATAAGGCTTGCAATGGCATTCCTAACTGTTTCCCCTTCACGGAGCCTCCTGGCGGAGGAGTGGGATCGGAAGTCATCCCGTGTTTGTGGGAGGCGCAGAGGTGGGGGGGAGCAAGGTCGGGGTGCAGGATGTGGCCCTTTGACTCGCAGATGTTGTGGAGGACCACGCAGGCGGATATAACGGGAAGGTAGTTCTTCTCGGACACGGTTAGAGGAGCTGAGAGGCAGCCCCACCGTGCCTTGAGCCCTCCAAAGGCCCGCTCCACCACGTTCCAACAGCGGTTGAAAACCCTGTTGTAAGCCAACTTCCTTGGGTCCATGGCCCCTCCGTATGGCTTCATCAACCACCTTGACAGGGGGTACGCCACATCTCCGAGGATGACTGGACCAATGGAAACGCCATTTATGGTGATGGTAGGGTTCCCAGGAACATACCGTCCAGCCTCCATGGCGTGCCACAAGGAGGAGTGACGGAAAACAAACGCGTCATGCGTTCTGCCCGTAAAGCCAAGGACAATATCCAAAAAGCGTCCTTCATGGTCTACCATCCCCTGCAGGAGAATGGAGAAGGAGCTCTTGCGGTTTACGAACTCTTCCCCTCTTCCTTTTGGTGGCCGCACAGGAATGTGTGTACCATCAACCGCGCCGATGCATTGGGGAAATCCCATGCGATGGAATCCATCCATGACCTGCAATGGGTGGCAACACAAAAAACAAACATTACTCCTTTCATGGCCAGTGCAGGGATAGCGGCGGGACCGGTCTGGGCTGAGATGGCGTCACCGGGAGACGTCGGGGCGCGGGGGAAGGACGGAAGGGGAGAGAGGGCGGGAGGGGGAAGGGTGGATGGAGGTGGGAAGGGGGGACGGAGGGCTGCGGATGGCCACGCGCGTGGCGTGGCCAGTGCAGGGATGGTGGCCGGAACGGTCTGGGCTGAGATAGCGTCACTGGGAGATGTCGGGGTGCCGGGGAAGGACGGAAGGGAGAGAGGGCGGATGGATGTCGAGTACTCACTCTGCGATAGTCTCCAAGGAAAACGGTGGACGACAGGAGGACCTGCTCTATCGCCAGACACACCTCAATGACAATCACAGCGACTGTGGAGATCCCCAAGCCGAAGGTGTTCGCCGTTTTGCGATATATAAGCGGCGTTGACAACCACCACACGGTAATCGCCACTCTCTCCTCCACAGATATGGGTTGACGCATTTCTGTGGCTTTCCTCTCAAGTGTGGGACGCAGACGGTCGGCGATCTCGAAGAGGGTGGCTTTCGTCATGCGAAAGTGGTAGAGCCACTGGTCATCGTCCCACTTAGCAAGCACCTCCTCAGCCCACCATGTCCTCCGCATCCTCTCCCTGACCCACCACCTTCTGGGGTGTGGGAGACGCCGCGAGTGTCCTCTCAGAAGGGGCGCATAGAAAACGTCCTCCTCCTCATGGTCGCGATGGAGCCTGGACCTCCTCGCTCGATCTCTGGCCCATTGTTCTTGCATGGTGGCCACCACTACACCCAGGACCGCAACAAAGGGCCCCAGGAACCTGACCATGTCATCGAGAACCTCGCCCTCCATCGCAAAGCCACGAACAAGCCAGAAAATCGGCGAAGCAGGAAGCACAACGACCGGCACCAACCGACGCACTAGCAAGAGGTGGGGGGTGGCGGCGAAAGGCGGGAGGCATTGGGGGAGGACCTTGCATACGTACGTGCGCGCATGCGTGGGTACGTACCGACGCAACGCGCCATTTCTTCAAATCAAAATCAGTCTATCACAGCCATAGTGGGCGAGGTTATGTTAATAGCAGGGGTGGTCAGGACGGCAACGTGTGGATCTCTGAAACCGCGCTAAGCCGGATCAAACATAAGACGTATGAATAGAGAGCGCGCATTAGCGCGGATACAAAAAAACCCGGTAAAAACCGGCCGGAACCCTCACTACGCGAATTCCTCTTCTCGTGTGGAAAGGGCCAATGTTTCCTGTGGGAAGGGGAAAAAAAGTCTGATGGTTTCTGATGCAGAACTAGGATTGGATGATGAAAATACAGTTTTCACATTCCTTCGTTTGTATGACAAAACACCCTGCTCCCCAAAAAAATCCCTAGAAAAGGAATCAGAAGAAAGAAGGTGAAAAGGAACAGAGTGATGTTCCTAATTACATAGATGGTATGGCTGTTACATTTCCTTGATTTGCGATTATGTGTATGAACAAGTCAGAAATGGCACTGATAGAAGAAGAAAACAGTGGTGGACCTTTGGCAATGAACAATACAAACCAGTTTAGTTGCTTTGTGAATTGTGCAAGTAAATAATTAAAAGTTCAGTTGATTTAAACAGTTAACAATCCAGATGAAAATGACAACAAAATAACAATGCATGGGACAGATTTATCTGTGTCAGACATTATGATGACGGCAAGTGAGAATGAGCTATCAGTATTTTAGTACTTTTCATATTGCATGAAGAAGAGAAGATCTGCAGATGGAACTCAATATATATATATAGGCTTGAGTAAATTAGAGTATCAAATACGAATTCTACACACTTTCTAATGTAAAAATAAAAACCACAAAAACAGCAGAGCGTAGGCTCCTTGGTTTTCTGAGGAAGTTGGGTAATGAAGCTCTTGGGTAGATGACTACAGTGATGGTGGAGAAAGACTTAGGATGGATCCAATCGAGCATGGTTTAAAGCCCATTTCAGAACCTAATTTGCAGCAGTGAGGACAGCAAAGAAATGTTTTTCCTCTACCTCTATTACATCAGCTCAGTCTCATCCAGCACAGCTATTCAGGATAGTTCAATGGCTATGACATCTTAGAGCTCAGACTGCTGAGGAAGAGCCCTCAGAAAATCCAAACAAGACAAAATTAGGAAAACCAGTCAGGGATTGGGATCACAGCTTGTTCTTGATGGAGTTGCTCTCGCTCTGAACCCTGTGCTTTTGGACCCAGTGCTGCTGCTGGAAAGCCAAGCTGCTGCAGGGCCAGGAGCACCTTTGCCCAGCTTCAGCTGGTGCGCCAGTTGCACCCTTTCTTGAGGAAGGCAGATCTGGCCATACTGGTTCATGCCTTAGTTATTTGATGCAATGTGCTCTATATGGGCTGTCTTTGAAAAATGTGTGGAAGCTGCAGCTAGTGCAAAATGCAGCAGCCAGACTTGTGTCAGGTGTGCATTTTAGAGAACATGTAGCACTAGTCCTGCAGGACCTACACTGGCTTTCAGTTTGCTTCTGAGCTTAATACAAGGTGCTGGTGTTGATCTACAAAGCCCTAAACAACTTGGGGCCTAATATTTGACAGACTGCCTCCTCACATATGAGTCTGCCAGAAATTTGAGATCTTCAGATGAAGCCCTGTTACATGCCTCAATGTGCGGACTTAGGCCTTTTCTGCAGACAGGTGTCGTCCTATGATGGCGACGCAAGAGAGGTGGGACCACAACGACACTTCCGCATGATGTCGTTGCGGTCCCATTCTTCTTCTGTCACCAGCTGGCACGATCACGGATTAAATAATTTTTCCTCATCAATGACAGCCAATCGTGCGATGCTGCTGCAGTTACCTGCCCTGTGGAAAGCTCAGGTGTGTGATGGAGGTGCTTCCTACCCCAGCACAGCATGGGAAAGTGTCTGGCTAGGGTGTAGAAGGAAGAGGCATGTCCATCGTGCTCCCTTCTGCAGGAAGCCAGTCTGGAGAGGAACGCTCCCATTGTGCTCCCTTCCTGGCACAGCCACTGCTGGGATTGCCACCAGAGGATGACGATATAAGGAAGGGTGCAGAAAGGGCCTGAGGTGGTGGGTGCAGGTAATATGGTTTTCTGTGTAGCAGTGCCACGACCATGGAACTGCCTCCCCAGGGAAGTTAGGCTGGTTCCATCTCTTTTAAGTTTCTAGTGGGCAGGCAAAACAGTGCTGTTCTGCATGGCATTCAGAGTTTGTAATGTCCATTTTAACTGTTTCAAAACTGGATTGTAAGACTGTTTTTAGACTGCTTTTAGGAATTTTTAAAGAGCCTTTTCATGTGTTTTAAATTTTTTTCTTTGTATTGTTTTACTTGTTTTTTATTTGTTCATCACTTCGGGAGCCCTTGTGGGGCAGGAGGTGGTACAGGAATACTTTAAATAAATAAAAAGCCAATAATAAACACCTCCACCCTCCATAATGCCTTTCAGACTCATGGTATGTAGATAACATGGGTCCTGGTAATTATGGACATTGTTAGTTCAAATTATTAGGGAGTTTTGCATTGTTGTTGTTGTTGTCGTCGTCATGTGCCTTTAAGTTGTTTCCAGCCTATGGCAACCCTAAGTTGAACCTATCATGAGATTTTCTGGAAGGGGCTGAGAGTATGTGACACACCCAAGGTCACCCAGTGGGTTTCCATAGCCAATCAGAGAATCGAACCCTGGTCTCCAGGGTCATAGTCCAATGCTCGAACCACTATACCAAACTGGCTCTCAAGACATTTTAATAACAGAGTTGAATGCAGAGTCAGTTGGACTTACCTGTATATTGACTCACCATTCACCAGCTGATTCAATTTGTCTACTCTAGTTGGGAATCACCAAAAAGAATTCAGTCAGGCAGCTGCAGATTCTTGGATGGTGCATAACATTACATCAGTAGCTCCAATGTACCACTTGATTCACTGAGACTACTCTAAATCGGCACTGTGCCGTCCACATTGCACAGTAGAACCATAAGCAGGCACATTGGCAGATACGCAGTTGTTGGCAAAATGTTGCTATTCAGCACAAGGGTGATATAGCACAGCAACCATATAACCCTGTGAGTATCAATTTGCATTATACAAATGTGGTGCAGGATCTTTACACAGATGTTTGTATTACAACTCCTGTCAGAATCAGTCAACATGACCACTGGATGGTGGTTCTGTAAGCAGTAGTCCAAAGCACCTGGAGGATATGATATTGCTTATTGGCGTTTTGTTTCTTTTGGTCAACTGAGACCACAGAGGCTAGATGCTTCATCATTTGCCAGGTCAAAAGACAAAACCCTTACTTGAGATAATAAAAAATAATATTGAAACAAGTTGCTCAAGGAGGTTTCATTTCTTTACTAACTTTTTTTTCCTTCACAGGAGCCTGCTCCTCTCTATCCCTAATTTTTAAGCTTTCTTCCATTTCTGGCAACCGATAGTTTATTGATCTGGGCAGATTCAGAGGTCTTTGTACCAATCTTCAAGATATTATTAATTTTTTTCAAAGATTTTTTAAAAGAAAGGTTGTTGTTAGAGACAACTTTATGGGATTCGAAATTGCTTTTCATCGTAACAGATCTGCAACATGATTGAATGAGGCACTTCTTAATTTTTTTTCTGAAGAAGATTTTCTACAAAATAAAGTGAAAGACAAAAGCATTTCACAGGGATTCCTGAGTGTTTAAATAACCTTTATAAATGATAGGATTTTCTCAGTGCTTTAACCTCATAGTACAGGTATCAAGAATTATGGCATTTTTCAGAGACTCGACTATAGTATCACTGTCTGTAATCGAATGATTAAAAACATAAAAATAACTCAGATAATTTCTTGCATGCAAGATTCCTCATCACACTTTAGGACACAATCGTGTACACTTTTATCTGAGAATAGTTGAATTCAATGAGGTCTCTGAGTGGACCTACAGGGGATTATGCTCTTAGCTGTAAACAGAATTTTTTAAGAATAAGACTACAAGAAGCTCTGCTGAATCCCACAGAATGTGCATCTAATGTTCTCATCCCATAGTTTCTAGCCAAATGCACATAGGAGGCTCATAAGCAGAACATGAGTGCAATTCTGCTTATGTTCTTATGAAATAATATGACTCCTAGGGAAAAGATAATAACGCTTGGTAAACTGGAATGCAATAAGAAAAGAAGAAGATCACACTACAACTGCATTGATACAATCAAGGAAATCACGACACTAATTTTGTAAGACCTGAGCAGGGCAATTGATGACCAGGGATTTTGGTCTCTCATTCACAAGGTTGTCATAAGTTGGAATTGACTTGACCTCAAATAACAAGAAACTTACATTCTGCCTAATTAACTGGTATTCAGAGGCATCTTGCTTCTGATTCTGGAGGTAATTATTTCTTCTCCCTCAAACTTGCAGGAAGTTATAGTTAGAGCTATGTCCCATCAAGCAGGGAAATTCTGACCACTGAATAACACCTTCCCCATGATAACTGAAAATAAGGGTACATTGATGGATATTTCTTGTACCATAGGATGGATTGTGCCACATAGGAAGTGTGTGATAAAAAATATCACTGGGTTTATATCTACAAACGCTCGTGCTAAAATAAGAGCCAGTTAGTTTTAAAGGTACCGTTACAGTCTTCCCCCCACCCCCATTTTTCTTTCTATGTGATGAAATAGATGTTGGTATTTGTCTTATGGCCAAGATTCTACACTAGTGTTCTGTAGTGTAAGCCTCTGCATACATTGATTGTGCTAGGCATCCTTTGAATGGCAGTGTTGTACAGCTGAATGCTCAACCAAATATGCAAGGAAACACACAATGCATGCACATTTTGGCTTTTGCAGCCTTTTACTAAATGCGTACATTCTGTGATGGACAGAAATACGCCATTTAAGCAATAATTTTAATGAGTTTTCATGGATATAAATGGAAGCAAATAAAAAATGTGACATAAACCATATTTTGGCCCTTGTGTCGTCTGACAGTTTCCTGTCGAGTCTGACTCTCAGCTCATTTTAAGTCCTATTGTGCTGACTACCGTTTTATTAAGGAGGTTATGACCTCCTTAATAAATATAGCCTAATAAATATAGCCTAGGTACCATTCCCCTTTGGACTTTTCAACCATGTCTAAAGGCAGTTAATCCAGATCTGTCAATTTTAACAGCTATTTTATTGGGACCTGTTCTATAAAACTTTTCAGTTAAAGAAAATAAGGTATTTTATCCTATGTAGGTAATTTTTTTTTTTAAAAAATGCTTATGTTCTGGCAAGACATATAGACTTTGGACATATACACTTTGGATCTTGTTCCAGGAAAAAAGTGTGATATAAATGGAATAAACTAAATAAATAAATACTTAGATGGCTCAAGTCCTATTGACTTGTTTATGAAGCATGTTGAACTTACCACACAGAGGGCAGTTCAATAGACCCACCTATTCCATTGCTCTGCTTGGGTTGAGAGGGATGAGTCTGCAAGGAGAGTGTTCCTTACCTGCTGGTGCTCTCCATGCAATAGTGGGAACCCTGATTTAATTTTTTCCCAAAAGGTCCTGACTGCATGGAGCATCTCCATGTGTGAGGAGAGTGACAGATCTGAAGACAAAAAAAGAGTAATGCTGTGTGCTCTTCTCTGCTCATGTTGATTGGAGATGCTTTGTAAATGAAAGAATAGACCCCAAGAAACCGTTTTTTCCTCTGGAGTCATTCAAGTCATTGAGGAAGCCAACATGGGATGCGGGGTTTGAATGTTGGATTAAGATTTTGGGAAACCAAATCTCCATTCAGCCATGGAACTCCAATGAGTGACCTAGAGCAAGTCATAATCTTTCAATATTAGAGAAGCCTCTTTTGATTAAATCTTGTCAAGAAAACTGTACAATAGGGTCCCCATAAGCTGGAGATGGTATGAAGGCATATAACAACAAAGCTTAGTCACTGAAATAGGCTGCAAACATGATTCTGCTGTGTGATAAGGATTTTTAGAAATCATACAGCAAGATGTTACTGCAGTTTAGGCCTACCTGGCAATAGCACTAGATATCATCTTGATATCATAATTCGGTCTTACCATATCACCCCTCTCTACGTGTCTGTGAGGCCCCCGGACAAGCCCAGAACTAGGGTCGGCCATCAAACGCTGCAATATCCCAAGACAATACAGGCAGGCCAGAACTAGCCAGATCACCGCTTTAGGAGACCTCTCTGCAAGCACCCTCATTATGTATGCACGCTGTTTACAAAGGACTCCCTGCCCTGAGCAGGTAACTTGGCAAGCTAGAAGCTTAAAGGCCAAGCACTGAACATTTGCATACAGTCTACCTCTTTGTCAGTTCAGACTCAATCATGCTAAATTGTGACCTTTCGGAGACATTGTCTTGCACCCAAAACTCATTGTTGTCCCCGAGTAAGGCATAGCCTGCAGTCACACTTCTCCCTATAAAAACCCTTGATTCTGAATCCTTCCTTGGATCGCTCCCGAGTTGCATTGCTTGGCGAGCTTCCCCTCAGCTCCATGTGCTGAGACATACCAAACCCCAGCATCGCTCTCTATCTTCTTCCAGGCTTCAGGAACAGGTGTTGTATCACCCAAACCAACTATCCCTCTGAAAATCCTGCTATCTTACTCACACCTTTATTTTCCTTAGTTATCTGTGTGCGTGTGTTGCTTACATTGTGTGCCTGTATTTAATAAAGATCATTCATTGTTTTCAAACCGGTCTGCTCCTTGACTTGGCCTGACCCCGTAAACACTGGCTTACAAGATCCTGCTAAGTTACCCTGCCTCTCGTAACGCTAAAGCAGTGCTCTGAGCTGATTTTCCCCACCTATAGTTGAGCACATTTTGGTGTCCCTCCCGGGACCCCCAGTAAACAGGGTAACAAAGAGTTAATGAATAATAAAATATTTGTGCAAGAAAGTTACTTTTAAAAATCAGTTCATTCCTGTCACCCATTAACCATGTTTGAGAAGTAACCGGAAGGGAAGGGGAGAAGAGATTTTGGCCAGAGTTCGTGAGAGTTTCAACTGTAAATGGTTCCATCTAGAATCAAACCTAATGTGCTCTTGTCTCAACCTTCCTGTTCTTATAGGGATTCACACTCATTTTGTTTCTGGTTTAGATTCAGTCCTTTAATTCTGTGAAGCAGCCCCTGCAAATTTTGATTGAGACATTGGCCACCTTAAAAATTTCTAACAGCATTATCTTCCAGAGTTGCAGTCTAAAATTAAGGTTGCTGTGACAACTGACTCTTCTGAAGTATGCCTGTGGAAGGAGCCACAATTAATGGACAGAACTGAGGTTGCCATAGGAACCTTGATCCTGAGCACTCCAGCTCTTAATGTTTCCTGTTACGTTCATATAGTCCCTCGCCTTGTAGCATTAGTCCTTATTTAACGCTCTGAGTCCAACAGTCATGTAATACACAATAGCCTTTTGTGGGTACATGGCAAGTGGAGGAAATAACATTTGGGAAACTTTGAGCATCCTTTGTGAAGAAGCCCAGCATTCCTCTTACGAAGGATGCAGGGAGAACTACATTTTAAAAGGCTGAGGAGAAATGGATGGCACATAAGGCACAAGGAGATCAGCATAATTTCCCAAAGAGGGGTGGAATGTAAAACAGTCAACTTTATTTAGGGAGTACTTAGGGGTGGGGAAATGTGCTACAATAAAAAAAATCACATAAGTGAAAGGGATATACATTTCTGGCAAAGCTTAAACAAACCAAACATCTACATAAAAACCTTGAAAATATTAAGCGGTATGATAACAATAAGGAAATCCAAATCAAATATATGTGTTTCTTACAAAAGCTGTATTCACAATTTCACTGTAATTGTGTGCACGTTTGCTCTTGTAGTTTCTGTCCTGAGTGGATGTGATCCCAATTAAAACCTTTGCATACATTCATAAATTGTCCAAAAATGAGGGAGGTGGGAGGGCAGTAAACTAATATAGCCATGAGATATGAACTGGAAGCTTCTGTAGGAGAAATGGAACGGATGACAACTGACCTTCACCTCAGAAGCTACTTCTTGGCTAGTCCTGTTTCCAGAAATACTGTCTGTCAGAAGACCTAGTTTTTGATGCATAGGGTGCCCTCACATAGTTCCTCATTTGTGATGGATAGTCATTCTGAACCTAAGGGGCATTTTAATCTAGCATTTGTTCATATATCATATAGCCAGACTGACTGCAAGTGTTGGAAATAGGTACCAGGCAGGCATTAACAGGCTCTGCCCTGGTAAATTCTGAGATAAATTAAGCCCTGCTCATCAGACATCTGTCAAACAGTGGTTAAAGTATCTCCCCATATGAGTCTATGTGAGTTTTGTGATTCTCAAGGAAGGCCTTGGTCCCAACACCAAGATAGGTTTGCTTGGTGAGGATCTGGGAGAGAGCCTTCTCAGCAGCAACTCTGGGGTTGTTGAGATTAGTGTGGCCCTCTGCCACTTTCTGCTATCAGGCAAAGACCTCCTTGTTTATTCAAGCCTTTGTTAACTGCAATTGCAGAAGAACATTTAGCTGGGGTTCGCTCTATTTTTTACTACTATTATTAGCTTGTTGAACTGCTGTTTTAACTGTTTTAAATTAATTTTTTTTATATGGTTGTTCATTTAATTGCATTTGAACTTTTCTATAATCCCATGTTTTAACTGTATTTGATATTACAATTGTAAGCTGCTTGGGTCCCATGCTGGGAAAAACAGAATAAAAATAAAATAGTGCGGTGAACATTCTGAGTTAAGTTTTAGTTCAGAAACAATCTAGTGGTGCTATCAAGGAGCAAGCCACAAGAAATCGTATGGCCTTTCCACACTTCACTGTTATAGTGCTATTATTCCACTTTCAACATCCTATGGAATCCTGGAGTTTGCAGTTTCGGGAGGGGCCTTTAGAATTCTCAACCAGAGAGCTCTTTGGCCTCAGTAAACTACACACCCCAGAATTCCACAGGATGTTGAAAGTGGAATAATAGCACTATAACAATGTAGTATGGAAAGGCCCTTAGTATTTCTGTGTGTAATAGGAGATAGTGATCTTGATCACAGGACTGGTCCAACCATTAGGCAGAGTTAGGCTGCTGCCTCAGGTTGCCTCAGCTGTTCCTCTTGAACTCCATGGCCATTATTGTTTCATGGAGAACAAAACAATTTTTTCACCCAGCCTGTCCTGCAGCCCCTAAACTAGGCTGTCATGTTTATGTGTAGTGAAGCACCCAGTGCTATTGCTAGTAAGGTTGAAGTAAGGTTGTAAGAGCCTTCGTGGTGCAGTGGTTAAATACTGGTACTGTAGCTACAACGTTGTGAGTTTGATCCTGCAGGGCTCCAGGTTGACTCAGCCTTTCTTCTCTCCATAGGTTGGTAAAATGAGTACCTGTCTTGCCCTGTCTTGGAGACCATGGTAGTAAGACAGTGAGGAGGAGGATTCTGACTCTGAGGCAGAGGCTTTCCCAGAGGCTGAAGTGTCCCCAGAAGCTGGTCCAGAAGGAGATAATACACCACCACCACAACAAGGGCCTGAGCCAGGGGAACAAATAGAGGAAGACATAGCTGATACACCTGCCGTGCAGCAGAGATGCTGTGAAAGGGAGGGCTGTGTTGCTTGGCCTGTTTATGTAGCAAGTGAGCCCTAATGAGGGAACACCTGTGGTGACAGCACTCATAGATAAAAGAGAGCTCCAGCTGGCCTTTCTTTTCAGGGTCAGTAACTGGTCTTGTTGCCCTGAAACCCTGGCCTCTTGGATCTGGTCATCTTGGAACTCTGCCTGTTTGGACTATGGTTTGGATTTGCCCCTTCAGATTTGTTTGCTCTAGGCTTCCTTTCTGTTTGGACATTCTTTGACTCTTGTCTTGTAAGTAGGAGCTGTGCTGCTTGTGATTTACTGCCTGCTCTGCTGTAGACGTGACAGTACCCAGCTTGTTGGGGACAATTAGCTAAACATATTATCTTCTCAGGGAGTGCTTTGCACTGATGAGTGGGATAGAAATGTAACTGCTATTACTAACTGCTATAAGGTTCAACAGCCAATCTAGTTGGCTTCTGCCCATGGTACCATCTTGTACTTTCCCTCATACAGCAAAATATCTTAGGTTGGCCTTTCTGCTTTACATTTCATACACCTCCAAAAATATTCTTATATGTAACAAAATAATATTTAACAACTATATTATTTCCTGAAGTCACAAGGCCAGACATACTGTGTTTGCACAATGAGTGTCTTTCTTTTTCCAAAATGGCTGCTCCATTTTGGTGTGGTTTCTTTGTTTTTTCCTTCTCAAATTGGGGAAGGAAGGGCCTTTCACTACATACAGTGTGAACAATTTTTTAAAAAAGCTATCATGCTTGATCCCACCAGACTGTGGCTGGTGTGTGTTAGCCTTTAACATAAGTAGGCCTTGATATGCTATCTAAAAAGACTGCCAGTTAAGAAGAGTTCATGGCTGTATCTGATCTCTGCGCCTATTGCACTGTGTAAGCGGATTCTGGCATCATGCCATTTTATTGTTGCCAGGGGCCTGATGGATAATGATGTTTCCTGAAGTAAATGTGTTTTCCTTACTGAGAAATTGGTTCATTAGTATGAGGAAATGATCAAGTCACGGGGATAAGAAGAGTCGGTTAAGTAGTCATGGGCATAGAAACGATTTCCGATGTGACTGAGGAAGTGAGGTTAAAGTCTCCCAGTGGTGAAAAGAGGAGTTTAAAATGGAAGGAAAAGAGTTCCTGCCGTCTCCTTCATGCCTGCGAGGCGTTCCACCCTCCCTGAAACAAGCCATGTAATGCTATTAAACTGCACGCTGAGGAGAGCTAATAATCTGTTGCTACATTAAACATTATTATTTCCTGTATCTCACCAGTGATTTTTATGAGTGTGCCACTGAGCCCACCAACAAGAACTCCACTGCTATGTGAAATATGAGCTATTTTAGTTGCAAAAAGCTTTTTAGACCACACCGACAGTCCTGTTTAACTGAAACTCATGTGACTGAAACTGTTTTAAGTGGTTGCTCTATACTTCCACTTTGACTTGGCTGTGAAGAGCACTAAAACTTGAACACTGTTTGTGTTGATTGGTGGTGGAATACAATCGTTTAGATGAACCATTCTTATACTGTCTCAGTAGGAGGCTTGCAGAGATGCTCACAACAAACCTATAAACAACAATAATAAAAAATACACAAGTGACCAAACATAAGGTAAGCCAACTGGTTTTGCCTTGAAGTATAGCAATGTGTTGACTTACAGCAGACATGAAGAATGTGTGGTCTTCTAGATGTTGTTGAACTTCAGCTCTCATCTCTCCTTTCAATTAGCATTTAGCAATGTAGGTCAGGGTGATGGGAACTATAGTCTAACATCTAAAGAACCATATGGTCTCTGCCCTTCATTTCCAGGAAGAGGAGAATCTGTTCAAATGACATAAAATATTACAAATTTAATATTACAATTCTTTGATTACATATATGAAGCATATATATAATATCCCAATTCATGTGGTTTTATGGAAAACCATATTTTATACTTACTGATAGATTGTCCCCACTTTATTATGGAGCCCCAGCTTCTATGGAGAGGGGTAAGAGACCGTATAGGAAATATATGTCTCGTCCCCAGAGCATGTCTGGAGAACAGAGTATCCTTTGAGAATACCAATCAGCTTAGAAAGTTAACTTTTTGGGCCACATTTCCCAGAATCTCCTAGCTAGCAAGGTCACTGGAAGGCATAGTAAGGAGAAAAAAAATTCAAGCTGTTACGCAGATTGCCCATACCTGTGTCACATTGCATCACAAAGAATCTAATTCTTGCAGCAGATTGCAAGTCATAGTTAAGGCAGATGCACTGAACATTGCTATTTTATTGATTATAAAATAAATAAGCTTCACTTCCAGATCTCCCTGTCAGCTTGCTTAATATTAAAAACAAAATATAATCCATTTTTTAAATTAAATTAGTTAAACAGGAGCTGGATGTTGTTGTTGTTGTTAACCTGCCATTGTTGACCTTCAAGTCACCCGGTCATCAATAGCCCTGCTCAGGTCTTACAAACTTAGGACCATAGCTTCCTTGATTGCATGTATTCACCTGTAATGGACTCTTCCATTTTTCCTACTGTTTTCAACCCTGTCTAGAATCATTGTGTTTTTTAGTGAGTCATGTGTTCTCATTATATGTCCAAAGTACAACAGTCTCAGTTAAGTCATCTTGGTTTCTAGGGAGAGTTCAGGCTTGATTTGCTCCAGGATCCATTTACAGTTTTTGTCTTTTTGCCATCTAAGGTATCCATAAAATTCTTCTCCAGCACCACATTCCACATTATGTGATTCTCCTCCTATCAGCTTTCTTCACTGTCCAGCTTTCACAACCCTACAGAGAAACTAGAAAACAGATTTAAAAGTTTTAAAAGTTTTAAAAACTATGTATAGCAGTATTTGGGATGAATTCATGAGGCCCAAAGCCCCTTTTAGACAGCCAAGTTTTCACTTGATATCTAAATGAGATTAATGTTGGTCCCAATTGGGCCTCCAAGGAGAGGGTATTCCAAAGTTAGGGTGACATGGCTGAGAAGGCCCTCTCCCATGTCCTAGCACAGTGTATTGACTTCACTGATGGGACATGGAAGAGCCCCCCCACCTCACAAAGATCATATCCCTGGGCGGGCATATACAGGGAAAAGTACTCCCTCATGTGTCAAGGTCCCAAGCTGTTTAGGGCTTTAGATTTTATCACAAGCACCTTGAATTCAGACCAGAAATGTATTGGCAGCCAGTGCAATTCTTTTAAGATTAGCATTATATGCTGTCTATATGATATTCCAGTCAGCAGTTGAACTACTGCATTTTGCATTAGCTTCAGCTTCTAAGTCTTCAAGGATAGACCCACAGGCACAATTTGAAAGCAAGTATTAGGATCTTGAGTTATTCCTGAAAAATAGGGTGGTCATGTTTTCGATTTTTCAGTCCTCTATTCCACAGGCAGTTAGAAGACAGTCCTCTGTGTGAAGGGATGGTTTGTTTGAACGGCACTCTGATCCAATTGTGATTTAGTGATAAAGAATCATGTGGCCTTGAGGTTGTCCATTAAGAGCTTTATAGGTTATAAATACCCTGAAGGTGCCAGATCCCATCTGGAAGCTAAGGAGGTCAGTACTTGGAGGGGAAACTGCCAAGGAATACCAGGTGCTGTTGGCTATATTTCAGAAGAAGGCAACGGCCAACCACCTCTTAAGTATTCCTTGCCTGAGAAAATCCTGTGAAATTTCTGGAATCGCCGTAAGTCAATAGGCAACTTGAGGGCACATAAACACAAACACAGGTTCTTACCTGTCTGTGCTGGGCAGTTGCCCTGCTGGTTTTAGCCTACACCCTGATGTCCCTGGTCAGCTTTTCCGGACAGCTGTTTTGTCAATCCAGACTTTTGGATACACTTGCTGGTACAACTCAGGTGGCAGAAGAATAGACAGTGTGTCACGCCCAAAATATAGCAGAGGTTGCTCCCACAGCTTTGGAAGTGTGCCCAGCAGCAGAGAATATTTTAGCAGCAATGTACAGTAGCCAGGAAAAACTCACCCATGCCAATTGTTTTCTTCTATCAAGGAGGCAATTTATTCTTGAGTTACAATGTGTACATATTTACAAGAATCTCCAGAAGGCGTTCCAGCATCCCTCTGCTTGCTCCTTCTGACAGAGCCTCCGGCATACATGTCAGGCACCGTGTGCACTTGTTGGCTAGCACTCAGCTACATTTATACTCAAACTAGCTGATGCAATCCTGCCAACCTTTGCATTCTCCCTATACCTGATGCAACCTTCTAACCTGGTTGCTCATCAGCATGACTCAGCTAGAGTCACATGACTTTCTACAGGTGCACTTAACAACCCACATCACAAAGTATTTTCTACAGGTTTGGTCTAACCTTTTCTTGACACAGTGCGGCTCTGTTATTGTTATTATTATTTTTTTGTATTGATGTGCTGCTTAGACCATAACTTTCTTCTAAGCTAGTCTGGCTTCTGCAACTTCCTCAGGCCTCTTACAGTAGAGAGCTCCTGGTGCCTGCAAGCTGTTTTGGAGCTGAACTCCCATCTGCCACGGCCCATATTGTTAATAGTCAGGGATTCTGGAAGCTATACTCCAGAAGAAGACATTTTACAATTTTGGGTGATGCCTCTTTCATGCTGCTCCTGAACTTGTAACTGCCAACCATATGGCCAGAGGATGTGTTAGCATCAGGGGTTATGATATGACTAGTGGGCATACACCCCCATCCAATGCTGAACCCAACCAGTTGCTGACAGGCACAAGGTGTTATCCACTAGCCCCTTTTGTTATTACATATAAGAATATTTTGTTTTCTTTGGTAGCAAGTGCCTTTATAACACTTCACATTGAATGTTGGAACTTGGGATAGTTTGAATGAACATTTCCTGATCCTCCCCAATAACAACCATGGGGCTAACCTGTCAATAGACTATATATCCCCACACTTTGATATGATTTAATAGGCAAATATTAATTAGCATAAATATAAATTATACAATGCTAGGGCTGCATGGCCATGCTGACTAAGAGGAAAAGCTGGTCAGACATGTACTTTGCAACATCAGGTCAGGGAAGACCTCAAGACATAGCCAGGCCATAGTCAAGAAATCATCAGGGAAATTCCAGCAATGATGAACTTACAGTTAGCCTTCAATGACTCAAACTTCAGAGACAATGGTGTCTGATGTTCACACAAGATGGCTGATTCTCTTAGCCCCTCTTCCTCTGACTATCTTCCCTTTTGTCCCCATAGCTGTCCAGCAATTAAGGAGCTGTCAAGGCTACCATTTGCCCTTTGTCACCTAATGCTGAGACCATTAGCTCATTTTGGACCTCATTGTCCACTCTCTGGACTCTATCGTTTACTCTCCCAGAGAGTCATTAGCACCTTAGCCCTCCAGGCAGAAGTCGAGTATTTAAACCTCAATTTTTGGCTAGTGAACTCACAGTGCACTGGCTGCTGGTTATCACTCTGTTGCTCCATTGACCATTTGTGTACTGTCCTTGGACTCCTAGTCTAAGCCACATAGCTCTTCACTTCTCTACTGCATTGGTAAATATTACCCACTTCATCCTGAAAATCTCACTATCCAAAATTTTCTTCCCTTTTCCTTCAGTTAGTCTTGTGTGATTGCATGGATCTTGTGTGTGTGATTGTAATTCTCGCAATAAAACAAATAAGCTGGTTCTTCTCTGCATTAATAGTGGTAGACACATAGGTGTAAAAGATCTCATGAGGTTACCCCCTCTCGCAGGCCTCCTCTTTGAGCTTATATCCCACCATTTCACAAAGATACTGGCATTGCAGGTGGAACCATGAGCCATCCAAGTTTTAGAGAAGAGAGGGGTCCAAGAAAATCCAGTTTAAAAAAAGGAAAAGGAGGCTAAATCCAAGTGGCAATGGAGAATCTTTCTCCATTCTTTTCAAAACACAGCCATCACCATATTTTCATAACATCCCCCAGCCCGAATTTTAATAGTTGTACTTCTGCATTAGAGACACAAAACAGCATGTCTGTCTCCTGATTACTATGCAGCCTTTTTATGTTACTATATCTATAAAACTCTATCTCATCTAAATTTGCCTCACGAGGCTGAAGTAACCCTTTCGCTTGAAAAATAATAATAAAGCACAGTGGGATGCAAAGCCCTGTTATGAAGATCACATTGCATGTCTTAATAATTTGCAATAAAGAAAAGATGTTCTCCTAAAATATATTAGAACCCAACATTCTGGGGGGTGTAAGATGGGAGGGAATTAGCAGGGAATAGAAAGAAGCCAGAGTGCCTCTTTTGTGGGGGAAATTCACAGTTGTGTGTTTATTTCATTTTCACAGAGAGTCCAGGAAGTCATGCCATATAGCAAAGTCATTAAAACTGGGATCATACTGGTAGTATAATGCCTAGCTGACTTCAGTAAGACCTCCGTTGCCCTAAAGAGCCTGTAATTGGCCAAACGTCTTTGAAAGCCGTGCTTGGGTTCATCACAGTACATGTAAAAATTAATTACCCCAGCAAGCAGCTGCAGCGCTTCTAACGCAAGGGTGTCAACACACTTTGTCTTTCCAAATGGTACATTCTAGCTTGGTGCTAGAAACGAACCTCGCCATAAATGTGATTTGTGAGGCTCATTAATGAAGAGCTAGACCTAATTGACTTCTCTTTGCTTTATGACAACATTAAAAAAAAAGTTCTTCAACAGCAATGATAATTCTTCTCAACTTCTTTGACGGTGGAATCCCTGATGCTGCAGGTCCACATTTATAAAACTGTTGAAGGTGCAAATTAATATCTGTGTGTTTTCTCCTTTGCAAGCAACAGAAGCTTTGACAGGCACAGCTGGTGGCTTCTATGCTGGCAGGCTAGTAAACCTGCTCTGGGCTTTATTCAGAACTTTAAAGAAGCTATCTAAACCACTGAAACCTAGCTTCCTTAAAGTCTGGACTAAAAACTGGAACAGATCCACTGCCCCACTGATGTCAGATCCACCAGTTGCTGCTGAGCTCTAGTTGAAGGGGAGATATGTCAACTTTATGATCTCATCTTGTATTTCAAGTATATTGGGCAATCTTCCTTCACAATCTCTTTCTGTCCTCAGAAGTCAACCCTGCTCCCCAGAAATAGTTATATTCCGGCATTTATCTGAACATGATTGCTAAAACTGAGTACAGAGTTCAGAGGGGCCAGCCCAAAGGTCCTCAAGCATTTGAAGTAAGTTAGACCTCAATGAATTAGACACAAAAGTATGAAGAGGGCTCTTTGTCTGAAAGGTGGGCCAGGGAGGTTGGGTCCTGGGATCTCATGGGGGCTTTATTACAGCATTCAGCTGAAAAGGTTGACTGAACCCATTTCAGATGTTTGCACATTGACTTCTTCTGGGATGTTGGGTGTGGGGCTTACATGTACCAGTGTTTACTTCTGCACTCCCCTGATAGGTATGGCCACATTTCAGCTGACTCTGAAGTTATGTGGTGTCACTTTTAGTTTTCGTTGCAGGCTGGGTTGTGGGCATAGTGAGAGGCAAATTGACTCAAACTACTCTGTTTTTGTGGCAGCTTGGGTGATTTTTACCTCCTTTTAAAAAAAAAAAAAAGCTTTATGGGAAGATCTCTTCAGGGATGTCGGAAGGTCACAAAATGGGGGTTTGGGGCCACATGCTGCTCATGCCACACCATTTTACACAGTTGTCCAGTCTTTGTAGACATCAGGAATCATTCTGTAGAGGTTTATCTCACCAGTGTTCGTTCTTTCTTTCTTTCCTTCCTTGAAACATTTTAACAGCAGAACATAACTCCCTGAATAATCAGTACACTGGCTGTGGGAGAGGATATCACCATCATTTGTCATTTGCAAACTGCCTAGAACACACAACACATTTTAAAAGAAGAAGAGAAGAATCCCAGCTTAAGGCTTCACAATCTAAATTTAAGAGTAAGTTTGAAGATAATATCGTACTTACTTGGTGAAGCTAAAGGAATAGAGTATAGAAAAGAATTACAGTCAAAGAAACCTACACAAAAGCTAACCTAAAGAGATTGGGTGTGGGATGTCATAACAGATATCAAGAAAAAAATTGAACAGAAAAGAAGTATGCTTTTAATTATTTCCAAAAAGTAGGTGGGAGGACTTTGATGGATATTTGATACCATGCTTGTTCAGGAAGCAGGTCTCTATCCATTTCTGGAAATCATTTTTTTATGTTCAAGGAACAAGTCCTTTGTCAGACTGCTGGGCATCAGCGCTAGGGATGTAAATCTTTGGCTATTTTGTTCTTGCATGTGAGGATGAATAATTAATTTTATCCCTGCTGTGGGAGAAAATGAATGTTTCTCAACAGTATGCTCCTGGTATTCAACTGTCCCAAGCTGTTGTGCAGGAATTATTGTGTGTAAAACCTTTGGACCCCCCCCCGTTTTCTGCACAGTGCAAGAAACATCTTTTTCTGCACAGGAAACTCATTCCCTCTATAGAAAACAGGTTTTTTTTCTCCCACAAAAAGCACTTTCAGCCATAAAATAATTCCTATACAACACTTCAGGGCACTGAATGCCAGGGGAAAACATACATATATGTGAGCTGGCTTTTGGGGGCTCTTGTAATCAAGTATAGGCCAACTTTTTTTTGTCTGTCTCTTTTCTTAGTTCAAGATGCATTTCTTGAGACAACAAAAACAAATTCTTCTTTTTATTTTGCATGAGCATTACTCCTGTTTTCCCCATAAGCACATATTGCACTAGGCCTGCTGCAGTTGGGCTAGCAGTAGTTCCAAGTGTTCCTGCTAAAGTAACATCAGCAACAACCCCAAGATGGATTCCAGCTGTGAAAGCCTTCAACTTTACAACCCCAAGATGAGGAAAAGGACAATCTAGCAAACCAAAAGAGTCTTATCTCTCTCTTTCCACGTCACCACGTCAATGCAGGCATCTTTGGTGCAAACTGATTTTCACCCTATCATTTCTACCAGTCTAGAGGTCATTTTGCTCACCACACCCCCATATGTAGGCATGGAAGAGAATATCCTCCTCTTCTGCGACAGGTCTTTAAAAAGACTCAGGCCATTTCCGCACTACTGTATTATAGTGCTATTATTCCACTTTCAACATCCTATGGAATCCTGGGCTTTGCAGTTTAGGGAAAGGCATTTAGAATTCTCAGCCCTCTTTTGCCTCAGTAAACTAGAAACTCCTAAATTCCACAGAATGTTGAAAGTGGAATAATAGGACTATAACAGTGTAGTCCGGAAATGTCCTCAGAGTGCTAGGAATTTGTACATGCTTCCTGGTAAGCAAGTTTTAAGACGTATAGAGCTTAACTAAAAAAAAATCATACATTTTAATTCACTGTTTCTCTAGAATCATACAGTCCCTAAATCCCTAAACCTAAACAATGTAAGACTTAGTTTTCAAGGCTAATGCAAACATATCCCAAAAATCATCTTTCCAAGTAGCTGATGGTGTCTGCTTTTATATTTTACTCTTTAAAAAGAAATGTGTCTGCACAAGGCTTCATTTAAGATTCAGCACAATCACTCCTTGCTTCAGTAATTTTTATATTAAATTATGACCATTAATGTTCATTCCTCACCCTAAAGGGAGCCAATAAAAATCACACAACTTAATGAATTTGTTTTCAACAGAAAAGAGTACTCACTTATTAGAATACATATAATACTGTTAAAATTAACTTGAACTGGGCTGTCTCAGAGCTATAACCAGAATCATAAACATTTGTGCTATTTTATTAATATAACCCAATGTAACTTCTGACAATTTTTAAAGGCATCTAGATGTTCCAAATAAATATGGGATTATATCCATGCTATAAGCATGATGGAGGATGGGCAGTGGGGACTCTATTCCTAAATCAGTGGGTTGGAAGATCCATGCTGGGTTTTAGTCCAAACTTTAAAGAAGCTCTCTATGGTGCAGAACACTGTCAACAAAATGGTTTGGCACCTTGAAACATGCCTTTTAAGTCTGGACTAAAATCCAGAGTGGACTCAGCACCCCAATGGTATTAGAGCCACCAACCTCTACCGGGCGTGAATCAAAATTTTGTTCAAGTTTGTTGCTGATCAGAATTTACCAAAGTTTGAATCCAGGAAAAGCAACTGATTTTTCCATTTCTACTCACAACAGGATTTTAATGTAAGCCCCTGGTTTCTCTAAAGATTGTATGTATTTTTATATTTCTAACAATGCCTCTAGTGTTCCATTTATCTTTCAAAGGATTGTCTCTCGCCTGCCTACCCCCAGCACACGTTTCTCAATTTGCAATAACTGCAAATTTAGCTTTGCTTCTTGTACAGGCTGAGAAGATATTGTTGCAATACAGACTGTAGGGCAGAAAGAACTAGCTCTCCTTGTAATCCAAAGTGTCTGATCAGATTTAATTAAGATAGGCTAACCTGCTCTCTCTCTTCTTTTGCTATTACACCTAGAGGAAGTAAATCTCTTAATTTTGGCCATTTCTACTTAGCAGCTTTATCCTGCAGAATACAAGACAAATAGAAATTGAAAATCAGAAGATGGTTTCTCCCATGGGAAGTTTTTCAACAGATTTCTCAAAAGCTATTCTAAGGCAGTGGCACACAAAAGACAAAGACAAATGAGAATGTTTTGTGTGTTGTAGAATGGAGGTATTATGGCCCATCTGTAATTGCTTTTTTCTATCACATTGTACTATGCTAACACCTCTGTGTAGGTTATCAGCATAGGGCCTTCTCTGATGTGGGACCCTGGTTGTGGGGTTCCCTCCTTTACAGATTCGATTGATGCCAACATTGGTTTTAGTCAAGAACACAGCTTATTTCAGAGGGATTGTCGTCTCTGCCATGCCTAGTTTAGCCATACTGTAGCCATCCTCTGTGTGCCTTTCGATGCTGTATTTCCTTTGATATTTGGGTGATGGGAGGATGAAGTAAGGGAGCTGGGTATGTTTAGTCTGCAGAAGAGAAGGTTAAGAGAGGACATGATAGCCATATTTAAATATTTGAAGGGATGTCATGTCGCGGAGGGAACAGGCTTGTTTTCTGCTATTCCAGAGACTAGGACAAGGAGCAATGGATTCAAGCTGCAGGAAAGGAGATTCCACTGGAACCTCAGGAAGAACTTCCTGATGGTCAGAGCTGTCCAGCAGTGGAATATGCTGCCTGGGAGTGTGGTGGAGTCTCCTTCTTTGGAGGTTTTTAAGCAGAGGCTGGATGGCCACTGATTCCATTTGAATTCTCACTTGTGCATGGTTTGAAATTGCCTTAGACTGTTTCAGCTGGTTTTAAACTGTCTTGTTTGAACTTTTTGGATTGCTTAATATACTTCTAATCTGTTTAAATTAATCTTACTGTTTTAAATTGTTTTAGATAATAGACTTTACTGTATGCTTCCCCCCTTGAGATAACTTACATATAGGTCAGGATATAAATATTTTAACAGACAAATAGGCATTTCGACTCTTGTTGCACGGATTTCACTGACATATTACCATAGGATAACAAAGGACAACATTTTTATTTGAGAAACAGACAAAAAGAATTTACAATAAATTGTCATCTGTGATGAATGAGGTTAGAAGTAGTAAACTTTTGACTCACCCACCTAATCCCCCCTACTCACCCCCAAAACCGTGTCCCGTTCCCACTTGTCAATTAACAAAGTCTCCACCCCCAATTATCATTCCATGCTCCCTTCCGGTAATGTAATATAACATGGTCTATTTTTTTTTTGTTTGATTTCCCCTTCATTTTGAAATGCTCTTATTTTCCTCTTCCTGCTTTTCTTGTCTTTATGTATGCATAACCTACAACTGCTCCAATTAATCCTCTTAACCTCCTTTTTCATTTGTTTTTAAATGTCCCAGTTTCTCTTTCTTCCTCCCACTTAACCCTCTTTGTCCTGGCTTACACCAGTTATTGCACAGTGATTTCAAAGTGTAAAAGTAGTTTGTAGTCAGCTAACACAGCAGGGAGGAGAGAGCAAGAGGAAGGCAGAACTTTACCCTTCCCAGTAGCTTCAGATATTTATTGATAGTTGCAATTAGAGTGAATCAATGACATTTACACAAGTGTTCACTACATCACTTAGTAATTGAATCAGTGGGTCTACTCTAGTTGGAACTCCAAATAAAATTTAGGCCTCTGTATTTGAGTTAGTTTATTATAATCCTCATTTTTCTCTTTGGAAAAATTACGTATTGGTCATTAGAAATGGGTGAGGATTTTGTTTTGTTAATTTTTTTTTAAATTAGGACTTTGCAAAATTTGCAAATTTTGTTATAAAACTGACATAAGGAACTGATGAGCAGAATTTGAAAGTGGAAGAAAGTAAAACTGACAGATTCACTCATGTATGCAGAAAGCTGAGTGCTTAGCTCTTAAAATTCAGAATTTAAATCACGCTGTCTTCAACTCTGGTGCGGAAGCTGAGTTCCCACCAGTGAAATGTGGTGGCTTTGATGTCAGCACAGAGATGAATTCATTCTGGGTTTTACTCAGAACTTTAAAGGAATTAACTAGGGTGCTGATCTCTATTGCCCAAATAGATTATTGGATAACTCATGTAGAGTTCAGACTAAAACCCAGAGCAGATGCAATGTTCCAGTGACATTGGATCCAGCAGCTTCCATTAGTTAGTGGCTGCTATGATTTTGCTGATAGGCTTCCTGTTTTAAACAGTTGCATGGCAGGAAAATACAACACGGCCCTCTCTGTTCTGGGAATGATTATATCTATTGAATTTTGGCCAGTGTTCAGTTCATTTTTTCAAAATAACACAATCAGCTTCCTCCAAATTTCTCCACAAATTTAAACAGAAAGAACCTGAGGTTTAAAAAAAGGAGTATAGGATAAAATAAAACTGACAGACTAATTTATTTCTGTTATCAAACATGTGTCATTTTGTACTTGCTTTCCTCATTTGAAGAAAACAAAACTTTTGCTTTTCACTTTTGATTTCTTTGTCATTTCCCAGGCTACTTTACAGCATAAAGAGATTTTTTTTTGCCTTGGAATTTACATTTGCACAAGCATCTATTCAACAAGATAAAGTCATCTTTCATGTCTAACTTTCCATGCCAGAGGTACAGAACAAAAAAAGGGGGAGTTCTTTAGAAAAATGGAAGTTGTTGTCACTTCCTCTATTGTGTATCTGTCATGCTGCTAGGAGAGCTGCATTTTAAATAATTATGGATTGACAATCTCTAATAATTTAATTTTTTTTCCTGCCTGAAAGCTCTGGGAAGGTTGAAGTATGTCCCAATATCATATTACAATGAGGTCAGAAAAAGTGATTTTGTTGCCTGAAGTGGGACAGCAAATGCTGCATACTTCCCCCATACTGTCCAAAGTGTATAGTACCCAAGCCTGTCAGAATGTTTTGCAAGCATCTTGGAGTGAATATAAAATTATAATAACAACTTTCTTCATTTTCCTGATGCCCAAAATTAGTTGCTTGAGGTGGTTGCCTCACCTTGCCCAGTGGTAAGGGCTGGCCATTTGTTATCAGTTCTGTGCTGTGAGAAAGTAAATCCCCCAAAGCCAGTGAGAAAGCCTTGTGGCTGAGCAGGGATTTCTTACATGATATTTCCAGACACCAGTTTCCCTCTGTCGCAAACATGCAGTCAAGTAATTTCATGGTCTTACAGTCATATCATCTATTTCCTCTTCGGAGCTATTTAGGCATGGCTTCAAACCTAATAGTTTTTAACCAAATATGGGGAATGAAAAAGAAACCCATGCTTAAAACGAGGGAGGCAGTGTTAACTTGAATGATAAAGTGTGTTAATACATTAAATTTTATATATAGATATATGTTATGTGTGTTTGTATTGTAGTAGTAGTAGTAGTAGTAATAATAATAATAATATATGTATATAGATATCTGATCAGTTGGGGTACCTTGTTACCCTGTAAATTGGGGGTCCCGGGAGGGCGTCCAAATAACCAAACAACAACAAGCAAGATGAGGAAATTAGCTGGAGCACTCTCTTGGCTAACGAGAGGCAGGACAACGCAGAGGAATCTTTTATCCTATGTATACTGGTTCAGGCCAGTGAGGAGTCAAGCAGTTTCAAAATACTAACAGTATTTATTAAACAAAAATAATAAAAACACAAACACACTCCTAACTAGAAAGGAAAGAAAGACAATTTGGGGAATGGGCAATACGCCACCTGTCCGAAGTCCTGGAGACACCAATTGAAGAGGAGGAAACCCGGCGTAGAGGCCGAGGGAAATCTGCTGGACCCAGCGGCAGCGAGGCGAGGAGGAAGATCCGACGGGAGCTTCAAGTGATTTCAGCAAGTGATTCAGCAAGAGTTCCAGTGGAGTTCAGCCAGGTCCAGCGAAGTCTCCTGAACGACCAAAACTGGGGGTTTTTATAGGGAAAGGAACGACCGCAGGCTAGACTGGTCTCTGGTGAGAACAATAAGGTTTGGGCTGGAGACAAAGCCTCCGAAAGGTCAGAATGTACATGATTGAATTATATGCCGATTTGACAATAGTATGGCCGGTATGTAGATGCAGCTAGCTCGGTCGTTAAGTGCCTAGCTCGCCAGGGTGTTCTCTCAGGCAGAGAGTCCTTTTGTTTTACTGTGCATTTGAAACTGAGGTGTTTGTTTCGGGAGCTCTCCCCCTGAAGCAGATCTGGCAATATCTGGAGGAGCAACAAGTATCATCCATGCCTAGCTTTGCGCTTGTTCGGCGGGGCCTCACAAACACTTGGCTGGTGGCAGAAGGCCGAATTATGATATCAAAAATGATATCTTTGCTTCACCAAAGATCAGACCAGGTTGCAGTGTTAACAACCATACTGGTCTGTCTGTCTGTCCGTCTCTCTCTTTCTCAACCAGCAACTGATCAGACTTCTATATACATGTATTATTCTATATACATAGTTATATGCATAATTTATATTTATTGGAAAAGGAAAACTTTAAAAGGTATATATCAAGAGCAAAACGTTCAGCTTCTACCTTCTTCAGTTGCCACAGCTGAAGCTGAGCTGAATACAAGGTGGCAGTTTCACTGTTTGGTTAAACAGGTAACTGTTTCATATTCAGGATCACTACTTAAGGCCTTTCTGCACTACACTGTTGTAGTGCTATTATTCCACTTTCAACATTTTGTGGAATGCTGGGGTTTGCTGTTGACTGAGGCCAAAGAGCTCTCTGGCTGAGAATTCTAAATGCCCCTCCCTAAACTGCAAACTCCAGGATTCCAAAGGATGTTGAAACTGGAATATACAACACTATATATATAGCGCTATAGCAGCATAGTGTGGAAAAGCCCTAAGTCATGATTTTGACCCTGGTTGCCATGACTGTAACTCTGTCCTTCTACCTATTTTACTGGGCATCAGGTGCCGGGGGTGGGTGGGCCGAGGGCCACGCTGCTGACAATCAGAGCATTTCTGTCAGCTTTGGAATGATCAGGCCAGGAGAAGTTACATAGTTAATTACTTGGTTAAGCATAAGCTGATTCAGGATTCTGGCCCTAATCTGTAACTGTTCCATATTCACAATTGTTGCTTAGCCACGATTGTGACACTATTTCCACGGTCATAACTCCCCTGCCCCTCTCGCACTTTACCTTTTCGTGCTGCTGGGTTGGGGTCCTTGCACGAGAAGCCTTGGAAGGAACGCTGCTGCTTCCCTGCTGCTTTGGCTCCGCAGCTCCTTCCTCCTCGCGCAAGCGCCCCGCCTCTTCCGTTCGCAGTGCAGCCTGGGACCTCGCAGGCAGCACTGAGGAGAGGACGCGCGACCAGCCCGGCTCCCGAGGCACTGCACGCCAGGTAAGTGCGTGCGGGGCTCGGGAGCGATGCGCGACTGCACACCATTTTCGGGTTTGAGCCAAAAATGAAAAAATCCGTGCGCGGTCTGCGTCAGGTCCTTGAGCCCAGGGTGGCAGCAGTAAATGTGAGTGCATCATGCAGACTGCTCCTCACATTTACGTGACGCTCAAGGGGCCCTTTCGCTTCAAAAACGGCGTGCGAAAAGGGCCCCCACCTAGCCTATTTTACTGGATAGCAGCCACATAGGGAGAAGGAGGTGGAGAAGCAGCCGCACGGGGAGAAGGAGGTTTTCTATGCTGAGTGGAGAGTAGGTTTGTGGGGAGGGGAGTTGGGCCCAGAGAAGTCAATCGGCTGAGTTGCTTATACAGGATACTGGTTGTCTTGTTTAGCTTGGGGTTCCTCTAATTCTGGTTGAGCTGGGCAAACAGGGTGGCAGCAGGCTACCTTGTAGAGCTGTTGTTGAGCCCAGAGGCCCCTGTTTGTCCCAGTCCAGTTAGCCCATGACAGTTATGAGGTGGAAGGGAAAATGATATTCTTAGTACCACAGCTCAATGGCATTTAGTATTCAGGTTATTTTTTTTATAAAAAATACTTTTGAGAAACAAGATAGTAAAGAGTTACTTTCTAACATATTGATACTATAGTGGTATCTGCTTACTGTTGTGATCTTTGGAACTTATGCATCTGGTAAGGGGCAGTAGAGAACAGGGCCCATAATGTCATCCAGTTACCTTTTAAAAACAACTTTTTCCCAACCTCTGGGCATGCAAATGATGCACATTATGGTGCTGTCTTTGTTTCTTTCCCCATGCTTACTCTCATATAGACACACAGACATAGACACAGCCACAAACTCTAAATATAAATATTACCACTCTATTCTGCTTTGGTCAGACTCCATCTGGAATACTGTGTCCAATTCTGGGCACTTCAGTTCAGGAAGGCTATTGAAAGGTGGAATGTGTCCAGAGGAGAGTGACCAAAATGGTAGAAGGCTTGGAAACCATGAAGTCTATGAGAAGCAGCTTAGGGAGCTGGATATGTTTAGCCTGGAGAAGAGAAGGTTAAGAGGTGACATGATAGCTATATTTAAATATTTGAAGGGATTTCATATGGAGGAGGGAACAAGCCTATTTTCTGCTGCTCCAGAGACATGGACATGGAGCAATGGCTTCAAACTTCAGGAAAAGAGATTCCATCTGAACATTAGGAAGAACTTCCTGATGGTAAGAGTAGTTTGACAGTGGAATACGCTGCTTCGGAGTGTGGTGGAGTCTCCTTATTTGGAGGTTTTTAAGCAAAGGCCGACAGGCCATCTGTTGGAAATTGTTTGATTGTACATTCTTGCATGGCAGGGTTTAGAATCGATGGCCCTTGTGGTCTCTTCCAACTCTATGATGCTATGGTTTTACGATTCTATGATTCTGTAACTGGTACTTGAAAAGAAGTCTCCTTCGTTCTTTCCTACAGGCAAATACATTGATATGAGACAGATTTAGGAAACGGATTCTTTCTCCTGCTTGTTTGACGGAAAGAGTCCATTTTCACATGAAGGAGGAAGTTTAGACTGAACAGCACAATCTCCTGTAGCCAAGAGGAAGTCTAAGCTCAGTAATCAGAAGGAAAACAATAGGCTGGGTTTGCCTTTTCATTTATCTACTGCTTTAGGATAATCAGAAACTCTTGTCAGTCATAAATGGAGGGGAAGGGCCCTGCAGTCTTCAAAAACACTCGCCTGGGGATTTGTTATTTTCCTAATGATCTAGGAGCAATCACTTTGATAAAGTCTGTGAGTTACATAGCCATACCAATTTAAGAAAGAAAGATCATCCTATCTCTCTCCCTCTCTCCTTCTTCTTCTTCATCTTTTTTTTTTTAAGAAGAAGCTCAGGGGGAAAAATTAATTAAATATCCTTCCAGTCATTATTTCACCAGCTACAGTCTCGTGTGTAAATGCCACCGAATGACATTTTTCTCCTGCAGGCCACAGACAGTTTATCGGTTTTAGCTCAGCCTCTCTTACCACTGTCTCTCATCTGAGGAACAGATCGTGAGCACGACAGTTTATGAGATGAGGCTTAATCTGACAGTGATGTGAAAGATGCTGCCGCCAATGCTTCTGATAATAGCCAAGCCAATCCCTTCTGTCTGGCCTGACAGTTTAAGTAAAAGTCTGCAGGACAGCATTCTTCCAGTCAATACCCTCATCAAAAGGTGCTACCGGGTTATTTTTTTTTTTTTTTTAATAGCACCACCACTAGGGCCCCTTTGCAGTTTCTGACAAGAACAAAACAAAACCCAGAAAACAGCTGGACCCCCAGAAGGCTACTTGTGGAAAATGCTACTTGTGGTGAAGCTTCTCTCAGACCGGTGGCTGCTACTAGTTAAACCATGACAGGTTCAATTTGTGTCCTCTTCTTTATGGCACACCAGGGCTGGCTTGGCACTATTTCATCCTTTTTTATTTGCGTCCCAGTCTCACCCCAGGCCAGCCGTTCCTTGGACTGTGCCCTACATTGCAACAGTCGTCAAAGGGTATATTGTTTCCAAATAAATTATTTCAGCTCTGGCAAAAAAAATATTCTGTGGGGGGCAGTAGATGGAGAACGTTGGGCTCAAATCCAAACTCAGGAAGGCAGCTGGCTGTGCTGCGTTGTGCAATGCCAATTATTGTCTCTCTTTTGAACCTACTGTGAAGGTAGGGTTGCCAGTTCAGGATTGTCCCAGGTACTGAAGCTTAAGGGCCAAAACTAGGATAGTCCCTGGTAATGTTACTAAGTGCCATGCATTAAGTACCAGTACAGTTGCTCTTAGCTTGTCATTCAAATACACATGCGCGCACACACACACAGAACATATTTTCCTATTTGGAATTTAAGAGAGAAATTTTAGCCAAAAGGGCTGTTCCCAGATCAAAGCAAACTGAGGGGATTATTCCTTCCTACAATGATGGGATAAGGAATATTTAACTTAGCCTACTTCCTCATAGCCAGGAGGTGGATGAAAAGCAGAGGGGAGAGTGAGCCCTGGCACTGTTAACACTGAGAGGGAAGGAGGAAACTAAGTAAAGACAGCGATCTCTTTGGAGAGTCCTTTGCAAGTTGCAGCAACAAATCAAGTAACTCTTGCAACCGTTATAACAAGCTGCTACTCTGCTCAGCTAGAAATCTGTGCATAGCCCTCTCCTTTTACTGAAGCTCAGCACCTCTCCCCAAGCAAGAGAATTCTCATCTTTAACTCTTGCTTGAGATGACTCCAGAAAACTGAAGACTCAGGGTCAGGCCCAGAGATCTGGCCGCCCTATTTGCAGGGCCTTTTGGAAGGTTAAAATCAGCCAGGAAAACTGTGCATGTGGGGGAAATTTACTTATTAAAATTATTTGTTAATCACCTTCTGTCTATCATGTCCTCCAAAGCTATGCACAATAATGTCTGCGTGTATGCAGATTTATAGATACAGATGTAGATGTTTAGTTTAAAAATGAAAGGTTAGGTGGAACAATAAAGTTTTGACAGCTTGCTAGAAACTTAAGAATGATGGCCTGGCCTGACTTCCTTTGGGAGGGAATTCCACAACCAAGAAAAAGCCCTGAGGTGCGTAGCCCCCCAGGATGGTGAAATATGCAACAGGGCTTCTCCTGAAGAGTTCAAATTCTTGTTGTTATTGCTTTCAAGTTGACTTTGACATATGGGTGACCCTATCAAAAGGGGGGGGGTTGACAAAATTTATTCAGAGGAGGTTTGCCCTTGCCTTCCTCTGAAGCTGAGAGAATGATACTTGCCGATGATCACCCAAAGGATTTCCATGGCTGAGCAGGGATTTGAACTCTGGTGTCTCAGAGGTTAGTCCAACAGTCAAACCACATATTGGCCCAAAGACTACTTCTGGGCAGGGTCATGTGGGAGGAGTTCATGTCAGTTTCAAGTTGAAATTCTTAATGTGGGGCTTCCTAGAAGTGAAAAAGGGAGTACTATAAGTCATTGGGAAATAGTTTTTCAAGAGGATTAGAAAAAAGATGAGCGTTCTCTGAGCCCTTGCTCCTGCAATTCGGGGAAAAAAGTCATTAAAACAGAAGTCAGTGCATTGCTGCTAACCTTCCTGAGGTTAAAAATGGAGGTGAGGTGGGGCAGTGCACCATCAGCAGGAGCAGAGTGTCCAGATTAAGGGAAGTGGTAGTGCCACTTTGTTCTGCTTTGCTCAGATCTCAAGTGGAATAATATGTACAGTTCTGGGCACCCCAGTTCAAGAAGGATATTGTCAAGCTGGGACCTGTCCAAAGGAGGAATACCAAAATGATAAAAACTCTGGAAACAAAGCCTTGGGAGGAACTATATAGGAAGCTTGGGTATGTTTCATTTGGAGAAGGGAAGACTGAGAGGTGACATGACTGGCATCTTTCAATATCTGAAGAGATGCCATGTAGAAAATGGAGGGAGCTTGTTTTCTGCACCTCCACAGATTAGAACACAAAGTTGTTTCAAGTTACAAGGAAAGAGATTGTATCTAAACATTAAGAAGAACTTTTACACTGGAATAGACTGCCATGGGGTGGGGGTGGGGAGGGACTCTACTTCATTGGAAGTCTTTACCCAGATTGGATGGCCATCTTTTGGAGTGCCTTAGTTATATATTCCTGCATGATAGAAGTTGGACTAGATGGTTTTTGCATCGCATCCATCTCTGTGATTCTAAAATGGGAGATACTCTTTTGGGCAGTGCTAGTAATATTGCAGAGGTGAAAACAGTGTGGATGGGAAAAGAGAAGGTCCAGAGGATCCTTTTGGGTGTTAGGTATGAACATTGGCAGTGTCAGGTACACACCCTCCAACACTTCACTGATGAAAACTGGGGCATGTGTGGCCACACTACTTAAGACTGTAGTCAAGATGGCAACACTTATAAATGAGGAAGAATGCGCAACTTAGGACAGACTGCAGCAGTTTGCTTTTGCCTGAGCCTCCTAGGAAGCGGCTGAGTTAATTGAGTGCAAACCAGTGGCAGAGCTTGGAGTGCGTGCAGAGGGAGACAGACGGAGGGGAGAGCAGATGGGTGTGGGCGTGGCTACTGCACACGGGGGTATGGCTACGGCGTTCAGGGGCTGGGGATATGGTGCGTGGAGCGGGGCTACAGTGCATGGGGGCATGGATACGACAAACAGGGCGTGGCTATGAGAAGTGGGGGTCGGATACGGCATGTGGGGCACATGGGAGAGGGCAGGCAAGGAGCCACGACACACCCCAAATGGTGCCGTGAGGGGCACACCACCTCTATCACCCCCCCGTCCATATGTGACTGGTGCGAACTGCTTTTGCACTTTGCAGCAATTGAAGTCAGTTGAGGACAAAGGGGAAAATTGGAAGGAGGAGTGAGACAGTGGGACATTTTAAAGGCAACTGAGGTTTGATGAGAGAATTAATCAGCATTGTCCTTGCCAGTCTGGAATAGTCGGAGTATATGCAGCTATATTTTGGCTTGTACTAAGTAAGGAGTGTGTTAATGCATTTAATATTCATAATAACTGTAAGAGCTGAGCTGAAATAGTTTCAAGAAAATTTTTGACAGCTTTTTTTTTGTCGCTCTCCAAATAAAAAACCTGTCTCTCAGAATCTTCTGCAAATATTCTTCATCTCTCTGTGCTTGGGAACCATCCACCATTTTTCTCTCAATAACTTAGAACAGACTGTGTCTGGAGTGTTGGGAAGAATGCAAAATGGTGGCCAGGGGAGTCCACACCCTTTCTGGTGATGCCACTTGCAGTGGCAGCCTCTTCCCCAAATTTTAGGGGGAAAAAATGAAAAAAACACCCCCTTTACTAGAAGAAGCCACCACCTTTTGATGCCCCATTATCTGATGACTTGCACTTCTGATGTTTCTAAACTAAGGACAAATTCCATTAATTCTACAGAGGTTCCACTCTTTCATCAATTCTTGCCTACAGAGGCTTTCTTGGAACCACTTGGACATGTACTCCTTGCAAAGTGAGCTGGCGTGGGGGAAAGGCATTAAGTCCGCTAAGAGACTTTGCAGGGAGGGCACACAGTTGGTAACAAGTGAGCCTCTGTAAGGCCTTCATGCTCCCTATAGTACAACACATGTGTTCTACTTTTCAACCAATTCAGTGTTCTGGCAGTGCTCCAGTCTCTAACCTGTCAGATAAGCGGGGGAAGCTTGTAGTGCCACAGCTGAACAGGGTCCTCTGTCCCCAAGAAACTGTAGAAGAATTTCTGTTTTCCTGGAGAAACAGGGTAAATGGTACTGCCTAACTTTCATTGCTGAGAAGTATGATCAAGAATTTTCAGAGACTGTTTGCACACAGCTCTAGTTAAGGTACATGTCTCTGTTTATTTTTAAATGCCCAAGTGAAGGTTAGTTTAATTTGTGCCTTTGCTCTCTCTCTTCAAAGCTTTGCAAAAAGGACATTGAATGATGTTGCCTTGTCCTTCTGTTCTCCGCAGCTATATTTAAAGCGAAAGATTAAAAAGCACTCCCTCTTGTGCTTTTAATTTGATTTCAGTTTAAGTAAGCAAGCTACTGTTTGCAGATGTTTTGCCCTTTCTTCATGTACCTAGAGTAATGCACCACTTGACGGCTCAGTCTTTAATGGCTTTCCTTTTAGTTCTTAAGCCCTGTGGATGGAGCGCTTTCAAATGAGAAAGCAGATCCCTAGCATATTTCTCTTTGGAACAAAAAAGCATCTCAGATGGTATACACCCCCTCGCTTTTGATCTATACCTAGCTTGAACAAAGCTTGCTCTTTAGGTTTGCCTGATATTCACCAACAAAGCACACTCCTGTGAATATATGAAAGGTCCCCGCTACCACCTCAGACCGTTAGTCCATCTGATCCAGTATTGCTGTCTGGCCTAATTTACAGTAACTCTCTGTATCCTGTGCTAAAGCTAGGGAGAGACCATGATTCACTGCAGTATTTTTCAAAATGTATAATTCTTTCAGTAATCTGAGAAGAAATGGTTTTGTGATATAAATCATCCTCCAAATTTCTTCCTATAATCATGGTGCTGATTCTTCAGCATGTTTACGCTAAAGTATGGGCTTTTCCGCACTTTGAGGGGGAAACGAGGCAGTCTGTTACTCACCAGACTGGCACGCTCCCCCCCGATGATCCACGACGATCCAGAGCAGCACATGCCCGCGCTACACACTCTCTGGAGACGAAAATGGAGGCTTCCGGTTGGCGGAGGCTCTCCACCAACCAGAGAAGCTCGCCAGCCGGAAGCCCGCCCCTGGAAGATGTGCAGCCTCGCGCTGGCGTGAGCCTGCAAATCTACACTTAGGGCAACGACAGACTGGGGCGCGCTTGGCTATTGAAAGTCCTCTTTTAATCGGTCTTTCAATAGCACAGGGAACCACCAGTTCTGGGTGTTCCGGAGCGGGCTGAAGTCCGGACAAACATTAAGTAGTCTGGACCCCGTTCACCTCCAAGTGTAAATGTCCTTGCTGGAGGACGTGCGGCCCTTTTTAAATATAAAATGCAGAAAAGGCCCAAGTCTCACTGAACTCATAATGATAATGAACTATTTGGGGGGAAGTACAATTGACCCTCCACATGTGTGGGTTTGACTTTCACAGATTTGATTATTTGCAAATTTCTCCAGCCCCTGCTCTGCCACCTCAGGCGCTTCTTTTCCAGGGGAACCTTCTGTCTTCATTGGTCTTATCAGGCCACACAGCCTTTTAAAAGCCCACCTCTAGTCCTCTTCCTCCTCTACCAGCTGCTGCCTGGCCAGCTAAGGATGACTTGCATCCTGATTTCTCAGAACCATAAACCAATTATACACCCAAAGAAAGGGATGGGCAAGAGAGAATTATGGGCCACCATGCTGAGCCACCCCCTTCCCTCTCCTTGCCCTGTCGTGGTTTGGCCCCTGGGTGCTTGTTTTCCTCACCATGTCTCACACCCTTTACTACAGACACACTTTTTGTATTTGTGATTTTTCTGCTTTTGCAGGTATCCTGTATCTGTAACACTAATGAATGTGGAGGGCCAACTGTATACTGTAATTGTAAATTGACTTTTAAAAACCAAGTTCCAAAGCTTTGGAAAAGAATACAAAGTTTAGTATAGGTAGGCGATGATGGGTTGTCTAAACTTTTTTTTCATGCTCCAGCAGAGTTCTTATTGAGGCTTTTTTATACTACATGGTTATAGCTCTGTGATTCTACTTTAACTGCCTTGGCTGCATCTTATGGAATCTTGGTGCTTATAGTGTGGTGAGGCACTAGAGTTCTCTGACAGAAAATTCTAAGTATCCCTCCCTAAACTGCAAATAAAATGGAGCCATGGCAATTAATGTGGTATTGCAGCGCTATAATTACTTAGTGTGAGGTGCCCCTGGAATGTATAATGCCACCTCTTTGGTATAATGTCACCTGTAATCATGCCTAAAACAGACTTGCTCCATCCTCCATATGACATCCCTTAAATATTTGAAGAGATGTCATATGGAAGATGGAGGAAGCCTGTTTTCTGCCACTCCAGATACTAAGAAATGAAGCAATGGCTTCAAACTTCAGGAAAAGGGATTCCATCTGAACATTAGGAAAAGCTTCCTGATAGTAAGAGCAGTTTGACAGTGGAATATGGTGCTGCCTGGGCATGTGGTTGAGTCTCCATCTTTGGAGATTTTTAAACAGGTTGGATGACCATCTGTGGGGAATACTTTGATGGTGTGTTCCTGCATGGCAGAAGGTTAGATTTGATGGCCCTTGTGGTCTCTTCCAACACTGGTATTCTATGATTCTAAGATACATCCTGTTGCTTTGAAACAACTAAGTGCTGCTGCTTTGGATGGCTTGATGTAAGTCAGCTCCTTATCCTCTTCTTTTAAGATGATGGGAGAAAGAATAGCAGTAAACCTGTCCTGAGAATATCTCAGTCAGTTCAAGTCCCTATAGAAGATCAAGCTGTCCCTTAGGGAGAGAGCTTACTATGGGAAGTTTGGTAATATGTGACATTTGATATGTTTGTCATGTGAGAAGGAGAATTGTATATAGTTTGAGAAGCAAGTGATTTTCCACCTGAACATCTTAGAGACTGCCTCCTTCTTTGTGTATTAACACAACCTGAATACCAAGCAAATAATTAATTAGTTGCTACTATGTATATATATGTGTCTGCAAGTCTCCTGTTGACTTATGGTGATCCCATGAATTTCATAGGATTTTCTTAGGCCAAGAATATTCAGAGGTGATTTTGCCAATGTCTTCTTCTGAAATGTAGTCTACAGGACCACTTGCCACTCTCCAAATCTGTAGAATTTCCTTTCACTGGAGACTTGTGAAGACATTACTCTGGCTGAGGTGGACCAGCTCCTCCTTAGATGAAGGTTTTGCATTCTTTTGATACTCTGAAATCTAATTCTGACACAGCACGTTGCTCATGGGGACATACACTGATGAAAGGAAGATGTGAGTTCAACAAAATAGAATTAGTCAAATTGGGAATTTAAGGTAAGATTCACACACCTTCTTTACTATATTATTAAATAATGAAAAACAAGTACTAGTCTTCAAATAGAGGCTAGGAGTAGTCTGATGCCACGGAGAAATAACACCACATTTCTTTTCTCTGAACAGGTCTACTAACAACTTCCATGTCAAAGCATTTTTGCTTCACAGCTGGCAGTTTCAGGACAAACAATGCTTGATGCATTTCGTTTAAAAGAAACCAAACACCAATAGTTGTTAGAATTATATTTGATTTGGGTTTTTTCCCTTTCTTTTCTTCTTTTTGTGAAAAATGCACTTTTCCCCTGTTACTATAAACGAGGGTGGTGTTTTTTTTTCTTGTCAGAATCAATGTCAGAAATATATCACATTTCACATTTAGGAAATGTAGCTTTTTGAAACATGGAAATGTAGTTCTGAACAGCTTCTTTATGTTTATCCTTTGCCTTCAAAATATCTCTTTCTAATTTGTGGATTAAACTAAAAACCCTATCAGTACACATTTCTCTAGTTTAATATTAATTAAGATTAATATGCACTCATACCGGCACTCCTCAGTTGACAAAGCCTCTGACAGTTTTATAAGGACTTTTATAGCTGCCCTCTCCCTTCTCTTCCCTGTTCTCTGTCTTTCTGGAACTTCTTAGTAGCTTTTGGAAGATGGCAAAGATGGAGAAACATAGTGTTGGCTTGGAGCAGCATGTCTACAGTAAACAATGCAATATACAAAGATGGATCAGGTGAAAAGAAGGATTCTTCTCTATCTGATTCTATTGTTGCTGTGTATGCCTGTTGAGAACAAGCAAGGTAAACAGCAGTGTTCTTCAGTATCTCTTACTGAGCATGCATGAGCAACAAAACAGAGAGAAAAGGAGAGAGCAGATAATCCTTGCCTCACCAGTTCCCCTCAGTATGCCAACAGGCATGGACAGACAGACAAACTGACAGACAATTTATTATGCTCATAGACCAGCATAAATAAGCATAGATTTCTGTGTTTGGGAACCAAATGAAATCATAAGAAAGTAGCGACTGATGAAAGAAAAAAATCATCCCTGGATGTATTTTGAAGAAGACTTTGAGTGGTCTTTGTAAAATTTAAAAGGTTTTTGTTTACTTATGGAAGACTTTTTTAAAAAAACCTATAGCTTACCTTTCTCCCAGGGTTGGATGCAAGGCAAATTGTTGTTGTTATGAGCCTCCAAATCCTTTCTGACTTATGGTGACCCTAAAGTGAACCTGTCACAGGGTTTTCTGGGGCTGAGAGGGTATAACACACCCATGGTCACCCAATGGATTTACATGGCAGAGTGGGAACTTGAATGCTGGTCTCTAAGATTGTAATCTAACTATCAAATTACTACACCATGCTTAAAGTTAAAATCCTATTTTATAAAAGTTTTAAAAATTATATAAAAGCATCATTAGTAAAACAGTTAAAACAATCAAAAACACATTTAAAACATAATTAGTAATAAAAGATAAGAAATACAGCACACCATACCACTTCACACACACATGCAATAATACTATATAGTTTAAGTCTCAAAGCCCTACCTGAATAAAAGCTATTCACCAGCTGGCAGAAAGACAGAGGAGAGGGGACTAGCCAGACCTCCCATTGAAGCCAGTTCCACAGTCTGGGAGCAGCCATCAAAAAGGCTGTCATCTGTGACCTCAACGAATGTGTCTGTGAAGGTGGGAGGACCAAGAGAAAGCCCCCGCCTTCAGATCTTAAAACTTTAGTTGGCTTGTATAGGGAGATACAATTTTTTGGGTGGTCTCGATCCAAGCCAGGTAGGGCTTTAAAGGTCAAAAACAGCACTTTGAATTTTGCCCAGTAGCCAGTGAAGCTGTTTCAACAATGTAGTTATATGATAGAGCATGATAAACAAGCAAGATGAACTCCAACTCTTAGTACAACAAAATAAATATGATTTGGTAGGCATCACTGAAACCTGGTGGGATGAGTCTCATGACTGGAATGTAGGAATAGAAGGAGATAACCTATTTCCTAGAAATAGACCAAACAAGAAAGGAGGAGTAGTAGCCTTATACGTTAAGGATATTTTCAGCTGTGAAGAGATCCATGACTTAAATCTGGGAAGGCAAGTAGAGAGCATCTGGGTAAGAATTAAGGAAGCGAGAAACAATAGGGATGTGATTGTGGGGGTTTGCTACAGGTCTCTGGATCAGCCCGAGGACTTGGATGAGACTTTCCTGGAGCAGAGGACCACACATTCAAAAAGGAGAGAAGCAATAGTAATGGGAAATTTCAATTATCTTGGTATTTGTTGGCAGTCAAACTCTGCCAAGACTGCAAGGTCCAACAGGTTCCTCGCTTGCCTTGAAGACAACTTCATGGTCCAGAAAGTAGAAGAGGCAACAAGGGGATCAGCTATTTTAGATCTGATCCTGACCAATAGAGATGACCTTGTTGATGATGCTCTTTTGGAGTTTGTCGTTCAGTGGGAAGGAGAAGCCAAGTGTAGCCAGACATGCACCCTAAACTTCAAGAAAGCTGATTTCTGTAAACTCAGGGAGTTATTTGCTGAAATCCTATGATCAAGAATACTGAAAGAGAAAGGAGTTCATGATGGATGGGAGTTTCTTAACAGTGAGATGCTGAAGGCACAGTTGAAAACTGTGCCTATAAGGAGGAAAAATGGCAGGTGTCTAAAGAAACTGGAATGGTTGATGAAATAACTCTCAGGTGAGCTAAGTGTTAAAAGAAACATGTACAGGAAATGGAAAAATGGTGAAACCACCAAAGAGGAATTCAAGCAAATAGCCAAGAGATGTAGGGAGAAGGTCAGAAAAGCTAAAGCACAGAATGAACTCAGGCTTGCCAGAGACATTAAAAACAATAAAAAGAGCTTTTTTTGATATGTCTGCAGCAAAAGGAAAAACAAGGAAATGATAGGGTAGCTGCGTGGAGAAGATGGCCAATTACTAACGGGGAAGAGAGGCGGCAGAACTACTCAACACCTTCTTTGCCTCAGTTTTCTCCCAAAAGCATAGAAGTACTCAACCTGGGGGGTGGGGAGCAGGTGAGAAAGGGGGGAAAATGCAGCACAGAATAAGTAGAAAAGTAGTACAGGAATATCTGGCTAAACTAGATGAATTCAAGTCTCCAGGACCAGATGAATTACATCCAAGGATATTAAAAGAACTGGCAGAAGTCATTTATGAACCACTTGCAATAATCTTTGAGAACTCTTGGAGAAGAGGAGAAGTCCCAGCAGACTGGAGGAGGGGAAATGTCATCCCCATCCTCAAGAAGGGGAAAAAGAGGACCCAAATAATTATTGCCTGGTCAGCCTGACATCAATACCAGGAAAGATCCTAGAGCAGATCATTAAACAGTCAATTTGTAATTACTTAGAAAGCAATGCCATAATCACTAAAATTCAATATGGATTTCTCAGAAATAAGTCATGCCAGACTAATCTTATCTCTTTTTACGATAGGGTTACAAGCTTGATAGATGAAGGGAATGCTGTAGACATAACATATCTTGATTTCAATAAGGCCTTTGACAAAGTTTCCCATGATATTCTTTTAAAGAAGCTAGTAAAATGTGGGCTGGGCTACTGTTAGGTGGATTTTTAATTGGTTAACAGACCGAACCCAAAGTGTGCTCACCAATGGCTGCTTTTCATCCTGGAGAGAAATGACGAGTGGGGTGCCAGAGAGTTCTCTCCTGGGCTCAGTGCTATTCAACATCTTCATTGGTGACTTGGATGAAGGAGCAGAGGGCATGCTGATCAAATTTGCAGGTGACACCAAATTGTGAGGGGTTGCTAATACCCCAGAGGACAGGATCAAATTTCAAAATGACCCTAACAGATTGGAGAACTGGGCCAAAGCAAACAAAATGAATTTCCACGAGAGAAATGTAAGGTCCTCCACTTCAGCAGAAAAAATGGAATGCATAAATATGGGATGGGGGACGCATGGCTAGATAGCAGTATGTGTAAAAGGGATCTAGGAGTCTTGGTAGATCACAAGCTGAACATGATTCAGTACTGTGATGCTGCAGCCAAGAAAGCCAACGTGATTCTTGGTTGCATCAACAGGAGTATGGTGTCTAGATTCAGGGAGGTAATGGTACCACTCTATTCTGCATTGGTTAGGCCTCATTTGGAATACTATGTCCATTTCTGAGCTCCTCAATTGAAGAAAGATATCGACAAGCTGGAATGTGTCCAGAGGAGGGTGACCAAAATGATGAAGGGTCTGGAAGCCATGCCCTATAAGGAACAGCTTAGGGAGCTGGGTATGTTTAGTCTGCAGAAGAGAAGGTTAAGAGGGGACATGATAGCCATGTTTAAATATTTGAAGGAATGCCATGTAGAGGAGGGAGTGGACTTGTCTTCTGCTGCTCCAGAGACTAGGACAAGGAGCAATGGATTCAAGCTGTAGGAGAGGAGATTCCACCTGAACCTCAGGAAGAACTTCTTGATGGTGAGAGCTGCCCAGCTGTGGAATATGCTGCCTCAGATTGTGGTGGAGTCTCCTTCTTTGGAGGTTTTTAAGCAGAAGGGGGATGGCCATCTGTTGGAAATGCTTTGACGTGTGTTCCTGCATAGCAGGGGGTTGGACCGGATGGTCCCTGTGGTCTCTTCCAACTCTATGATTCTATGATACCTGTAGCCAGCCCTTGTCAACAGCCTGGCTGCAGCATTTTAGACCTGCCAAGGTTTCTGAGTGGTTTCCAAAAGGAGCCCCATGTACAGTGTATTACAGCAGTCCAAGTGGGATTTAATCAAGGCATATGGCACCATAGACAGACCTGATATCTCAAAGAATGGGTGCAGTTGGCATAGTAGTTTGAACTGTGCAAATTCGTTCCTGGCAATAGCCAAAACCTAGGCAGCCTGATTCAGATCTGAGTCCAGGAGTACACTTACACTGTGAACCTCAGATTTCTGGGGAGTGTAACTCCATCTGGCACAGGCTGAAGCCTTGTTCCTTGATCTGTCTTCCAACTGAACAGGAGGACCATTGTCTTGTCTGGATTAAGTTTCAGTTTTTTCATTCTCATTCAGTCCATTATTGACAGCAGACATTGGTTTAATACAGAAATAGCTTTCGTGGAATCAGATGGAAAGGAGAGATAGAGCTGTGTGTTATCACTGTACTGGAGACCTCTCCCAGAGCTTTCGTGTAAATATTAAATGGCATGGGGAATAGAACTGAGCCTTGGGACACCATAGTCTATGTACAGGTTGTTGAACAGGCATTCTTAGCACCATCTTCTGAGTCTGACCCTCCAAGAAGGACTGGAATCACTGTAAAAAAGTGCCCCAGAGTCCCAACCTAGGAAGGCCACCCAGAAGGATACCATGATCAATGCTACTGAAAGCTGCTGAGATGTCCAGCAGAATCAACAGGGCCCTAACCCTGTTGTTGAGTTCCTGGTCTTTACCATCTACCATGATGACCAAAACTGTCTCTGTCTCGTAGCCAGTTTTGAAACTAGATTTAAATGGGCCTAGATAATGTCCTTCATCCAGGAACCTTTGTAGCTGGGAGGCTACTGCACACTGTAGAACTTTGCCCAGAAAAGGCATATTGAAGATTGGCCAACTGCTCTCCAGTATAAACCTACTGAGTGACTTTGGGCAAGTCACATTGAAAGAGCAACTAAGAGGAAGAAGGCAAAGGCAAACATCCTCTGATGTTTCTTGCCCTAAAAAACTGTTTGGTAGGTTTGTCTGAGGGACACCATAGGTTGGAAATAACTTGAAGACACACAATGCATACACTCATAGAATCATAGAATAGAATCATGGCAGGAAGATTATTTCAAAAATAGTCTCACGATATCCTTTAGGCAAGAAGGAAACTTTCTTGCTGTTATCAGGCCTTCACTGCCTGTGTTACCCACTCCACCAGTCCCCTCAGGCTGCTTTTAAGAGCCAGACTTACCTGACCTGGCTGTTTCATTTCACATGTGCATATTGTTAGTTTTGAATAAAATGTTTGCAGAAACATATTAAATTGCTCTTTCTTTTGTGATGCAGGGACTTATCACTCCTCTGTGTTATTTCTGCCCCAGTACTAAATTTTCTGTTAAAGAAGTAATCCCAAGGAATTTATCTACTTTGTTTACTGAGGTATAACCATAGTAACAATTTACTTTTTGTTTCCCTAGGTTACTCCCAGGCTGTCAGCCTGGAGACTGTCTTGCTTCCCCACCCCCAGAAATCTGCCCTCCCTTCTCCAACACCATGCCAACAATGGGGCCAGTGCTACACCAGCAAAAATAGCCATTAACCCCCCTGCAAGATGGATATTGGAACAAGCTCCAGCTCTCTGTGAGGTTCATTAAACTGAACTGGTGCACAGAGACCATGTCAAGGCTATTGCTTACTTGCAGAAATCCCTGGATTACCATTCCCTTGAATCTGAACTCGTCTTGAACTGCTTGGTCTAACGGGCTTCATCTTCATTATGGGATAATATAGTGAATAAGTGCAGAGCTCTGTAAGTAACTCTTGAAATGTGACTTATTAGGAGGAAGCTCGGTTCTAGTAATACAAATGCACTCTTGGTTAAAGTGTTGGCACTTGGGTAATAGTTTCTCTTTGTTTCTCATATATCTTAAGGCACTTTAAAGGGATTGCACTGTAGGTCAGTGGGAAAACATACTTTGCATTCAGAAGGTCCCTGGCTCAATCTCTACTATCACCAGTCAGCAGTGGGATGGTCCAGCCTGAAAATCATCGATCAGACTGGGCCAGGTCTAAGCCCATCACTAGTCAGTTTGAGCTGGCATACCATCCAGCATTTCACAGACAGAAACTGGGCCATGTGTGGTCCAGCAATATCAGAGTGTGGTCAAGATGGCAGGTGTTATTAATAAGGAAGAACACACAAGCTCGCAGAGGCTGCAGCAGTTTCCTCTTGCATGAGCCTACTGGAAAGATCAAGAGTTGTCCACCCTCCTCCTCTCCCTACCACTGAGTTAATTGAGTGCAAACTACTTGTGTACTTTGAACTGAGTTTTCAGTAACTGAAGTAAATTGAGGACTCAGAGGCGTAACTAGGGAAGGGCAAGTAGGGTGTGTGCCCTGGTTCAGAGGGGTGCAAAAAAGCCATGCATGTAGAGGTGGGGGTAGGGGCACACCTTCCACATTTGTCCTACATGCTGTTTATAGTAGATACACCACTGTGTGGGAGGCGGAGTGAGAAACTGGGACATTTTAAAAGCAGCTGAGAAAGTTGGACAAATAAGGACTGTCCTTACCAAACTGGGATACTTGGAAGGTATGGACTGGCATGGGCCACACACCATAGGCTGTGTACAGGCGTCTTCCTGCAGCCTGTTTTTACAGACTTCAGTGCTTCCATTCACTTCCTCTGCTAAACCAATGACCTCCAAACTGGTGGTGGTGTTGCAGCTGCCCACAGAATTGTGCCACTGAAAATTGGTTGCAGTTGCACACACACACAAAAGCAATATGTTGTTGTTGCTGATGCTGTCTTTAACTTAGTATTTATAACTTACCTTTCCCCTAAAACTGGGATTCAAGTCAGCTTGCAAAACAAAATGAGAGCAGTGTAGCTAATCATACAAAAGATCCACATTAAAATACATTCACACTATTAGCAGTATTAAAAGAAATCAAGACATACTGTTAAAAACACGAAAGAGGAAGAACAGCTTTATTAAAGAATACAGCACTCTGTCTCAAGTCCATCTTTAATACATGTGAGCCCATGATGGGATATTCTATTTGCATTAGTTTCCAGTGTCCTTTATCAATGGGTTAAAAATTGTCATTACTGGATGCCAGTGACCAAAACTGAGGGTGTAATTAGCTTCCTCATGTGTAAGATTTAGAACCATCATGTCTAGTGACTTGAATCTAAGCGTCTCCCGACTTACATTACAAGCAGTTTTAGGTAAATTAAAAAAACAAACATCAATTCTATTAAAAATGTATAGTTAAAAAACATTTAAAACATGCTTAAAAACATGCAAAATAAAAACAGAAGCATACTTCTTTCAGCACTACTCTGCCATGTGCTCAAAATCAGTCAAAGGTCTGTCTAAGTAAAAGAGTCTTAATCTGCAGTGGAAATAGAGTGGGGCAGGGGCATTGTGAGACAGGCTCCACCAGAAGAGAGATTACAGAAACACAAAGATGGAGTTACAGATGTTATCGGGAGATATTTATTACAGTAAAACTCTTTTCTAGGATGACTTGGAGATTGGAGGGAGGGACCTGCAGACACAATCCAGCCAAAGGATATCCATCTTTAGGGTCATCATTTAAAAGGCAGGGTGAGTTTTTTCCCCACTGCTCCAGAGAATAGGAGTGTAGCCAGTGGGTTCAAATTATAATAAATATTAGGGATAATTTTCTGGTGGCAAGAGCTTCTTAGTGGTTTGAGCATTGGACTATGACCCTGGAGACAAAGATTAGATGGCCAGCTCTCAGAGATGCTTTAGCAGTGGGTTACTGAAGTATCAGGGGTTGGACTGGATAGCCTGGGGGTATGCTCCTCTATAGTTTTATGATTCTTTGAGATGCAAAAATAGAGAATGATCTAGGAGCAACAAAGTCTAGTGGCCAGGCAGCATTTGTGCTTAGTATTGTATTTGAGGAGTAAGTCAATGTGTTATAGTTTTGGAGGAAAAAAATACTTATAACAGGGTTGTTACTATACCCAACCACTCCTCCTCCTAGGGAGATACGTGGTTTTTCATAAATTCAACTTATTAATGACTGGAGAACATGATTGGGCCTAAACTGGCTGGAGCATGTGTTCAGGGCCTAAACTGGCCGGAGATGTATTCAGGGTCATGAAAATTCACACAGGATTTTGTGGAAAATCAGTGCTGATGGCTTTGTGCTAATCCTTTTACTGCTTTTGACTCTTGGCATTTTTGAATACAATGAAAGACAAACTGCCCAGATTGGTGAGCAAGCAAAGACCATCCCTCGATCTTACCCTACAGAGATCTTCCTTATACACCTTACTTCATGGAACATTAAGAGATTGACATGAGTCCCATCAATGTTTTGTCACTTCAGACTTAAGCAAACAGCTCATTCCAGATTCCTTTATCAGTCCTGTGGAAAAGACATTATGACTTTGTCAGCACACCCCTTCAGGGTGTGAAATAGGGTATCAAAACCCTAGCTTTGACCCTAACCAATTGTAGTACTTGGTGCCCCAGACTGCTGTTCCTCCATGCTACCCTCAGACACTGTCTGAGCCACTCTGCTGTGACCGCTTCTTCAGGACTGGTAAGGATCACTCTTTCCACCTAATTTCTCTCTATCCAACCTTTCTTGCCTCACTTTCTGATAGCCTTGTTTGGTTCTTAAGAGTATCTGCTTTCTTGCATGTCTGTCAATCCAAATAAAATACTTTGTTTAACTTTAACTGGAGTCCTCTCTGCAGTTAGTAAAGGTATACATAGGTGAAAAGATTTTGCCATTACCCTCCTCTTGCAGGCCTTCTTTGAGCTGTAATTCCCCCAAATTCTAAGGAGATGCTGCCATTGTGGGTAGATCCCAATATTCCCCCCCCCAAGCCTCTTAGGTAAAAGTGTCTTGGGATTGTCCTGGAGTGGAGATTTTTGTTTTTTTAGAGTCTTTTTCCTCCTAATGATTTTTCTTTTAAATATAAATAGTATGATTTTGCCAAGCCTGGTGATACCTCCCCTCTTGTTTGTTGATGGCTATGTAAAGATCCATGTTTGGAGAACTAAGCTAGATATTCTTTCTATGTGTGATAAGAAATGTGTTGAATAATTAGGGAAAAAAACCTGTCATAAATGCTTTTTGCAGTGGGAATGTCAGTAGGTGTAGGAGGACTAATAGGTGCAGTATAATTAATAGGCATTAATTAAATTTATATCCCACCTTTCTGACAACAATAGCACTCAGAGTGGCAAAACACAATAAAATCCAAATCAACATTAACATACCTGAGAAAATAAAATCAGATTTACAATACACATTTAAAAGCTCTCTTTAGCTATGGCACTTTAGATACCACAGGCCTGTCTAGATGAAAAAAGTTGAAATGCTAGATAAGTTGTCAGCTCAGCCTCTTTATTAAAAAAAATATTTTTATTAAAACAGAAAAAAAAATAACCACAAAAAAATCAACAAACCAAAAATGAATAGAGTATGAAAATAAATAAAGAAAATTACAAGTAGACAGTATACATAATCCGCATAATTCACATTAAACTAACAACAGCATAGAACAAACACAGTACATCAGTCTTAACAACTACATCTTCCTAAACATCTTGTATACCTACCTATTTAAACTCATCTACGATTGGTTACAACCTCTTAACCAACCTTGGAATCTAAAACATCAATACTTACACTAAACAGTTAACATTTAAGGGACTTCCTCCTCTGACGGAAAAACAGATTGTTTTTCCAATTGTGATCAAACCACCATCCAAACTAATATGAGACAAATATGTATCCTAAAAATTCCAAATATTCTCAGGTAAATAAAGAATAAAGAAATCTTCCTCTATATTCCAAATCGCAATTCACTTTCAAGGGTAAAACAGCTAATCTTAACAACTTCAACCATATATAGTATTCAATAGACAGTATGGTCACTAAACAATATTCAATCAACAGTCAATATGTAAAAAAAAAAGTTTTCTTAGTCTCATAAACTATATAGATTATAAATGATCATTATTGTGGGTAACTATATGTAAATGCCTTTACCAGCTCCCAATCTCATAAATTCCTGCTTATATACTCTAGTTTAGCCTCTTTTGACAAACTTATGACCCAAATAGCTACAACGAAAATCTGGAAAAGTTACTAGCCATGCTGGCTAGGGGATTCTGGGAATTATTGTCCCAAAAGTGATTTTTTTAAAAAAAACCAAGTTCTATCACACAGCCATAGACCTTGGGCAAGTCACACTCTCTCAGCCTCAGAGGAAGGCAAAGGCAACCTCCCTCTGAACAGATGTTGCCACAAAAACCCTGTGAAAGGTTTGCCTCTGGGTTTGTATAAGTTGGAAACTATTTGAAGGTGCACAACAGCAGAAAACCTACAAAAGGAATCTGGCTCCCCAGTTTTTAGTGGAATTTCAATCTGATGCATATTTATGGTAAGAAATAAAAGTACTTTCATAGTAAATATGTTGGGAAATACTGACAAGGTAAGATTCTCTGTCTTTTTTTTCTCTTCATCTTCTATTTCAGAAATCTTCCTAATGTCTCACCCCCAACTCATTTTTTTTCTGCCACTGCAATCCAGCTACGTTGTTAGCAAATTCATCCTAGCTGAAGTTGATATTAAAATAAATGATGTCACCATTTCCATTGATTTATCCTGGAGGCTATCAAGTGGCACGCCACCGTGATCTGCTTGGCAACTTTCAGAGTTGCTTATGTCAAAATTGCAGGAAATGGCACTAAAGAGTAATCCCATTTCAGCGCGAGCAGTTGTTATTTATTCAGGTACATACTGAGCTCTCATCCAAATGCTCATCTTGAATTAAGGCCCTGGGATTTCATAAATTTAGCAAATCTGAACTTTTATCAGGTAGCACAATTTGCATGTGATTACAGGCTAGGTAGAAGATTATGCAAAATTGGATCTTTTATCTACATTTTGCTTGGATTTATACAGTGTCTGTGAAGTATAAGAAGGGTATCAAAAGGGCAAAATGCTATAAGGAAGAAGACACATTTCTTCCAGTTGAGCTCCTGTTTCCTTCTAATGCAGGGGTTGTTTTTGGAGACCTCCACCCCCTGGGGTGCACCACTGCATTCCCACTCCTACAAAGTTCCTGATACTTTAGACCTAATAGGGGTTTCCTAGACCCCCCAAAGGCAATTTAAGGCCCAGACAAGGCCTTTATTGAACCAGGAAGTCAACCTGGGTGGTGCGGGGGGGGTCCTACAGGACCACAATAATGACTTTGGGGGGCACACTTTCATTCCCTCCAACTGTTCTGATTTGGCAGGGACAGTCCTGATTAATCCTCTGTCCTCCCATTTTTTCATCTGCTTTTGAAATGTCCTAGTTTCTCTTTCCTCCTTCCACTTTCTCCCTTCATCCTCAGCTTACAACAATTGCCACAAACTGAGTTCAAAGTGCAAAAGTAATTTGCACTCATTTTAATTCAGCATGGAGTGGTTGAGGAAATTAGAGGCAGTTTTCCAGTTCCCAATAGGTTCTGGCAAAAGCAAACTGCTTGCAGCTTCTACCAGTTCATGTGTTTTTCCTCATTAATAACTTTTGCCATCTGGACCATATTCTGATGTTGCTTAGCCACATGTATCCTGGTTTTCATCTGTGAAATGTTGGAAGATATACCTTCTTTGGAGGTTTTTAAATGTTGGAGGATATACCTTCTTTGGAGGTTTTTAAACAGAGGCTGGATGGCCAATTGTTGGGAGTGTTTTGATGTGCGTTCCTGCATAGCAAGGGGTTGGATTGGATGGCTCCTCTAGTCTCTTTCAGTTCTATTATTCTATGATTCTATGGGCATTTCCGCACTAGACTGTTATAGTGCCATTATTCCTCAAAGGCCCCTCCCTAAACTGCAGACCCCAGGATTCCATAGGATGTTGAAAGTGGAATAATTGCACTATAATAGTCTAGTGCAGAAATGGCCTATGATTCTACTTTCCTCACCCCAATCTAATATGATGAAGGATTTGATTCCAGGTAGAACTGATACAGATGTTGGGATAGGGCTGTGTGAATGGACACAGGTTCAAGAGCTCCCATTTGCTGGAATCCTATTGAGTAGGCCCACGTAGAGTAGACCCATTGAATCAATTGTTGAATGATGAATCAACACTTAGGTAAATTCCATTGACTTGAAGAATCTGATCTAATGGGTAACAACGGTGTTTAGGCTATTGATTTCTATATGACAAAATAATTGGTCAATTAATTAATCAGTTCCATTTCTGTCCTACATTCCTATAGTGAATGCAAAGTGACATGTGTGGCTCTCTTTCTGCCCACTGTATCCTCACAACAATCCTATGAGGTAGGTCAGTAAGGTTGATAGAATGACTGGCCCAAAGTCACCCAGTGAATTTATTGGCTCTGCAGGTACTTGAACATGGATTCCCATATTCTAGTCCAATACACTAACCAATAAATTGCAACAATTGCAAACCAGGGAACAAAGGAATGTGAAGGGTTGGGCTTGGGGTGGGGATTACCCTCCAAGGTATGGTGGGGGGCAATGCAGTTCCCCCAAACCTGGTAGATACCCTCCACCGTGTTAATGGAGCTATAGTGCATAAAGTCTCTGTTAAAAGCACAAAGCACAGAAGTCGTAATACACAGGTGTCATATGCATTTCATGGGAAGAGTTCCGGAGATTGGAAGCCACCACACAAAATGCCCTGCCCTCTTACTCCCTTACTCCTCTTGCTTAGCAGTGCCCTTGCATAAAGCTTGAGCTGGGAAGGGGTGGGACTTTGCTCAAGCCAATTCTGCTGTAACTGCCCGACTGCAGGAGCTGCTCCCAGAATCCCTTATGGAACATGAGTGAACAGCAAGGCAGAAATAAAAGAGGAGAGCAGATAAGCCTTCTCACCAGCTCCTCTCAGCATGTTAAAAAAACATAGATGTAGAAGTTTGGCCACCAAAATGAAAGTCATATGATAAGTGGGAAGTGGTGAAAGAAAAAATAATCTCTGTATGCATTTTGGAAAAAGCTTTCAGGTTGTCAAGATGTTTTTGTTTACTTATACAAGGCTTACGTGACCTGGTTGTTTGATTTCACTTGGTGCATATTAGTTTTGAATAAAAAATTTGCTGAAACATGTTGAACTGCTCTTCTTTGGCAGAACCATAGCCCCATTTTTTCCATGTTATTTCTGCCTCTAGTACCAAATTTTCTGTTAAAGAAGTCATGTCCAGGAACTCATATACTTTGTTAACTGAGGTGTACCAGTAAGCAATTAACTACAATGGGAAAATCCGCTCCATAATTCATTCTAAGCATGCTATCTATTTGTTTATTTGCTTATAAAATATTTATATCCCACTCTATATCATAAGATCTCTGGGCAGCTTACAAATACAACCAGTTTAAATGAGTAAAAAATTTTAAACGATCAAAATAATTTAGACATTTGGAAACATTTCAGTACAACTGAAATACTCTAAAACACTCAAAACCCATGTGTTTGTAAGTGTAAAACTAGTATAAATGGCTTTCAGACTGAGACTTTATATAATAGAACAACAACCTGGAGCCCATTTGACAGATTCCAGACAAAAGTTACTCTTAACACGGGGGGGGGGGAGCACTAGTTCTCTAACTCCAAGAGGGGAGATGATGAGGAAACAGAAGCACCTCTTAGGATGAACAAAGATTGGAATATTGGTGCATTAATATTTCTCTGCTTCTCCATCACGTCCATTTTATTTATAGATCTTATTTATGGAACTTCAGGGCCCTCTGGAAAATACTGACCTGGGACAATATTTTCCATGATGAGGAAAGCTGCCTCCTATATCATCCGAAAATGTGACAGGCTGAGCTATTATTCACACTGCACTGAAGGTACAGCATATTCCTTACTGGAACCACTAATGTGCACTTGCACAACATAAAGTTGGGCTCAACACAGTTTTCTCTCTATCATTGGTGATGCCTCACTGGAGAGAATAATTCCAAGTGCCCATTGTTTGGTGCCATTCCCCTCTTCCCCCTCAGAAGAGGGGAATGGTTGATAACGATAGACTCAGACTTGAAAACTTACTTTTTCAAACTGCATCTCCTAGAATCTCCCAGACAGCATGCAGCATTTAGTCCAAAAAATGTAATTTTCCAGATTCTGCAGTGCACCCTTCCAGAGAAGGGTCATCATGATGATCAAAGATTTGGAAACCAAGCCTTTTGAAGAATGACTTAGGTTGCTGGGAATGCTTAGCTTGGAGAAGAGAAGACTGAGAGGTGACACGATAGCTGTTTTTAAATATCCTAAGGGATGCCATGTAGACAATGGAGCTAGCACTCCCAGCAAATGGCCATTAAACGTCTGTTTAAAAACCTCCAATGAAGGTGACTCCACTGCATTCCACTGCAGCATAGTCCACTATTGGATGGCTCTTACCATCATTAAGTTCTTCTTGAAGTTTAAGTTAAATCTTTTTTCCTGTAGTTTGAATCCATTGCTCTGTGTCCTAGTCTCTCGAGCAGCAGAAACAAGCTTGTTCCATATTCAACATGACATCCCTCCAAATATTTAAACAGGGCTATTATGTTACCTCTTAACCTTCTTTTTCTCAGGCTAAACATACCTAGCTCCTAAAGCTGCTCCTCTTAGGGCATGGTTTCCAAACCCTTCACCATTTTAGTCGCCCTCCTCTGAACACGTTCCAGCTTTTCAGTATGCTTCTTGAGTTGTGGTGCCCAGAACGGGACACAGTAATCCAGGTGTAGTCTAACCAAAGCAGAATAGAGTGGTGTTATTACTTCTCTTGATCTTGACACTGTACTCCTATTGGTGCAGCTTAAAATTGCATTTGCTTTTGTAGCTGCTGCATTATACTGTTGATCCATGTTCAGCTTGTGGTCCATTAAGACTCTTAGATCCCTTTCATATGTACTATTTTCAAGCCAGGTGTCACCCATCCTATATCTGTGCATTTAATCCTAAGTGTAGTACCCTACATTTCTCCCTTTTAAAATTCATTTTATTAGCTTTGGCCCAGCTCTCTAATTTGTTAAGCTCATTTTGAAATCTGATCCTGTCCTGTGGGGTATTAGCTATCCCTCCTGATTTAGTGTAATCTGTAAATTTGATGACCATGCCCACTATTCCATAATCCACTCCATTGATAATGATGTTGATTAGCACTGGACCCAGGACAGAACCCTGTGGCGCCCCACTAGTCACATCTTTCCAGGAGGAAGAGGAGCCACTAGGTAGGTAGGAACTGAATTCCAAAGTCTGGGAGCAGCCAATGATAAGGTCTTCTCCTGTTCCTACTAGGTGTACCAGTGAGGATGGTGGGACAGAGAGAAGGACCTCCCCAGAAGATATCAGATATCAGGGCAAAGGGACAGCCATGTCCTTTGACAAGGAAGGTGCTCATGTAGGCAGATACAGTCTTTCAGATAACTTGAAACTTAAGCCATATAGGATTTTATAGGTTATAACCATCACTTTGAACTGTGCCAGGAAGAAGAGCTGCAACCTGTGGAGCTGTTTCAACAAAGGAGATGTGTGCTGTCTGTACCCAACCAGGTAAAATTAGTCAGGTTGTGGCAGGTCTGAATGGGTCACGTTATGGTAAGTCAAGTCCAGTCAAATACTCCAGCTCAGAGTTAGAAAGGTTGAAATAAAATAAATCAAAATGTGACAAATCAAGTTAAGTCTGCTAACAATGGAACAGTCAGACCAGACACTAGCGAAAAGCAGTCAGGACCCTGGACAGTTCTCAAGCTGACCTCTACAAACTTATTGCTTCGGAATTCTCTGAAGCCTTAAGAAGGATAAGCTTGACTTTCAGATAGCTTCTCTATCTTGGAAGAGCTGCGTGCAGTCCTTGTGTGTCCCATGGCTGATTCTCCAATCTCATGCTCCTGTTTGATGGTAGAGCAGGAGAGAAGTCATCTCTGGAAACACAGGCCAAAGGGAAAGTCATGTCCTTTGACAAGGAGGTACTGAGGAAAAGGTTCAAGACATCAAGGAAAATATTAATCCCACTCTGAGTGGGTGATCTGTGATTTAGTTGAATCTGAAGACTCCTCTGGGCTCTGCTGTGATTTGGATGTATGAGAATGACAGAGTCTACAGTTCCAGCAATTAATCTAAGGGATCCTGGTCCTGAGAACCTCTAGATCTAGAATTTTGGAGGCTTGTGATCTTGAAAATGAATTCCTTTGTTTCTGACCTATAGTACTTGATATCTAAATATGCTAGATCATAGGCTAGGATTCTGTTGCATCAAAACACAGAATGAACCATAGCATGGACAGCTTGTCAGTTTCACCACATACATAGTGAAGCATCCAAGACATCATTGCAGGAGTGGAAACTGCTATTTCTAAATGAAGATCACTGCATGCACATTGGAGAGCAGTGCTGATTCTGTGTTCCAGTGCTGATGAAGCTTTCTATTCCATGGATGTTTGGTTGGATCTTGGCCATGATTTTAATTGTGTGCATAGAATTTCTATACCCTTCATCTGAACCATCTATAATCAGTGTCCAGATAAATTATACTATTGATCTGGTTAGTTAGCTTTCTAACCCTGATAAATTTATGCCTTCTGATCTCATTCCATTAAGCAAATGTGTGCAGTTTGTTTGAGTTGTGTGTGTTTTTCTTGTGCTCCATAAATTCTTTGCCCATATTACCTTTAGGTTTAATAAAAGAGTTTGTATGCCAAAGGAACCCCCTTCCAAATACTTTTAACTGATGATCCCCAGCAAATATCAGGATGATAAGGATTTCAACCACAAGTCTAGCTGAAGTTGGAAAAAAATGTATTTGAGTGAGTAGGCTGCCATTAAAGTTAGCTGCAAAGCTGACAAATGCTCTCTGTGCTGACACTCTCGTCCACAAGAAGCCTCTTAAGAAGGACACTGATTGCCACTTTGGTGTAGCAACATGGATATAACTCTGTGACCCAAATAGAATCATTTCTGATTTTTCTTTTAATAGGAGAGAAAGCAAAAAGAGAGCCTCGTATTGGTCACGTCTCAGAGGAGCAAAGGAAAAATAAGCGCAAGGGAAATGGTATATGGATAAGGCGGCAAAAAAAAAAAAAAGGAAAAGAAAAAAAAGAGCCTTTAGGAAAGTCTTTGAAGGATAGTTATGGAAAGAGGTGTGTTTAAGAATGGTATTGCTCTGCATGTTGTCTAGGTTAATGGAATCTGATTTTTCCTCTTTTCCTTTAATTAGGGGAGATCTTTTACAGATGAGTCGCTGGTTGATTGACAGCCAGTGGGTGGCAGAGACCAAATCTTGCTAACCACTCTAGATCATTTGCAGCATCAGCAACATATATACATACATAAAATGGAGTACAGTATATTTTTTGTCAGCCACCTTCTTCCTTAAATCCTAACCACCGGTCTGAACAGTCGTAGGAATCTTCTGAAATATTTATTTAATGTTAATCATATTTATTTAGGGGATTTAAAAATCTCACTTTTCGTTAATGTAATACTCTTGAAAGTAGAGGAAGCAAACAAGTCTTATCTGCCACCGCTTGCTCTTTATTAATGTTTTTCTCCGCCATTCTTGAAGCCATGGATAAAAATGTCATATATGTGGACTGAAATGATGAGACACTAACAGCTCCGCATGTGTGTGGTGACTGCCTTTCACTTCTGTGTGCCAGACTTAGGTATGCAGTTCTGTTGCGGAATCCTTTTGTATGTTATTATTATCATTGTTTGGCTGAGGTGTCACTTTTCTTTGTCAAGATCAAACATAGGATACTGCCTTATACCAGGTGGAGATTTGAAAATTTACTTTTTTTGGACTGCAACTCCCAGAATTGCTCAGCTAGTGCAGCTATTGGGGGATTCTGGGACTTGTAATAAATAATTAAAGATATTCGTCTTTCTTGAAAAAATGTGCCATACTCTTCAGTCTCCTAGCCATGGCTAGCTCTAGACATTTAAAGAAGTATATAATAATATAGTGCACTCCTAGGCAACTCTTGATGTTATAATTTCCCTTTTTCCAACCTCTGATAGTTGTTCAGGTTATTTATATATCCAGCCCAGTATTGTGTTGCCATACTAATCTCACCTGATGTCAGAAGCTAAGCAGCGACACACTAAATGGAAGGCCACATGGGAATGTTAATAATCTCCAGGTAAAGTTGAAAAGAATCCTGCTCAAAGCACTGGAAAGCCACTGTCAGTCAAGCTGACAACTTTGGGAAGATTGGTTCAATGGCCTGACTCAATACAAGGTAGCTTCCTATGCTTCTAACTGTTATCCTAAGAGATGTGGGACTTTGAGTTACACCCACAATGCCAGCATCTCCTTAGAATTTGGGGGATTAAAACTCAAAGGAGGCTTACAAGAGGAGAGTAACAGCAGGATCTTTTCACCTGTGTATATCAGTACTAATTTTAGAGAGGTCTCCAGTTAAAAGTTAAAATATTTTAGTTCGATTGACAAACACAGAAGAAGTCAGACACTCTCAAGAACCATACAAGATTATCAGAAAGTGAGGCATGAAAGTTGGATATATATATGGGGGGGGGGAATAGAGAGAGAGAGTGAGAGAGCGAGAGCGAGAGAGAGACTAGGTGAAAAGGGCAATAGTTACCAGTTCTGAAGAAGAAATTCAGAGTAGCTCAGAATGCATCTGTGGGTAGCAGGAATGAACAGAGGTCTGAGCACTATGCATTACATCCAAGTGCTACAATTTTCTGGGGCCAAAGCTGGGGTTATATACCCGATTTTATACTCCGAAGGGGGTGTGTAGATAAAGCTGTAGTGGCTTTCTCATGGGCTTGACAAAGGAGTCTGGAACAGACTGATTGTCTTAACTCTAGGTGACAAAACATCGATGGGAGTCATGACAATTTCTTAATGTCTGGTCCAGCAGGGAGTCTAGGAGGATTTCCGTAGGGCAGGATCACAGTAAAGTCCCTGAATGCATTACCTGGGCAGTTTCTCCTTTTATTGTGTTTGGGTGTGCATGGACCCTGAGGTATTGAAAGGATTGTCACAAACCCATTAGCATTAGGTTTTCCTGCCTAATCCTCTCCGAACTTATGACCTGACCATGTCTGAGGTCACCCTGACCTGGTCCTTTTCCGGCCAGCATGCCTTGACCATATTTTCCAGCCATTAATATGCTCAGTTGTGAAAATAGCACATCCTGCAGAGTAGAGGTGTAAGAAACATAATGTCTCTGAGAGTGAATCTAGAATTTAGGGCAGGATGTCTTTCTTTCAAGTATAATAATCTTGCAAATAGAAAGGAAGATTTGATTGCTAGAAGAAAGAAGGAAGAATACAAGTTCATTCCTTTCACGCTATGGGGAAAAGAGCCAGCTAAGCCTGTAAAAGAATTTAATCTGTTCTCTGTAGGACTTGAACTTAACTTACTTAACTTAACTGACTGTGACTGAAAGCCGGGAGAGTGAATAGAGCAGCCAGAAAATATTTGTCCCTGGCTACCACTTCATTTCTTGGGAATTACAGACTTGAATGTGTCAGTATATCAGTTTATGGTAAGCTAGTCTGCAAGTGAAGAATGTTAACCAGGCGAGGCCAGATTAAGGTGGGTGGGGATTCTGGGGGGTTCCAACAACAGGGCCTTCTTGTGTATGTGCAGGTTCCTCGGTTGGAGGGCCATATTTCCACTGCATAGGATTTGGTGACACAACGTGGCAGAAAAGAACCCCCTTCGCTTGCTCCAGAGCCAGCCACTTTGAGATCATTTTCATACTACAGTAGACAGTCATACCACTTTGATACCACTTTATCTTCCATGGTTCTAGCCTATGAAATTCTGGGATTTATCCTTTTGTGAGGTATTTCGAAATCTCTGCATAATACCAGACTATAAACACCAGGATTTTGTGGAGCAGTATCAAAGTGATATAATTGTATTGTGTGAAGAGGACTTCAGGCCTAAGGGAGGAGGCAGCTGTGTATGTGTGTGGCCCAACCTGCTCTTCTCATCACATACTGGTATGGAAGCTTCCTGCCAATCTGCTAATGCACCCTGTCACCTCACTCAGTTCTTTCCACTTTTTGGAGTTTGGTACATATGCACAACCACAAAGAGAGCAACCCAATGTGATCAAAAAGGTAAAAATAACCTATCCTATGTAACTGCTTTTGATTAGTGCATGCAATGAGGCAATATGTATTTGTGCAATTACAAAAACACATGTACAAATCAGGCTAACATGCTTCTCTCTCCCCCTCTCTGATCTCGCTGTGTTGTGAAGAGGAGAAAAATGCTTTCTGTAGTTCCAGTTACTGCAAGACAACCAACTACCTCAAGATTTGTACTTCTGTTTTGTGCGTGATGGGTAGGGTTACCATATTATGGAAAGAAAAGAAGAGGGCCTATTTACCAAGTAACTACTTCAAACCACTGATTGCTATGACAACTCATTTTAAATAACCTCTCTCTCTCTCTCTCTCTCTCTGTATGTACCTTCAAGTCGCCTGTCAACTTACCACGACTTCATCAATTTCATATGGTTTTCTTAGGGAAGGAATTCTCAGAGGTGGTTTTACCAGTTCCTTTCTCTGAAATATAGCTGTCAACAACTAGGTCTCCCATCCAAATGCTAACCTGGGATGACCCTGCTTCGTTTCCAAGATCAGAGAGGATCTGGTGCCTTCAGGATATTTAGGCCTAACCTAATTATATAAGCTATGGTAATTGCTACTGGAAATATGCTGAATCTCCATTGTATTTAAATAACAACAATTTTAATTGATTATTTAACAGTATTTAACAATACTAACCACTGGTCTGGTTACAATGGAATTTTCAGAATCTAGTTATAAGATGCAGTGTGCTCAAATTATTACAAATAGTATTGAGGATCACAAATAATGCTGCCTATTTGGGGCCTTACCTCACCCTGCTTTAACCTGAAATTTATCCCTTCCTCCTCCTCAGAGTTCTAGTATCTGTTCCTTGTAAGAAAACCCAGACATTTTAAAAACCCACCTGGACAGAAATTTAACCTCTGAAAAAGAAGACATGTCCGGGAAAAGGAGGATGTACAGTGACCCTAGTGATGGGAACTACAAAAACTCTTGACCAGAGATTGGTATAAGTTGCTTTTTTGGACTCTATTTCCCAGTATTGCCAGTGAATTATTGTCCAATGGCCATGCAGGCTGGGAGGCTGAGAATTATAATCCAAAAAAGTAACTTTTCCCAAACCCCACTCCTGGATGGCCATATGACATTCATTTCCAGTGACTTCCCTGTATCGCTGGTTGTGGTTTGTACTAGTGACAAATCATAAGAAGACGGAAAGAGATTAAGAAGTGTTTTTTCTTCCCTTTTAGTACAACATATTTTATGGCCCCTCCATTCCATGTAACAAATGAAACTAAAACTCTGCCGCACCCAGACAAGGCTGTAACTCATTAACACACAGTTTAAGTCAGAATTTAATAACAAGGAAAATGGATCCGTGTGGTTGTATACACACACCATGCAATAATTGTTTCTCAGACAGAGCGAAAAGATCATAAACGTGTTTTACAGAGCTCCTTAATTGTACCAAAAATTGAAAACCAGGACTTTATGGAGGCTGAGGGAAGCATTAATCTTCCATAGAATCATTTTTGCAGATAATGTTGCAGAGGAGGAGTGGTGATAATTACTTATCTTTAAGGGGCTTCTAGTTTGTGGCATCAAAATATGGAGGCAAGTGAGGTACAGGGGTTATTTATCGCGTCTTGGCTTACCGGGTGCTCTTTCATCCCTTTTTAATAGAACCTGGAGATTTGCATTTTTTTCAGCATGCATGGGCTGGTTTCCTTTAACGGGCAAAGTGATTCAGCAGCTCTGATGAAATGCATGACTGAGACAGGTAGGACATCATCTGGATGAGCCATGAATCTCTTGTGTGCACTACAACAAGGCTTCCCATCTAGTGGCTATAGATCAGTCAGCTCTCACAGGTAAATCATGCCCTGCAGAGCTAAGCAATGTGATGGTGTGGAATGGAGCCACAATTCAGCAAGGATGGGTCCTGAACAGGCGACTTGGGCAATTGGAGCCAAGGATCCTCATATCGGATTCCCCATGACTGTATGCAAGATGAAGAGGACTGCTAAGTACTTAGGTACCACCAGCTGGCCAGAAGGCAGAGTACTGCACTAGGACTGGGTTCAAATTCCCACTTGGCCATGGGTTTACTGAGTGACTTTGGGCCAGTCACTCTATATCAGCCTGACCAGGATCATGAAAAAGTTACCTCTTAGATACAGCTTTCAGAATCTGCCAGTCAAGGTGGTCTCTATAACACTGTGGGAGTTGTAATTTTAGAAAAAGTAATATTTCCAAGCTGGAAGACCTTGGGCCAGTCACTTTCTTTCAGCTTGTCACAGGGTTGTTGTGAGGATAAAGTAGGGAGCAAAGCAATTATGCACTACCTTGAGCTCGTGGGGAGAAAGATGCAGGGCCTGATTGTTGGTGGTTTGGTTGGTGCAATTGCTCCAGGGCCCTCACCTGCTAGGGGCCCAGTGGTGAAAGTGAAAAGGTGCCTTGCTTTTCCTTCTTCTCCAGTTGCTTCCTGAATCTCCTGATATTTCCATTACTACCCATATTTGTGTGCTATCAGCTTTACTAGTCATAACCAGGACTTTGGCCATTTCCACACTACACTGGTATAGTGCTATTATTCTACTTTCAACATCCTGTGGAATTCTGGGGTTTGTAGTTTACTGAGGCCAAAGAGCTCCCTGGCTGAGAATGCCCATCCCTAAATTGCAAACTCCGGGATTTTACAGGATGTTGAAAGTGGAATAATAGCATTATAATAGTGTAGGCCAGAAATGGTCTTTGAATTAGGCCCAGAAACAGAGTAGCAGCCTTTTTGTCCCAGCAGATGTTTCTGAATGCTACTATATTATGATGCTGATGATGCTAATGATTATTCCCACTTTTTTCTTGACTCAAGATGGCTAACAACATTAAAACAGTATAATTAAAACACCCATGAAAGTATAAATATAAAAATTGAAAAACATAATCATTTTAATACCCAGTTAATTTATAAAAGCCTGATTGTACAAAAATGTTTTAACCTGCTATTGGAAGTAGAGCAAGATGGGTCTATCTTGGCCTCAGTAGGGATGGAGTTCCATAATCTGGGAGCAGCCACTGAGAAGGCCCTCTCCCTTGTTCCCACAAAATGCACCTGAGATAGTGGTGGCACAGAGAGAAGGACCTCTCCAGATGACCTTAGAGTTCTACTGGGCTCATAAAGGGAGATACATCCTTCAAATAACTTGGGTCCAAGCCATATAGAGGTCTTCTAAGACAATCCCATGTAAAGTGCTTTCCACATTTATTTTGTCCATATCATCAGTCAGTGATATCATATTACATGCCAGTCTTCAGCTCTCCATGGTAAACATAGCCATTTCCCTCACCAATTGCTCACAGGGGTTGGCTGCCAGGCCCTCCATATGGTTAAATGCATCCACAAGTTGATGTACAAGCAAACAGCTGGACCTTTGGGCTCTTCCTGTCATGTGTAGGGCCATAGACCATACCTTCTAACATTTCATAGATGAAAACCAGGACACAGGTGGCCAAGCAACATCAAAGTGTGATCCAGATGGAAAAAGTTGTTAATGAGGAAGAACACACAAGCTAGGAAAGAGTGCAGCAGTTTGCTTTTGTCTGAGTCTACTGGGAAGGGTAAGATTTTGCCTCCTCTTCTCTCCCCCTTCTCCTGCTGAGTTAATTGAGTGCAAACTACTTTTCTACTTTGACCTGAATTTGCAGCAATTAAAGTAAGCTGAGGATAAAGGGGCAAATTGGGAGGAAGAGAGAGAAACAGCATGGCAAGGGGTTGGACTTGATGGCCGTTATGGTCTCTCTAACTCTATGTTTCTATGATGGGAACATTTTTAAAGCAGATGAAAAAATGGGATGAGAGAGGATTAATTGGGACTGTTTCTGATAAGTCAGGGCAGTTGAAGGGTATGATAGGTCTGTAGATAAATTCATCCCCTGGTTGATCAGCTTAACTGTGAGTTCCTGGGGTAAAGCCCATGCAGGACTGCAGTTGAGAGCAGGTCTCGGCATCAATTGGATCCTGATAAGAGAGAGAATGTCTGGCTACCTCCTTTCCTCCTTTGTGGCCAGAGCAATGCCCACTGGAATCTGAATGGACGGACCCTTAGCTACATTGAGGCCCAGAAAAGATGGAAGTATGGGCTTAGCTGCTCTTTTTCCCCTTCTGTTTTTAGTGCTGAATTTACAGTGGTGATTGTCACCAAACTATATCATTTTAAAATTAGATTTCCAACAGCGACTATTTTTGCACAGAAAGATTGGAACTAATTTCCCCACAGTCTTCCTAATTTGCTTAAAGAGGAGCTGTCAGCACTGTATATAAAATACATGCCACCCAATTATTTTCCATAATACAGTATCACCATTTTGATTTAATGTGCAGCACCAATGGTAACGTGTGTCAACGCCTAGGCCTGGCGAGCAGCCAAAGGAGCTGGCTACAGGTCTCTTGCAGATAAGGCAGGGAATAAATTAAAGGGCTTTACTTCAGCAGAACAGAACAGGAAAAAATAGCAGTAAATACCGGCAGCAGGGAGACTCCCTGGCTGTTACGTCACAGCCAAGCGAGCACACAGTCAAAGTCTGTTCAAACGGAAAAGTTACCAAAGCTGGTCCGAGATCAAGAGGTGGCGATGTTCCAGCAGGTCGGGCAGCGTTTCAGGAGGCCAAGCTGGGATCCACAACAAGCACTCTCCCCCAGGATGGACAGTTGTGAGCCGACAAAAGACCCAAGGCTGAGTGATTGCTTTTATAGGTAGATCACTCCTCCAGGTGTTATCGCAGCTGGACCCTGATTGCCTGGCGTTTTCTATTTAAACATTCTGACCTACTGAGAGCACTCTTTTGCTCCCGATGCTGCTGGTAAGTAGGCACCTGCTCTTGAATCTCACTATCCGACTCTTCTGGCTTGGCTGGGTCTGGGGCAGCCCCTGGCTCTGCTTCTGGGACTACTGGAGCCAAGGGCTCTGTGCCTGGGGCAGCCTCGGGAGTGGGCTGTGCTGGTGCAGCAGGCTCCAAGGACTCCGGCTCAGACTCAGAGCTTGTGTCCTGGAGTTCCAGGGTCCTGACAACGTGCAGCACCAGAGCTAAACATGTTCTTCTGGACATTCATAGCTTAACTAAATAATTCACCCAGCAATTTTGTTATATCATGTCGGTAATAGCCAACAGTTCACAGCCAGGAATAATACTGTGCTTTAATTCCCCTGCTCTGCCCCCTCCCCACAACATGCATTTTGGAAACTTTTCTGATATTGGACAATCAAATAAAAGGTTGTGGTGACTGCTAGCAAAACAAGAAATCCCTTGTTGCAAATCTTTTGGAGGCACTGATTAAAAGTGTGTTTGAGAAAGAGTGAGAGGAGGAGGACAGGGCAAATTTTGGCCCTTTCCACACGGGGTAAAAAAACGGCTTAGGGCGACCTCATCCGGAGGTCGTCCACACCGTGGGGCGTGCTAGAGCGGTTTGAAAAGTGGAGGTTCCACACCTCAAACCGCGCTAGCGCGGCCACAAGGGGTGGCACGGCGCGTTTTTTAAAAACCACATTTTATGTGGTTTTTAAAAAACTCGAGCGCGCTAACCCGTTGCAGCGCCTTGTTTGAAACTGCAGGGACGTGCTAGCGCGTCCCTGCAGAGCTGCCCGGGGGCGGGCTTCCGGCTGGCGCGCTGCCCTGATTGTCAGAGCTCCGCCGGAAGTTGCCGGCCGCCATTTTGGGTGCCGCCGAACGCCGCCGAAATTCGCCAGCGTGTGGAGTGGCAAACGTGCGCTTCCCGCAGGGACGGAGCAACCCGTTTTCAGGTAAGATCCGTCCCTGCGTGCGCTGCCCCGTTTCCCCGTCCCCCGTGTGGAAAGGGCCTTTAAGGGCTAAGAGCATATGAATTGTTTCATTAGCTTGTACCAAAGGTTCATCTAAACCAAGGAAGGACAATATCTGGAGGGTGAGGGGCCACTTTTGTTTTGTGCTAACTGCATATGACTAAATCATTGCCATTTTCAGGGACTTAAAGTGATGTTTTGATCACTTCAGGTCATTTTTAAAATCTGCTTTTGTTGTAAGCAAGATGCATCAACACATGTATAAAGTCATCAGTGAGAAGGAATTCTAGAGGGCGTGCTTGTCCTTTTGTTTCACCTCTATTTCTTTCTTTGATCTAGGTACTCAAGCCCTTATGCTTCCTTGCTGCCTGCAGAGGTCATTTCCCCCTTCTTCCAAAAGTTATTTACTCCTTTGTTTTCCTTTGGCAAGGGAGCATCAGTGAAGCTCCTGCCTCAGGATTGCTTATATCAAGTCATGAAAGCCAGCTTTTAGAGGCTCTTCTATTGAAATTTAGGTGACCATCTTTCATCTATCTCCTTTCCTATCCCAAGATGAATTTCCTGAAATATAAATATAAGTTTTCCTTTTTGAACCTTATAAAAGCATTCTGAATATTTTATCCTGTTTTCTACTGGAAGCTCATATTGTACTGGCTATGCTGCACTCTGCTTGATATAGATACCAAATAGTCCTACAATTTTTGTCTGTTTCCATGTGGAGCCCAAAACAGCACTGAGGGGCAAAACCATGCTACCTGAAACACATTTTTATAAACAAATTTCACAAATATCCGGATATAAAATTATTTAAAAAGTTAAATATCTGGGTATTGAACTAACAAAAAAAAAGTACAGACTTATTTAAAAATAATTATGAAACAGTGTGGAAATGTATTCAAAAAGATCTTAAGAATTGGTATAATCTTAAGCTTTTCCTTTTTTGGGAAGAATTGCTGCGGTAAAAATGTCTGTTTTACCTAACTTTCTTTTTCTGTTTCAAACAATCCCCATCATTCATAACAATAAAGTTATCTGCGCTTGGGGAAGAGAGATTACTAAATTCATTTGGGGGGGAGGAACCAAGAGTAAAATTAAAAACTCTCCAAGACTCGAAAGAAAGGGGTGGTCTGGGTCTCCCCAGTTTAGTTTTGTATTATCATGCATGCTGTCTGAATTGGATAAGAGACTGGATTAAGCTTGATAAAACGAAATTATTAAATCTGGAAGGGGTCGACCTGTGGTCTGAGTGGCATTATTATCTCTGGTTTAATAAAGCAAAGCCTAACAAAGAATTTAACACCCGTTATGTAAAGAAGGCTTTATTGAAGGTATGGAGAAGTATTTCATAAGAAGCTGTTTGAAAACACTTTGGTGGATCTCCCCCATGAAGCATATTATAAAAAAAGAAAATGTTTTGTTTAATAGATGGATTAAATACGAAGATTTGGTTGAACTTCAAAATGAAATAAGAATTATGTCACAACAAGCATTAAATGAAAATGGAATTAATTGTCATTGGCTCCTTTATAGACAACTAAGAGAAAAGTTAAAGATTGATTTAAATTTGAATGGATACCAAGTAAAAGAAGAAGACCTAACGACAATTTTGTCAACAGAAAAAACCGAATGTATTTCACATATCTACAAAACTTTATTGAAATGGGACACAGAGGAAGAACAAATTAAAACTTCAATGATAAAATGGGCGCAAAACCTTTCCCACTCGATTCCTCTTGACTGGTGGGAAAAAACTTGGAATAAAAGGATGCAATATACAGCATGCCAGGACATTAGAGAAAATGTATATAAGATGATTCATAGATGGTGCCTGAATGACTATCAAAGATATACTGAAACTGTTCAAATAAATGTTGGAAATGCAACACCGAGATAGGTACATTTTACCACCAGTGATGGTTATGTAAAAAAGTTAAAAATTTTTGGACTGTAATACATATTCAAATAGAAAAAAAATGTAGGATTCCATTTTGAAATGTGCCCTGAACTTTATCTGCTATCAATGATGAACAAAGATCTAGAGAAAAAAGCAGGGAAATTGATATTTTATATGTCGGCCGCAGCTAGATTGTTAATAGCTCAAAATTGGAAACAAAAGACCCTTCCCTCATTAAATAATTGGGAATTGAAACTTTTTGATATGATGCAAATGGATAGATTTACATATATATTGAAAGGAGTTAATATAAAAAATTTGTCAAAGACTGGGAAAGAGTAATAGAAATCAATGGTTGGATATTAAGATGGTTAATATTGACTTTTAAAATTGTGGAGGTAATAAGCGGGGATATGTAAAGTATTATATGACTGACAGACACGTGAATTATTATTTGGAAATTTTACTACTTCTCATCTGGGGCAAAGCCAGGACAGATGGATAAAGGTGTGAGGGTATGTATAATTGTTGTTATATGTGAAAACGATTTTATATAAGATATATGAACATTGGCCATTTCCACATGGGCATATTGCCCACACTAGAGCGACCTCTCCAGGAGGTCTTCTTCACCGGGGTCTGCGCTAGAACAGTTACAAAAAGTGAGGTTCTAGACCTCAAACTGCTCTAGCGCAGCCGCTGGGGTGGCGCTGTGAGTTTTATAAAAGCCACCTTCAAAAGTGGTTTTTATAAAACTTACCCGCGCTGCCCCGTAGCAGCCCCCGGTGAAGAACTGCAGAGACGCGATAGCGTGTCCCTGCAGATCTGCCCGGGGGTGGGCTTCCGGCTGGCGTGCTGTCCTGATTGGCAGAGTGCCGCCGGAAGCCGCTGGCCGCCATTTTGGGCGCCGCCGAGCACCGCCGAGCACCGCCGAAATTTGGCAGCGTTTGGAATGGCGGATCCGCGCTCTTCAGAGGGACAGAGCAACCCGCTCGAGGGTAAGCTCCGCCCCTGCGTGCGCGGCCCCCTTTCACCCCCCCCCCGTGAGGAAAGGGCCATTGTCTGTTTTATTGTAAATAAACTTAAAGAAAAAAAGAAGAAACACATTTTGGTTGAGACAGCTCTCCCCCCATTTTGGGTTAATTGTGTGGATGAGGTCTGTATGGATCCAGGTGATCCAAAGTCCACACTGGAACTCTCTAGGGCTGGATATGACCCATGGTCCATATGTTTCCCAGCCCTGACCTGGATCAGGAAGGAGGGACTTCTGCCTCCAAGGGTTATCTATCTGTTCACAAGTATCTCTGCCATCTCTTGTGATCAGAAATAAGAGGTTGTTTAAACTTTAAATGCTTGCATAGAATTGAGCAAGCTGGGAGGCTGTTGCATTTGGGCTCACTCCTGAGTGGATGCGTATGGAATTGAGCTGTGTTTTGTGTTTGGTGAGAAAATGGCTAAATCGGTAAGAATCCCACATGACCACATACATTCCACTTTGGCCCCACCTGGTCTGTCTTTGGCCACACCTCATTCTCTCTGACCACATCCACTACTGGAATGTGCCCCCACAATGCTTCCCATATTGAAATTTACCCCAGTTTGGGGCAGTGTAAAAAAAAAAAAGGACAAAAAAAATAAATTACCCATTCAGAATCAGATGTGACCAATTAGATGTCACTGGGAACCTCACAAGATGGGATGACATAAATTTTTGTTTGTCTCTATCACTTGATAATCAAAGAGATACTACTTCTGATTGTAGAGGTTCAATTTCTACCCACTATAGCAAGTAGTCATGAATAGATTCTTGCAAAAGTAAGTTAAGAGGAGGTTACTGTGAAGATTGCAGCCTCCATGGGAAGAGGTAGCTCAAGCCCCAACTCTATGCCTTTTCAATTAAGTCCAGAGCCACTCAAGTAGGGAGACGTATATTTATTCTAAGTATAAAGAGTCCTCAGATGGGAAATTGGACAATATGTCAGTAAAAGTAGATACAGGATGAGCTCCTGGGGTACCTTCTAGGATAACAGGGACTTTAATAGATCCTGTTAAGTAGTTACAAGATGAGGATAGGCTGAAAAGGTAACAGTACCAAGGAGCAAGCAAAATACATATAAACCAATGCAGAAAAGGTGTCTGCAAAGATGAGGAAGTATGCTTTTCATTAGCCATCCCTAAAACTGTATTTACTTTGCCAATTTTTTTAGCTTTATCTCTTGTAGAGGCACCTGTCTCCTGGCTCCTGCTAAGTGCCTCTTGGCCTACAACTCTCTTGGGTATATCCTCCCAACTCTGGAGGAGGAGGAGAGAAGAAAAGAGACTCCAGACAAACTGTCTTTAACTAGTCGCGTAGGGATAGGAGGTGGGGAGGTAGTTCACTCCAGGTGACAATGTTTTGGGGGCATCTCGACCCATAGCCATGCCCTCATATGCCCTGGCCACATCCCCACACTCCACAGCCACGCCCCCATGCCCAATGGCCACGCCCCTCATGCCGTATCCCCTCCCCTCCCCTCCCACCCCCCCTCCACACACTCCAAGCTCCACCACTGTCTTTAACTGAGGGCAGCAGCTGGCTTTATTTCCTTCCTGAGACTAGGGAGCTGGGAACAGGCAAGATGGCACCTGTAGCAAATCCTACTCTTCCATGTACATGGTTTATATGTTCAGTAGAATCATATGATAGAGATCTCCTAGGACTCTGTTACTTGACAATGACATTGACTGGAAGTAGATTCGGGACAGACAAAAGAAAGCATTTCTCCGTACAAGACGTAATTAATATGTGGAACTCTGTACTGTAAGATGAGGCGACTGGATTGGACAGATTCACACAACTGGGGAACATGACTTTTGGGGATTTTGGCAGTGTATTCTGGGAACCATGGTCCAAAAACATTACTTTTCAAAGCTCTTCAAATTCATGAGGACTTTAATTCTGGGAATTACAACCCCCCCCCAAAAAACCATAACTTTTCCAAAGTCATAAGGTCAAGTTGATCAACAGCCATAAGCACTGAAGGTTTCAGATCAAGTACAACCCTTCAGATCCATACTTAAAAATAATATCCAGCAGTATTCATTTGAAAGAGAACTCTTCATTGATAATTAATTGCAAATCATCTCTGCTGCAATGTGTAAAGGTGACCTTCTGTAGCAACCAATGCTTTCTTACTGTTTTGGGTGAGAGGCTTGCTAATATCTGAATTAATTGTGACATGCTCGAAGAAACACAGTCCTTAAAAAGTATTAGTTAGCCCTGTCTCTCCGGTGGAATGGAAAATACATTCTCATTAAATAAGTTTTTTTCAAACTGAGTCTGTCAAATTCATGATCTGCCACATTGTTAACAAAAATACACATATGTTTTTCCTGTAATTTGGAACAGCTGTCAGTTCTTGTCCCCCCCCCAAACTATATGCAAGTGAACATGCACAACTATAATGTATATATTTGGAAAACATGCACAAACACATTGTACTCAATAGGAAAAATCCATAACAAATTGAGGCCATTAGGAAATATGTATCCAAATATATGAATGGATTTCAATACGGGAAGGAAAAAAGTCCTGTGATCCAAAACAGAACCTTGATAGGACAAGACGGACAGATTTTCCTGTTCATAATAATGTATACCTTCTCCTGTGGTTAGCTTTCTTTCTGCAGGAACAAGGCAACAGAATGCAAATTCTATGCACTAAATTCAGTGTTCCCTTGTTGGAGCTTTGGGAAGTTTACTCTCTCCTATCCAGAGCTTGGAAATAACTAGTTAAATTTAAACAGTCATATGCTAGTTAGTTACTTCCTTCCATTGAGGAGCCCTGACAATTTAATTTATCGATTAGTGGCAGATATTACCAGAGCTTTGAGACAGCTAGCTAAATGTACTTAGCTATGTGCTAGTATATTTCTCCCCATCAGGTTTAACTAACAGCACTCGCTATTCTTGGGTTCAGCAAATAAGAAGTTTTGCCTCATTATTCATTGCAAGGGGTAGTTTTAAGAAGAGGAGGAGGATCACATGGTTCAGTGCTGGCTTATTGCATCTAAAATCTTACAGGTTGTTAGACCTGGTGCTTTAGAACAGCTTCCCCCAATGTGGTAGTTTAAAGATGCATCCCCTGATGTATTCAGCCATTAGTCAATTTGTGGTATTTGTAGTAAAATGTACCTGATAAGTGCCATGTTGGGGAGGGCAACTCAAAAAGTACTACAGAAGCCCTTTTGAAGAACGTAAGGTGCATTTAGAGGACACTAATGATGCCTCATCATGCTATTCTTGGTAATTCAAAATAGCAATTCAGCTAATGAATTAATTAATGATCAATGCAGTGGATTAAACTGTCACCATTGCAAGGTTAATGGGAATGAATTAATTTCCTCTTCTCCAACTATCAGTGTTAATAAATTATTTTTCAGCCCTTACATTCTGAGTTCTGTTCCTTTCCTCCTTCCCTGCAACCCACCTTGCTACCTGTAAACCAGAGAGTTTACTTGCTATCAAGAGCTGCTTTGGTAGATGGAAGGATGGTGGTTGCTGTCAGGGAGGATTCCCCCCTCACCAATTTCACCAAATTCTACTGTCTTTCCATGGCTTCCTGCTCTTTAGAAGTTCATTTGGTACACAGACAAAAATGAACCTCAGATTTGTCTTATGAGGCCTGATGGGGGAAAAAATGTGTTGCCATTAAAGAAACAAGAATAAAATAAGCAAACACCTTGAAGAGAATCCTTAAAAAAGTTATCGAGATCAGGTGTGGCAAAATGCAGCCATGCAGCCATTTAGGCTGCAGATAGCTTCTGAACCCCACTTTTGTGGCCTTGAGCCCTGCATCAGTTTTCCCACTGATCCTCAATTTCCTAAATTTTTAAAACAATTTTTCATAGCAATGTTAGGGCAGTTTTTGCCCCCAAACTATGAAGAAAGCCTCCAATGAATGAAAACATGTGAAAATACCTCCACAGACACATGAGAACTCCACAATGCCACCCCCCAAATACTGCCATTTCCTCTATGGTCCTTCTCAAAATTGTGACAGGAAGTAATGTCCCTTCATTTTCTGTCACCATTTTGAGAAGGACTTAATGGAAACTGGAGGAGTTTGGACTTGCTGTGAAGAGGTTGTGGCCTATATGTCCATGATAACTGAGGAGGGATTGGCCCCTGGACCCCATGCCATTGCCCACCCTTGATCTAGTCCAGTGGTTCTCAACCTGTGGGTCCCCAGATGTTCGTGGACTTCAGCTCCCAGAAGCCCTGAGCATTGACCATAGTGGCTGGGGCTTCTGGGAGCTGAAGTCCACGAACATCTGGGGACCCAGAGGTTGAGAACCACTGATCTAGACTGACATTTCAATATCTGTAAAATTTAGGTTAGTTCCCCTCCTTCCTCTTTTGCTAGATAAACATGAATGAAAAACTACAAACCTCTGTTGTTGCTCAGAGATGTAGCCTTATGCTACAGACTTACCAAAGACTCAGTGAAATGGAATTCTACAAAAGAGAGAGAGAGAGAGAGAGAGAGATTTTACCCTGAACAATCTTAGTATAGTAAAAGCATGAATAGTCTGGAAATGGATTTGACATTGACAAATAATGCCAGTGTATAAGAAATGTACAGCCGATCAAGGGACACAGAAGAGTAGACACACAGATAAAGTATTCACTGTCATTTCCCACCCGCCTCATGCTCTTCCAGGTAGCAAGTAAATGTTCAGTGGGGCAGAGTGGGAGAGATCTGTGGTCAGTTGTTCAAGGCAAAAAGATGCTAGGATTGGAAACAATACTCCTTCTGTCAGCATGCCATTTGATATTCTGCTGAGAGAGCATCATGCCCAGAAGTTATACTGGGATGGCAAATCAGCAAATTGAGTTATGTCTCTGATCAGTGAAGACCAGGAGGTTGCTGTGGAGAACCAAGCCTTCCTTTGCAGTTTGGGAAGCTTTTGAATAGAACTGAGCCTTGCTTTGCAGCCTTTGAAACTTTTCTGCACCAGACCCTGCTTCATCATTGCCTGTTCACCTTAAAGGGAACAGAGGGAAAACTGGCAGGTCAATCCCTGGGTGCTGGTCAGTACTGCTGAAGGGAGTTCTGGATCAAGGACTGGATCAGCAGGCTGGTTGGCTATCTGAAGCTTGGTGCTGGATTCCCCCACCTACTGATGCCTTGGGTATATCCCAAAGTGTCTGCTCCCCTCCAGCAGTGGAAGAAAAGCACAAGAACGAAAAAGCTATGTGTGTACAGGATGGAGCAGCAAAAGCCCATGTCTACAGCCAATTTAGGCACACTAAGAAATTCCTACTCATCCCCAAAGGACAACTGGACAAACCCATGCTGCAAGATGGAGGGAGGACAGCCACTTGGAAGAAAGAGGAAGGAGCATGCATGTGCCACCATTTATATGGGCTGAGCGTGTCCTGTTGCTGTGTTGTGGTGTCAATGTCCTGCCGTCCTTCTCCTGCATACAAGTGGGAGGGCAAAGTCACTCTCTGGTAGAGAGCTCAAAAACAATTCCTTTAAGTGATTTTCAAAATAAATTCATAAAAGAGGTGGGTGGGATTCAGTGGAACCACCTCATACATTTTTTTAAAAAAGAAAGATCCTGGTGAATATCTACAGCCTCCAGGAAAGTATTCATCAGATGGGAAATCAAGGTCCAAGGAAAGGCCATTGTGCTTTAATGTTCTCAATGCATTTTGGCTTTAATTTTTTTTTAAACACAGCAGGGTCTCCTTTTTGCTCAAGCCCATGTAGTGATTCTTTTTACACTACTGTCAGATATGTCATTCGGCCAGACGCACTTATACACTTGCATTTTTCATGATTAAATCCCTAAGAGAATTTGATTGCATCTTATCTTTCCCTGTCAAAAAGAGAATTTGTGATCATAAGACAAGGGGGGGAATTTCCTTTTGGTGTCTGCTCATCTAGAGGTTCTCCCCCATTCCTTATTTATACAGCTTTTCTAACTACCATGGAATTTTATGATTAAAAAAATAAACTGTGCCCTGAGGTAATGGTTCCCCTCCGATAGATTATATAACATGGTGAAATTGCTCATTACAGACTGTAATTCTCTATGAGTTCAGAGACCATTAGTTTAATTCCTTCTGAGGGCAGATGTGATGGAAGATTTTAAAATGGACTGAGTTTGACCAATTAAAGGATACTACATTTCAGACATGGCATTGCATTACAGGCACACTGATTAGGCATTATGACACAATTACATCTGCACTCCTGCAATTTCCTACAACAAGAATCTGAAGTCAACAAACTAAAATAAGACAATCATTTGAGGGTGGCTTTGTCCCTGCAATCTATACTTCCAAAACATGACAATTTAGAAGCTTCACTTTTGATACTCTGTTGTGATTCTTCCTGCATCTCTGATCCCTGAACTGACATAAAATGGGTTGTTGTGGGTTTTCCGGGCTTTGAGGCTGTGTTCTATTAGTAGTTTCTTCTGACATTTTGCCTGCATCTGTGGCTGGCATCTTCAGAGGATCTGAAGATGCCAGCCACAGATCCTCTGAAGATGCCAGCCACAGATGCAGGTGAAACATCAGGAGAAAATACTAATAGAACACGGCCTCAAAGCCTGGAAAACCCACAACAACCTATGGATTCCAGCCGTGAAAGCCTTCGACTTTACATTGACATAAAATGCTTCCAGTGGAAAGGATGATGTTTGAGCTTGAAGTGAAGAATTCTGTCCTGAATGTGATACTTCGAGGAGCTAGAGTGTAGCTTTTCACTCAGACTTACATGGCAATTGCACAACACTTATTCATTAGTAAATTGTAAAGTTGCCCAGCTGATTCTGCAAATGAGGGGGACCTTCTTTACCTTGTAACCCTAGGAGAGAGTAGAAGACCAGGCCTGGGAAATCAAGGATCCAGCTTTGTTTAGGGAAAGAAATGCGTTGCTGTCTCTCATTTGGACAAACCACGATCTGGAGAGAATGAAAGCCCTGACCCACCAGTTCTTCCATTTTAATATAGTTTACCAGAGTTGTCCAGTCATTATTGCAAAGTGCACGTGCTGGGAAAACAACAATAACAACCAAATGCACACCTGCAGACACAATGCACATGCGCAGTGGCACCATAAGAGCAAGACCACCTCAACAACCTTTTTTAAAAACTCCTGATCAGTTCCTGCCCACTTCTTATTTTGTGAAGAAAATCTTAAATGCTGTCACCAAAGCTTAGTAGGTTACTTTTTCAAAGTAACATGCTCCCATTATTTGTATATAAATGTTGAAGGAATAATTCAGTGCCAGTACTCACTGACCTATTGAAAAACTAACTTACCACATTACTTGCTGGTTTTCTATAGGTGTTTCTTGCTGGTTTTCTACAGGTTTATGTTCTCCCCTTGCAGGGGGGGGGGAATTAAGATGGTTAAAGGAATAACATACAATTTTTTAAATCCGTGTCAAAATTGCCCTGAAAAACATCCTTTTAAATGTAACCTCTAAAAGTAATTAGAAACTGCTTTTCATTACATCAGTGAAGTATCTTCACTCTTTAGTTACTTCTGAAATATGGTGTGCCAGTATAGGCCAAGATGAGATAGGAGTTGGAATCCATTGGTGAGAGAGCACACGTTTGCCACTGTGGTAGCAAATGAACATACTGAAGTTCATTGTGATCTTTCAGGACTCCACATTGTTACGTGCCTTCAAGTTGTCTCTTACTTATAGCAACTCTATCCTAGAGTTTTCTTAGCAAGATTGATTTTGCCATTGCAAAAGGCTGAGAGAATGTGATGGCCTAGTAGATTTTCATGGCTGAGTGGTGATTTGAACTCTAGTCCCCTGGTGTTCCAGCTGAGCACTCAAACCACTATACCATGCTGGCACCAATAAACAATACAGTGTGTGTGTATACTGCATTTTCCAAACCAGTTTTTAAAGATAAATGCAAGGGAGAAAATTCTACTGATTTCAGTATGGCCTCTTTCATACTATAGAGTACTATGATTCTACTTTAACTGCCATGGCAGCATGCTGTGGAATCTACCATTTATAGTCTGGAAGAGGTTAGAGCTCTCAGGCTTGCAATGCTAAATGTATGTGTGTGTATGTGCCTTCTAGGGAAAAAAGACAATATTAAAAAAAAATTGAAAAAAATGTTTTCTTTGAGTGTCAAGGAACCACAACACAGAGAATCCTGGACTGTTGAGAATTGTTTCAGTTTGAGACTTATTTTGTGCAAAATTCACATATAGTTGTTTTGTGCAGAAAATAGCATTTTTGGAGCAGGAAATGGCATTATTTTCAGGGAAATTATATTTGCATGTGTTGAAATACTATTTTTCATGCAGAAAATGTTGCTTTCTTTAGCAATAGCAATAGCAATAGCATTTATTTCTATACCGCTTATCAACTAAATGTTATCTAAGCAGTTTACAATGTATTTTTAGCTAATTGCCCCCAACAAGCTGGGTACTCATTTTACCGACCTGCAAAAGGATGGAAGGCTGAGTCAACCTTGGAGCCTGGCAGGATCGAACTCACAACCTTGTGTTTGCAGTACTGGCATTTAACCACTGCGCCACCAGGGCAAACACATGCAAATTTAGTGCAGAACAAATTTCCAATTACTGCTTTTTTCTGCACAGGTATTAATATTTCTGCACTGAAATATGGTCCATGGATGCTGTTTCCTTAGCAGAAAATACTATTTTTTTTCCACAAAAACCACCAAGTATGAAATTTGTACAGAATAAGTCCTGAAATGCGAATAGCCTTCAAAAACTGTCTGGTTTTCAAAAACCTTCTCACGGTGGAACAAAAACTGTCAAAATTACTTGTTGCTACCTTTAAGAAGAAACTTAGGCCCTTTCCACAGCTTACTGGATCCCAGTGGTGTCCTGCAGGGATCTTGGTAGAGCCTGTCCTGGGAGCGAAGCATGACAGAAATGTTCCCCTCCACACTGGCTGCCTGCAGAAATGCAGAAGGCACAATGGCACTGTCCCAGGCTGCACTAGGGCAGGAAGCACAGCCATTGTGCTTCCTGACTTGCCACACACCAGGTAAGTACAATAGGGCAGTTGAAGGGCTGAACAATTGCTGGTCATTGATGGGGAAAATGCATCAATGATTTGCAATCTGATTGCACTGCCTGGGAATAGGAGAAGAATGAGACCAAGACTATGTTATGCAGAAGTGTAGTCCAGGTCCTGTCCTTCTCCCATCCCCAATGCAGGATGATGACATCCTGTAGAAAGGGCCTTAATGAAGAATTAAATCTAGTGCCGTCAATTTGCTTGTTGAATCGTGCCAACCCCTTGATTTTCATACTTTTTTTTTTTTAAGGAAAGGAATATTCAAAGGTGGCTTTGCCAGTTCCTTACTATGAAATGTAGCCTAAAGCACCTGGCATTCATTGGCAGTCTCCCATCCAAGTACTGACCAGAGCTGACTCTACTTAGGTTCCAAGATCAGATGGGATATGGTACCTTTAGGATATTTCAGCCACACAAATAGCCTTCCGTAAACTGCAGACCCCACAGTTCCACAGATTGAAACCAAGGTCATTTAAGCAGAGTATTCTATCTTTATTAGGGTTTTAATGTCAGCTCAAAATAGGAAAATTCCTGTTTCTTTCTTTCTACGATACAGATACACACACACACACACACACACACACACACACACACACGTTGCAGTTGCTTTCAGTGAAGTGGTAGGTATCTAGTTATCCTTCAGTGCACACAGACATACACACACACACATTCACCCACCAACGCATTCACCCACCCCCAACTTCAAAATTTTATTGATCCCCATGACTTTAATTTATTACCGTAGGAGTGCAATTCCTTTCAAATGAACCCCTGCCGAGCCCGATCTGCTTCCTGACAGAAAATCATTCAGCTGAAAAAGAGAGTGTTTAATATCGCCTCAGGGAAGGTTCAGCTGAGGTACTCACTTTAATACATGGTTTTAACTCTGGAGGTGACTGATAAGGGGGCTTGGAAGCACTATTAGGACACAAATGAATCGGAGGTTGAGAAGGAGGAAAAGAAAACCTAAAAGGGGATCCTTTTTGTAGGATTTTCCCCCTGCAAGTTTTAAGCCATCTTGGTTTAAGAAAGTAATTTGCCTCTGAGAGCTGCCAGTACTCAAGCTTATATTTCCTTCATTCCAGGGCTGTGGAGTCAGTATGCCAAACCTTCAGCTCCAACACCATTTACAACTCCTCTATTTTTTTTTCTAACTCCAACTCTTTCCTAGATGGCAAATTAATTAATTAGTAAATTAATTAGTAATAGCAAATTTACTGTAGTAAAATGGCACCATCATCATCACCACGTGAATCCTCAGGCTACTTAGATTGATTGAATATAAAAACATATTTATTTGATTAAATAAAAGTATAAAACAATACATTTACCAAGTATTGTTATAATATTATAAGTTTTTTATCTTGAAGTCAGAGTTGGGGTTGGTACATTTCTACTGGTTCCAATTCCACCCAAAATGACTTCCGATTCTGACTCCACGGCCTGCCTTCCCTCCTTCTCTTGCTTTGGATTTGTATGTGTGTGTTGTGTGTTGAGATTCTCAGTGATAGATAGATATTATATTACGGTCATAAACCAGCATAAGAACAGTAAAATCCAAATAAAATATATATATAAATATACAAAAGGATTCAAATACAGGTGCAAATACTGATAAGTATTAATCTGTCAGATAACAGAACCCAACTAGTCCTAACAGACCCCAACTAGACAATCATTGTGATAATCTGTGGTACAAGTCATCACCCAACTAATTTTAATTGCTGCCGCACAAAGTACAGCTACTTTGTAAGTTATAATAGGATTAGTATCTGAAAGCAGCAAATAAACATATAACTGTTCTGAATATCCTGAATATTTGTGGAGTATTGGCAAAATAAAATCCAATACGTATTGAAAAAGCATATGTTCCCTTGTTTCTATTTAATCAGAATTACAGGGGCAATGTCTCTCCAAGTATGGGATCTTCCTTTACCCCCCTTCAAGAACAGCTGAAGGATGAACACAGCATCATGCCAAAGTTAAAGGTGTTACAGTGTTTAGGCATTTCTCTGTCACTTATATAGACCATAGGAACTGTAAGGTACCTACTGTTCCCTCTGGCAATAAAGGAAGGGGACCTTGCTAAATCAAGTTGGTGCTCTTTATCATTAATATGTTGCTTAATAGCTCTTTTGGACTGATCATATCCTTTGCTCAGCAGAAGGTCAGCGGAGAACCCAAAGATTGAATTTTAGTTGTAACTATTTGATTGTATTTGGATTGAAACTTGTCCTTCAAAACTAATGGGGCAAGAAGAGATTCTCTGTGAAACTACCCATTTTGCAGTGTCGAATTACTCCTTGTCCCAGAAATTCACATATTTGTCTGGGTTGTACTACCTTTCGTATGCATGAAATCATTCATGGATTTTAAAAACGTGAACAGATTAACAATGCCTACAGTTTAAAAATATATGCACAAACACACCTTTGCTCAATGCGGAGAATATGTACAAAAATGAGTACATTAGGGAAAAGTGCCAAATAAATAGGTTCCTTATGAGGAAAGTGTGTGGACAACATGTATAGATGCTGTGCAGGAAGAAGAAAAACTTGCAATGAGATAAAAACAAAGGATGAATTGCCTGGGGGAAATAAAGTGGGACATAGAAAAAAATCAGTGAAAAAAAATGAAGAAATCCACATGTCTGTCTGTCACTCTGTTTTCCTCCCTCCCTTTCTTTCTTTGAAAATACTAGGCCAGCCCAAAAGTCCCTCCACTCCACTGCTTAGACTAAAATATAATACTTCTCAGAAACTATTTTTCTCAGAAAATTTCTGAGAATTTTCTTCTTCTGTCCCCCTTCCTTCCTCCTAAAGAAATCCATTGTGTCTAATATTCTCTATCACTTTGTGTGGTTATCTCCACCTTTTCTCCATAGTGCTTCTGAACAACACTAGGACCATGGCATTATGGGAGAGACAAAATGGTGGTCATTCTGCCAACACAGTTGCTGCTGCTGTTGCTTGTATCAGGGGACAAAAAGACCCTTAGGAGAAGGAGATAGTTGCCGCTGATTCAACTACATAGCAATAGCAGTTACATTTCTATACCGCTTATCAGTGTGACACACTCCCTAAGCAGTTTACAATGTGTTTTAGCTACTTGCCCCCAACAAGCTGGATACTCATTTTACCGATCTATGGAAGGATGAAAGCTGAGTCAACCTGGAGCCCTGCAGGATCAAACTTACAAGGTTGTGGCTGCAGTACCGACATTTAACCATTGTGCCCCTCAGGTGACTAATGCTGAGCCTCCAGAAAATGAAGGCAAATTTCACCACTTCTGGCAGAACATTTGGTTCCTCCAATTTAAGATCTTCAGAGAAGGGTGGCTCTTTTTCTGAGGGTTGTAAAAGGAAGACATGCATTGTATATTTACAAAAGAGAGGGTCTTCTGAAGCAGATGGAACTGCCAGTAATCTTGCTTTCTTTTCAGATCCAAAAACAAATGTTATTGGTACCTGGTATTTTAAAGTTTTAGTTTTGAAAAAATGAATTTCATGATTGATTGTGGATCTGAGCCTAGATCTCACCAGCCCTAGGTGGACATTCAAACCACTATTCCATATTGAATCCCATCTTTATCAAGTGCTCCTAAGTAAAGAAACAGTGGTAAAAGTCTGCCAGTGTGCAGGATGCTTTCTCATACAAGTTATCCAAATGTTCAGAGATCTTCCTGAGTTCCCACTCTGGGAGAAACTTCTCATGGCAATTTATTTGCTATGTAGATGCTGCAGGAGTAATAAGAGAGCTGCATTTCAAATGACATCCTGCTGTCTCCCTTTGCTTCACTACCAGAGAGATATATTAGCTAAAGAACAGAAGATGGCATTCCGCTTAATCTATTTCTTATATTTGCTTTCCTAAAGTCATCTTAATTTTTTTTTCTGCTAACAAATGAAATAAGACACTTTGGTTACATCTCAGAATCAAAGCCCTGGTGCCTAGAAAAAAAATTTATCAACGAAAAGAAGGGTGGGTATAAGCACTGAAGACGCCAAAAGTTGTTCTTAATTTCCAATTAAATTTTTTTTAGAGGCCGCTGTAGTGTCATAAAATGTTTTGCACTAAACAGTTTCTCCCCTTCCTCCCCCTCCCATTGAAATTATTTTCCCCTTGAATTTGTTTTGTCAACTGATAAAACAAACACAGCTGGTGGTAGCGGCTGTTGTTTGTTTTATATATTTCATTAAGAAGCAAGAGAAAAATTGTGATCTCTCTCTCTCCCCCTTCCATTTGCCTTTAAAATGATTCTATCCACTGCAGTGGCTTTGTTTTCCTTATAGGAGGTGGTGGAGAATAGCTTATCAGGGGGCTGGGTAAGGGGGATTAGCTATGATAGTGCAACAACCAAAGGAAGCCTGGGGATGTGGCCAAAGGTACCGGATATTCTCTGTTCCCTACAGGCAGCATCCTTACAATGTTGTACTGCCTTGTTTCAGAAGATCTGTGGCTGGATGGGAAGGTTCTGCTGCCTTTAATGATCTTTAGATCATTCAGGAAACCTACCAATAAAGGAGCTTTACTTCATTACACATCTCACCACCCTTAATAAACAAATAATAATAAATAACATCCCCCATGGACAAATGCTTAGGGCAAAGAGGAACTCTACACACGACTTAAGACTTCTCAGAAGAGGCACACAAACAGATTGAGATTTTTTTCCCAGAGGGGTTATCCCTCAAGAATTTTGCAGCATGTGTTAAGAAAGACTCAGGGAGTACCTTGAAGAGATCAAGATCCATCACAAAAACATTTCTACTGTAATTTTTTCTCTTAGTTATACTCCTTTAGCTTGTAAGATTAGAAATATTATCTATAAACATTGGTATCTCCTTAGGGAAATCCCAGACTGTGAACAACAACCTTTAGTAGGCTTTATTACTAAGACCATTTCTATAAAGGATAGATTGATCCATTGAGACGTAACAATCTAAATAAGACATGACACACAAGAGAAAGGGAATGGCAGTGTGGGAGGCGATTGGGTCCAGCAGATACTGCTTGCTCTTTCCTCCCTCAGAGGCAACAGCAGTGGCAGCTGGAATGGAGGGAAGGACTTCTATCAGCTGTTGGCACCCAGGCACAATAAAGCTGTGCCTGCTTACACTTCTTTTCTCTCAGGCCTTTTCTGCATTTTGTTTTTACAGTGGGGCAGCGCGTCCTCCAGTGAGGACATTTGCACTTGGGGGCAGTCTGGGTCTGGACTACTTTCTGTAGTTTCGGACTTCAGCCTGCTCCGGAATGACCAGAACTGGTGGTTTGCCGTGCTATTGAAAGACCTCTTAAAACAGGTCTTTCAATAGCCCGGCGCGCCCCACTCCGTCGCTGCGCTCTTGTGTAGATCTGCAGGCTCACACCAGCACGAGGCTGCAGATCTTCCGGGGCGGGCTTCCGGCTGGCGAGCTTCTCTGGTTGATGGAGAGCCTCCACAAACTGGAAGCTGGCATTTTCGTCCCCAGAGCAGTGTGTAGCATGGCCACACACTGCTCCGGATCAGCGTGGATCGTCGGAGGGAGCATGCCAGTTCGGTGAGTAACAGACTGCCCCGTTTTCTTCCCAAAGTGCGAAAAAGCCCTCAGAGGTCACAGTACTGACTGTTGAAATGGAGGGAGGGCCGCTCATCTGCTGCTGGGGCCAAGACTAGGTGGAGGTGTGCCTGCTCACTCTTCTCTCCTTCGGAGGCCACAGCACTGGGAGTGGAGAAAAGATGTCATGGCACTCCTATACAATCTGTGGACAACATCTTTCACTGCCATCACTGAATTTGGCACCGCCATGGTGCTGACCATGGAGGAAAGCATTTTTAAAACCTTTTTAAAAGCAAGGTATATTAATTCCTCAACAACAAGCATAATGTTTAGCATTGGACTACAACTCTGGAGACCAGGATTCAGTTCCCCACTCAGCCATGGAACCCCACTGAGTGACTTTGGCCATATTACACACTCTGAACCCCAGAAAACCCCGTGATAGGTTTGCCTTAGGGTTGCCATTAGCTGGAAGTGAGAAAGAACTTGAAGAACACAACAACAATATGTTCCCCAGGTGCTTCTTTCTACTCAAATTCATTTTCCCCTTTTAAACCAAAACACTACGGGCCTTTCCACACTATACTGTTACAGTGCTATTACTGCACTTTCAATGTCCTATGGAATCCTGGGACTTGTATTTTAGGGAGGAACCTTTAGAATTCTCAACCAGAGAGCTCATTGGCTTCAGTAAACTACAAACCCCAGAATTCCACAGGATGTTGAAAGTGGAACAATAGCACTATAAAAGTGTAGTGTGGAAAAGCCCTAAGGCTGAAGATACTAGGGAAGCCTCTCAGAAGTGCTGGAAAAGGTGATAGGGCTTACAAATAAGGTATGTGACTTGTTTTAAAGAGGAAGCCTAATTTCATTTAGAATCGAGGGTTCTGAGGAGCATGCATCTGTGATTTAAAAGGTAAAAAGCACTTCCTGTTGGGTCAGTGTCGTAGTGGCTATGTGTATGTGTGTGTAGGATAAGGCAGTCAGTGAAGATGATGAGAATCCTAGAATCTCTGAGGGAGTGGTTTCTGTTGAAGAGGAATTCCTTTCACCAGTAACTCTCGGGACAGCACCCCACACACACACACACACACACACACACACACACACACACACACAAATCTTGTAAAGAAAGGTTTGTCTTAGGGTTTCCATAAGCTGGGAATAATTTCAAGGCACACAGCAACAACAAATGCAACCCCAAGGCTCCAAACTGTAGCCTGCACAGCTTGTGGATAAATCTGGTATTGGGTGGTTGCAGTTTGCCCTTTGCCTCAGGTAGCGAAACATATAGGTCAGCCCTATTTATACCCTCTTCCCCGACAACATCCTAATGTTGGTTGTCTTGTCCTTGTTGACGGACAGGCAGAGATGTTGGAGGAGGTCATAAGTCAAAAAAGTAAATTTTCCAAACTTGAAATGCTTCTCATTTTGAACTCTAGAAACTTGGGATGTATTTGGGTATTCACCCATATGCAAACATATTCAGATAAATAAATGACAGAAATCATAAATCTGAGAGAATTAGATGTGCATGTACAGGTCATATGTAAAGCCCTGAAAATTTTCAGCTAACTACTCCTCATCTGTTTATTAGCTGTCTTACCTTCACTGTCAGATCTGGTTTGGAAATGTAAAAAAATGGAAAATGTTCCAATAAATCAGAGTAGCATACAGTAATTCACCCATAAATGCAACAGGAGAAAGATTATGAAAGGAGAAATTAGCCTTGAAGTTGATTTATTTTATTTTAATATCTCTGGCTGTTGCTGAAAAAAAAAAGGCAGAGGAAGGAGAGATAGGAAAAATGGAGGACCGTTAAATAAAGCACCAAATTTCCATTGCATTTGCCAGGAAATCTGAAGTAACATAATGATCAGTTCTTCTTTTTGAATTAATGTTACAATTTGTGATGGATTCTTTCTTACATAACTTTGATTTATTCCGGCAGTTTAACATTAGGACACTAACCTCAAAATTCCCCATTAACATTCATCAAGTGTTAAAAGGCCTTCCTATTGCAGTTATCGGAGTTAATCTGCAGCTTGAACTCAACTATTTTGGCGCTTCAGGACTTTTATCCAGAGTTCTGAAAATCTGCTTTCCTCCAAGAATTAGGGTTGCTGATTCAGGATCATCTCAGGCCCTGATATTTTCAGTCCAAAACATGAGATTTAGGGATGGCCTCTGGTGATATCATTAAAGCCATTTCTGCACTAGACTGTTATAGTGCTATTATTCCATTTTCAACATCGTATGGAATCCTGGGGTTTGTAGTTTAGGGTCGGGCCTTTGAGGCCCTCCCTAAACTGCAAACCCCAGGATTCCATAGGATGTTGAAAGTGGAATAATAGCACTATAAGAAGTCTAGTGCAGAAATTGCCTCAGTGTTATACATTAAGTACCAAACACAGTTAGGCTATTTCTGCATGATGTTGCTATCCTGAAACAGCAGCAGGCTGTTTCTGGTCCAGGACTTTTGCTTCTGCATGACGTTGTTGCTATCCAGCTGCTATCCCGTCCCCAAGCATTGCAAAACTATCTTATATCATTTCCAGAAAAAAAAAATCCATTAAGAGCTCCTTTAGCACGTTGATCCCATCAACTGCCTCAGTGCAATACCATAAAAGTGCATGATAGTGATTCTTGTTTTTGCAGATCCAGGAATGGGTGGGATGTGGGGGTGTCCAGGTTGTCCCTCCTTCAGTTACTTCCATGGTGTGGCAAGTGCAGAATCTGTCACCTCTTCATGTTTATTTTAAATTTCTCCTTTGAGTTATTTTTTTTTAAAATTTTAAATACATTTTTTGCAATAGTGTACTGGCATGTCAGTGTACTGGCATGTTATTAACATTGCTGCAGTAGCACTGCTTACAACCCCCCCGTCCCCACAAACCTTCTGACAATCATGAGATGTGGGGCAGGGAAAAGGCAGGGAAAAGAGAGTGGCCAATGACACTGTAGTGCAGAAGAAACACTGGTGGCAATAATGCTGCTCATCTGCTTAAAGCGAAAGGGTGCAGAAGAGAGCATTCCTAACCCAGCACCATCACGAAAATGGCAATGCTGGGACTGTAACAGAAAAATGTACTAATGAGGTATGGTGTGGAAAGGGCCTTTCTCATAGCTTGTCATTCCAACACAGACACACATAGAATATCTGTTCCTGTTTGGAAACTAAGAAAGAAATTCTTAAGTAAGGGGGGGCTGTTCTCAGATCAAGATGAAATGAGGGAGTTACTCCTTCTCACTTATTTGGAGAGATGGGGTAAAGAACCTTTAATCTAGCCTATTGTGATAGCGACAACGGGCAGGTTTCATCCAATCATCCTCATCACTTGCTTCTAGCCAGAAAGTGGATCCAGAGCAGAGTGGAGGGTGAGCCCTAGCCCACAACAACAGGAAGTAGGAAGCTTACCAAATAAATACATAAACCCTGTGGAGAGTCTTTGTAAATAACAGGAATCAGTTAAAATGGTCAACCAAACCAGTTGTTGCAAATTGGAGCAAGCTGCTGCTAGAGATTTACACACAGCTCTTTCCCCTTCCTGGAGTCCATCAAAACTGGAAAATTTGATCAATTACAATAATATCTTCTGTTGTTTTTTAATCTCCTAATTCTGGCCTAATATATTCAATAAATAAAATTCTAATACCATTTCTAAATTAACTTTGCAAATTTTTTGAATTTCATAATGAATTCCCTTCCAAAATTTCTCAACCTTAGAATAAGTCCATCACATATGAAAAAAAGTCCACACGTTTTCCCCACATTTCCAACATTTCACATCTCCATTTTTGGTTATTTTTTGAAGTCTTTCTGGAGTCATATACCACCTATGTAACATTTTGTAGCAATTTTCTCTTAAATTTAAATTTGGAATAAATTTTATGTCTGTTTTCCATACTTTTTCCCATGCATCTAACTCGATTGGGTGACCTATATTTTGAGCCCACTTAATCATTGACTCTTTTATTGACTCAGATTCAAAATCCCTTTTTAATAATAGTTTGTAAAGCTTCGAGACTCTCCTCTTTTGTGTTCTTTCAACAGTTAATCTAGTTCATTGTATTTGATTACAGCAGCATGGCTGACATATGCATAACACTGGAAAGATAAAACAGATATTCAGTTAGATGAATGGAAATTAAAAATGTTAGACATGGTAAGACTGAAATATTAGCTAACTTCCTTAAGAATAAAACGGTTCAAAAGTTTGAAAGAGAATGGAAAAGGGTAATGCTCTGGCTAAACTTGTAAATGTCTGAGGATCGAGTATGTTGGTATTTGACCAGATATGTATAAGGGAGAAGAAGGATTCAACTGGAAAATTCTTGATATACAGAAGCGGGGAGGGGGGATAGTTCTTCCAACTATAATAATGATATACATATTTGTGTTTACATATGTTTTTATGTATTTTGAAAATAAAATAATAAAAATTTCTTTAAAAAAACTGGAAAATGTGAACCCTGATTTTTGGCTTCTTTTGAGCAAGGCCACGTGTAGGATTCTGTAAGCTATACACAGTGAAAGGTAATTTTTCCAAGCTCTGCCTTCACTTCCATTGGGAACTCTGTACTCTTTTTCAGAGGTTGCATTCCTGTATGAAATTGTCTGGGAACAGAATGAGATTGACTTCTGAGTAGGCATGCATAGGACTGCACTATTGTGTACTCTTTAGGCACATCCTGAATCCTGACCTTAAAGAAGGGAACTTCTGTACCATTTCTTTCAATTTAGAGGCAAATCTGTAATGGATTAGATCAGGGTGGGGATCATGCTGCCTTCTAGATGTAGTTGCACTGCAGCTCCAAGCATTCTTTATTACCGAGTATGCTGAATAGGCATCTGGAACTTGCAGTCCAACAACCGCTGTGCATTAGATTTCTTAAAGTTAATCATGAGGGACTTAAGTCTAATTGATTTCAATGTATCTTCTTGTAGTATGACTAAATCTGGATCCAAGCCAATGGAATATCTACCTGGGATCAGGATAACTAAAGAACAACCTGCTGCCATGTAACCCACCCAAGTGCTAACAGGAGGCATTCCTCTGAGTACTCTAGTACCTACTAACCTAGATAATCAGACATAAGACTTCATGGGATGACATTTTCTTTCACCATCTTCCACTTTTACTATGATTTAAATTTTAGTGGCCAAAATTATAGATCTGTTTTTATTGTTTTTTTAAAAAAACATGGTGGTAGGTAGCTGGTGAGATGGGCTTATCTGCTCTCCCTGTTTCGCTCTGCTCTGCTGTTCATGTCTGCTCAGTATGGGATTCTGGAGGCAGTTGCTATCTACCTTGCCTGTTGTAGATAAGAGCATACAGTAGGATCAACTACAGTAGAATCTCATTCTTTCCCAGCAAAATCTTTCTTGCATTGTTTAGTGCAGATATGCTGGGCAATCTGACACCAAAGTCCCTGTTGTTCCTTCACTATCACTTCCACGCTGATCATGCAAAACAAACAAACAAACAAGCAAGCAAACAAACACCCTCCCAGCTAGAGAGGGGATGAGAAGGAAAAGAGTCGCCGGGTGGGCATAAAAAGATTTTGTCGAAAGGAACTTCATTGTCAAAGGCTATAAGGTTTTGGGTTCCTGACTGAGGCCTTGCAAGATTCTGCCCGCAAGTGGCTTGGTCTGCATGGCAGTCCTTGAAAGATTCTGCCCACAGGGGCTCAGTTTTGACTATAGTTCTTGTAGAATCCTGCCCTGCATCCCAGACCCAGCTGGCTGCTCTGATGCATGGCAGCTGGAGAGATTAGGGGCCAGCTATATAATGGCTGGGCTATCTCTGCAATCTTTGCCACAGCAGTATGGTTTCTAGTGCTGCCTATAATGGCTCTTAACTCTTCAGTGTTCTTGGATCTTTAGGAGAGAGTGACCATGCCCTATTAGAATTTGGCATTCAGTGGGGAAGAGAAGGCAAGTGTAGCCAGGCATTCGTCTTAGATTTTAAAAAAGCAGACTTCTGTAAACTGAAGGAGCTGCTGGCTGAAATCCTGTGGTCAAGAATAGTCAATGAGAAAGGAGTTCAGGATGCATGGGAGTTCTTTAAAAGGGAGGTACTGAAGGCACAGGCTAAAACTGTGCCATTAAGGAGGAAAAATGGAAGGCATCTGAACAAACCGGAATGGTTGACTAAAGAGCTCTCAGCTGAGCTAAGTATTAAGAAAAACATGTACAGGAAATGGAAGAAGGGGGAAATCACCAAAGAAGATTATAAGCAAGTAGCCAGGAGATGTAGGGAGAAGGTCAGAAAGGCTAAAGCACAGAACGAACTTAGGCTGGCCAGAGACATTAAAAACAATAAAAAGGGCTTTTTTAAATACGTCCGCAGCAAAAGGAAAAAGAAGGAGACGATAGGGTCACTGCGCAAGGAAGATGGTGAATTAATAACAGGAGGAAGAAAAAAGGCAGAACTCCTCAACACCTTCTTCGCCTCAGTTTTTTCCCAAAAGGATAAAAACACTCAACCTGGCAGTTGGGGAGCAGGTGAGGAAGTGGGGGAAATGCAGCACAGAATAGATAGAGAGGTAGTACAGGAATACCTGGCCACACTGGATGAATTCAAGTCTCCAGGGCCAGATGAATTGCATCCTAGGATTTTAAAAGAACTAGCAGAGGTCATGGCGGAACCTCTCGCTATAATCTTTGAAAACTCTTTGCGGACCGGAGAAGTTCCGGCAGACTGGAGGAGGGCAAATGTTGTCCCTTCAAGAAGGGAAAAAAAGAGGACCCAAATAATTATCACCCAGTCAGCCTGACATCAGTACCTGGAAAGATCCTGGAGCGGATCATCAAACAGTCAGTTTCTAATTACTTAGAAAACAATGCCGTAATTACGAAAAGTCAACATGGATTTCTCAAAAATAGGTCATGTCAGACTAATCTTATCTCTTTTTATGATAGAGTTACTTGCTTGATAGATGAAGGGAATGCTGTGGACATAGTATATCTTGATTTCAGTAAGGCCTTTGACAAAGTTCCCCATGACATTCTTGCAAAGAAGCTAGTAAGACGTGGACTGGACAGGGCTACTGTCAGGTGGATTTGTAACTGGTTGACTGACCGTACCCAAAGGGTGGTCTCCAATGGCAGATTCTCATCCTGGAGAGAAGTGACTAGTGGGGTGCCACAGGGTTCTGTCCTGGGCCCGGTGCTGTTCAATATCTTCATTAATGACTTGGATGAAGGAATAGAGGGCACGCTGATCAAATTTGCAGATGACACCAAATTGGGAGGGGTTGCTAATACGCCTGATGACAGGAACAAAATTCAAAAGGACCTGGACAGATTGGAGAGCTGGGCCAAGGCTAACAAAATGAATTTCAACAGAGAGAAATGTAAGGTCCTACACTTAGGCAGAAAAAATGGTATGCAGAATTATAGGATGGGGGACACGTGGCTGGCTAACAGTACGTGTGAAAGGGATCTAGGAGTCTTCATAGACCACAAGCTGAACATGAGTCAGCAGTGTGATGCGGCAGCCAAGAAGGCCAACGCAATTCTTGGTTGCATCAATAGGAGTATGGTGTCTAGATCGAGGGAGGTATTGGTACCACTTTATTCTGCATTGGTTAGACCTCATCTTGAATACTGTGTCCAGTTCTGGGCACCCCAATTCAAGAAGGATATGGATAAGCTGGAGCAGGTCCAGAGGAGGGCAACCAAAATGGTGAGAGGCCTGGAAGCCATGCCCTATGAGGACAGACTTAGAGAGCTGGGTATGTTTAGTCTGCAGAAGAGAAGGTTGAGAGGGGACATGATAGCCATGTTTAAATATTTGAAGGGATGTCATGTCGAGGAGGGAGTGGGCTTGTTTTCTCTTGCTCTTGAGACCAGGACAAGGAGCAATGGATGCAAGCTGCAGGAGGGGAGATTCCGCCTGAACCTCAGGAGGAATTTCCTGACAGTCAGGGCTGTCCGACAGTGGAATGTGCTGCCACAGAGTGTAGTGGAGTCTCCTTCTTTGGAGGTTTTTAAGCGGAGGCTGCATGGCCACTTGTCGGGAGTGCTTTGAGGGTTTTCCTGCATGGCAGGGAGTTGGACTGGATGGCCCTTGTGGTCTCTTCCAACTCTACATTTCTATGATTCTATGATCCTGCTGATACCTGGACTTGGAACTTGGCTTGACTTCTGGATCTGCCTCTGGTCCTGTGGACTCTTGTTCCTTGGCAGGCTTCTACTGCTTGAACCCTTGCTGAGCCCTGATCTTCTGCCTATCTCTTGGACCTTCCTCTGGCCTTGTGTTTGCCTGTTGCCCAAAAGGCCCCTGTTGCCCTGGAATCTCATTGTGCTCTGACCTTCTGCCTGTCTCCTGGACCCACTTCTTGCCTCTGGCCCTGTGGACTCTTGCTAGCCACAGGACTGCTGTTGTGGGCTTTTGTTGTGCCCAGACTCTCAGCTTCCTGACCAAGCACCTGTCCTTTGGCCCAGCCCCGGCACCTGTTCCAGATGGCCCTTGCTGCCCATGCCTCAGACTCTGACAGTGGCTTTGTTAACTGAGGTATGCCTCTTCTGACAACCCCGGAACATGTTCAGAAGAAAGTGTCTGGGATGGTACAGGGAATGAAGCGAGTCCTAGGTGACTGAGAGAATTGGGTTTAGTTCCAGTAGAGAAGAAGATGAAGAGGTGATCATAGAATTATAACAACAGCTAGAAGAAACCACAAGGGCCATTGAGTCCAACTCCCTGCCAATGCAAGAATATACAACCAAAGCACTCCCAACAGATACTCACCCATCCGCTGTTTAAAACCCTCCAAAGAAGGAGACTCTACCACACTCTGGCCATTTCAACACTACACTGTTATAGTGCTATTATTCCACTTTCAACATCCTGTGGAATCCTGGGGTTTGCAGTTTAGGGAGGGGCATTTAGAATTCTTAGCTAGAATTCTGAGCTCTTACGCCTCAGTAAACTATAAACCTCAGAATTCCACAGGATGTTGAAAGTGGAATAATAGCACTATAACAGATATTTAAAGGAGATCTATGGCAAAGGAAAGATTAAGAACTGGTGGATTAGATTATTAGAAGGGCTGCTTCCAAGATTACAATTCTGTGATTAAGAGGTGATACAATAGCTATCCTCTAATAACTGAAGGGTTGTCAGGTGATAGAGCAAATTTGTTTTCTGTCACTTCAAAAGGTGAGAAACAAAACAAGGTGTTAAAATTGCAAGAGGTAGGATTTTGACTGAACTTTAGGAAGACCACCTGGCCATGTAAGCTACTTGACAATGAAATAAACTGATTCAGCATTGGGAAGAAAGATGGACCATGTGGCCTAAAGAAACTTTGCTCAAATATTTGATAGAATAAATTGCATGCATGTTCTCAGATCTTGAGTAGTCAGCTGGGCTATTAGCTAAGATAATAGCACCATCTATTGAGAAGCCTCTGTAATGTTTAGAGATACATTTTTTTCCATTTAGTATCGGTATGCAGGGATTTTTTTTAAAACTCTGTAAGAATTTGTATCTTAAGAACACATATTTTGTTACCAGTGCCACTGGTTTTATCATCAGAGATCTGTGCCCACAAAGGAAAAGCTGAAACTTGCAAGTGATCTGTTTTTGTTTCAAAAGCTTAATATTTTGTACCTTCAATCAATCGTTCAATGAATTAATCCTCTCCAGCCTTAAATAAGGTTTGTTGTAGTAGAATCCTGAATCCTGTAGCCTTCAATTCATTATACTTCACTTCTCTCAATTACAGTCGCTAAGACCATTTCTGCATGAGACTGTTATAGTGCTATGATTCCACCTTCAACATCCTATGGAATCCTGGGGTTTGCAGTTTAGGGAGGAGCCAGCTGGCCCCTCCCTAAACTGCAAACCCCAGGATTCCATAGGATGTTGAAGGTGGAATCATAGCACTATAACAGTCTCATGTGGAAATGGCCTAAGAGAGAGGGAAAGTGAACCCATATGCAGAACTGAGCAGTCTATGGACATAGGATCACATATAGCCTTGAGACTAATTTCAGAACTGCTCTGCAAAGAAGCAGGTTATAATCTTGGCAAAAAGCAGTCTGCCACAACTTCTCGGTGCCTACTGGTTGTGGAAGAAGAGAGAATGAGAAAGACAGAAGGAGGGGGCAAACAAGTGATCAAACAAGGGGGGTGAAGTAAAGGGAGAAAGGATTAGAAAAAGGAGAGAGGGAGAGAGATGGAAAGAGAGAGACGCAGAAGCAGAAACCTGTTCATTTGTAACTACTTATTTCCAAACCGCCCAACATTCAGGCCCTTTCCACACCTTACTGTTTTCTGTCATTGTACTGTCACGATCCCTGCAGAGTGTGACCCAAATGCTCTCCTCCTCACCTGGCCGGCTGCCTGTGGGAAAATAGCATGAGTGACATGCGCCTTCCTTTCATTGTGCAGCCAGCCACTTCCTGTGCTGCACTAGGGAAGGAAGTGCCTAGATCGTGCTTCCTCCCTTTCTGCACAGCTGCTGGCAATGAGGACGTCATGCCATCAGGGGCCATTACCAGATTTTTTTCCAGTAATGGAGTATCCCACAATTGTGAAAGCTGGGAATGCATGGGCAGCAGGACTGCGATGACATCAGACAAAAGCATGATTTGCGGACCGGCAGCGATGCATCTGCATCTCAGGGCAGTGACGTTGTGTGGATACGTCCTCAGTTTTTGTGGATGACCTTCTGGCATTATTAAATTTTTTTCTAGAACAACAAAGAATGACTGGGGATGCTTTCGTCTATGGGGATCCTCAAATCATATGAGAAAACCCGAGGGAGCTGAGTATGTTTAGTTTGCAGAAGAGAAGGTTGAGAGGTGATACAATAGCCTTCTTTAAATATTTGAAGGGATGTTAGGTAGAAGACGGAAGAAGCTTGTTTTCTGCTGCGCCAGACACCAGAACATAAGCCAATGTAGTCAAATGACAAGTAGAGAGATTCCACTTAAACTTTAGGAACAACTTCATGATAGTAAGAGCACCTCCACAGTAGAATAGACTGCTTTGAAAGGTGGAGGATTCCACTTCCTTGGAAATCTTTCAGCAAAGGATGGATGGACAGCTCTCTGTGCTTTAGCTGTGCATTCCTGCATGACAGGAGGTTGGACTAGTTGGTTCCTGCAATCTCTTCCAACTCTATGATTCTAAAGAAAGAGAGGGAAGAAGAGCACTTTTGGCTCCGATTCCATTCTCTGCTGGCTTTGGCCTTGATTGTCACCAACTATGATTCTATGCAATGCCTGGGAGAATATGGCCCTCATAGGTTCCCCACCCATCCCTTACTGTTTTTGAAAAGTTCCAGGAGATTTTCTTTTCTTTCATATCATTAGACTGCAGGAACACCCACTGAAGAAGAATGTTGGGAGACTTAGGACCAGAGCTTGGAAGTAACTAATTACAAATGAATGTTTACTTGTACTTAATTCTTGTGTCCAATAACAAAGTTATAATTTTATTTCATTAGGATTATAAGTGAACAATGGATGGCTTGATTTCGCCCCCTGTGGTGTAATTGTAACTTTTAGTTACTTTTATAGTTAAAGGGTATAGCTACACTAAATGGTTGAAGAGGACTATCACAGAGTTGAAGTGCAAATTCATGTTGTGCCTTAGGCATTTCTTTTAAAAGTATCTGAAAAGTCCCTATTTAAGATACTTTTAAGAAACAGAAAATTGAAGAGCTACTTTTAAATACTGCTGCTATAATGATAGCTCACTACATTTGGGGGCCTTGGAAATCTGCAACTAATAACTATTTTTAATTGTTTAAATTTAATTTTATTTAATTTTATTTTTTATTTATTAATTTTTAATTAAATAATTTTCCATGCTTTGTTTGGAGAAGTACCTCTTCAGAAACTGCATAAACAGTGAAATTCTCTATCTGCCAACTTGGATCTTATTAAATGGGGATTAGAAAAATTCAGGAAGGATAATGTGAGAAATGGGTTCTAGCCATAATGACTACTTGTTTTCTCCAGGATAGGAGGCAGTATTCTTTTGAAGAGTGTTCTGACTATGGGTTTTCCTTTGGCACTGAGCAGAATGGGAGCAGAATGACTTGAATGACTTTCTATCTGATCCAGGATGGGCCTTCTTTTGTGCTGAAGTCTTGACATTCTTGAGGTTAAATCAAATGTCAGTTTTGGGACAACCTCTGAGAACATTTGCTTTCTCCATTCTGGCCTCCAAGCCCTATAAACAGATTGCCGGGCAAAGTCTGAAAGTACTTGATAGCAATACGCAGCAGAAATTAGAAATGCTACTGCTCATGCTGGAGGGAAAATTCTGAGCAGAAACATAGCATTTCTAAGCTCTGCCAATACTTTACTGAAGCTAAACTTCTCTGGATCTGATCAAGTGCCATTATATTTTCATCCCCTCATTCCCCTCCCTACAAATTCAACCACAGTTTTGATTTGATTATATATTTCTAAGGTGTTCAGCCTGTTTTTCTACTTTCTATCTATTAGACTCCTGGCATGATTTACAATATATGATATTAGCCCTCATGGTACTAATTAATTGCCAACCCCCCAGCACAAAAATCATGAGTGTGATTGTCATCGTCCTTTATTGTCAGTTCTAGACTCATAAGAAAGACTACGACAGATTAAAATAAGAAGTTGGCATATTTAAAATCACACCAAATAATAGCTAAAAATGGCAGCACAATGCACAAATGATTAAGGTAATTCATTTCCTGTCTGAAGGACCTACATACCCTTGATTCCTTTTTTTAAAATGTTTTTACTTTTAACTGCTTTTAATTCTGTTGTTAGTTCAATGATAGCTTTAATTTTTTTTTTTTTTTGGGATGATATGAATGTTAAAGCTCTGTCTGTTTTAACATTTGAAAGCTGCCTTGGGGACCTAAATACTGTTGCTAAGATCAGACAGGATCTGCTGCCTTTAGGGTATGGTCAATACTTGGATGGGAGACTGCTAACAAATAGCAGATGCTGTAGGCAATTTCAGAGGAAGGAACTGGCAAAACCACATCTGAGTATTCCTTGTCTAAGAAAACCCAATGAAATTCATGTGGTCACCATAAATCAACAGGTGACTTAGAAGCACACGTAAACACAAACCTTTCCTGTCTAGCCAAGGAAGTTATTTTGAGCAGAGACACTGGGGAAAAAGAAGAGGAGGGAGAAGGGAGAAGAAGAAGAAGGGAGACAAATATACTAGTTTAGCTGTGAAAATGCAAATATGGATACCTTTGAATTTTTTAAAGCAAGAATCTTATTAAAGAGCAACTCAGCAGATGTAAGATGCTCTTCTGTTGTTGCCATTTTATTCAAATAGATGTCAGCAGTTCTGCCTTTGCGGTGCTCATTGGAAGAGTGCAATAACAGGGTAGGTCTTCAACTGCATGCCACCTCCATAAATTAGAGTTTTTCTGCACTTTTGAATAATGGCTGTTGGGTACCACAGAGGCCACTATCTGTATCTGAAGCATAAAGTTATACATCATAAAACAACATCCAAATGCCTGTCATAATTTTTAAAAATAATAATTCATCACTGCAATGCTACTGCTTGTGGAGAATATAATCGCTGAACCAGTTCTTAAATGCTTGTTCCAGAGGGTATGACAACTGATTTCTTGCATATTTCATGCTTTTAGGCAGCTGCCACTTGGGTCTTGATCATATCAACCCACACTTTGAGGATCATCAAGAAATGGAAACTTGACTATGGTGAATTTAGGTATTAAACTTTAGAATGATCTTTGGTGGGAAACTAGAGAAGCTAGCTACCAAGTTTGCATTTCCTTTTCCTTGATCCAGATGTTTGAGGAGCTAGCTTGTTACCAGGCCATACACACACCCCCTTTGATATGATTTAATTGGCAAAATATGGTTTAATTGGCAAAATATATTAATTGGCACAAATGTAAAACATGGCTTGCTACGTCTGTATGGCCAAGCTGGACAAGAGGAAAAGACTAGCTGAACACATGTGCTATGAATCAGGTCAGATAACACCTCCAGGTGTAGCCAGGTCATAAGAAATCACCAGGAAACTCCAGAGATAATAGGCTTGCAGTTAGCCCTAATAACTTAACCTTTAGACAATAGCTTCTGGAGATTTTCCGCAAGATGGCTGATTGTCTTAACTCCTCTTCCTTTGACCAAGTAAACCTCTCCTTTGTCCTTAAACCTGCTCAAAAAGTACTGAACTATCAGGATGGCCATTAGCTCTTTGACAGCTAATGCTGAGACCATTAGACCATTCTGGACCTCATTGTCCACTCTGTGAACTCCATTGTTTATTTGGCTGAAGAGCTGTGAACACTCTTGCCCTTTGGGCAGAAATCAGGTATATAAACCCCCTATATTTAGCTAGTCAGCTCTCAGTACACTAATTGCTGGTTGCCACCCTGCTGCTCCAATTCTCAATCATGTACTGTGCTTAGATGCAAGTCTAAGCCCCACTGCTGTTTTTTCATTATTCTTCTAAATTGGGGAATATCACCCATTTCACCCTGAAATCTCATTATCCAAAACTTTCCTTCCTTTTCCTTCAGTTAGCCTTGTGTGATTCCTTAACTGCTTGGATCTTGTGTGTGTGATTGCAATTCCCCAATAAAACACAATTACTTTTTCGATCTCTGGCTGATTCTTCCTTGCAGAAGTACTGGTAAACATTGGTGTAAAAGGTCTTGTTATGTTACCCCCCTCTCACAGACTTCCTACTTCGAGCTAACATTCTCCACCTTTTCACAGAGGTACTGGCATCATGGATGGACCCTTGGGTCACCCACATTTTGGGATCACAGTCTCAGAAGAAGCATGGATCTCTGGCACCAACCAAGAAGAAGAAGCTAGAGGCCTTTTGGTCTGAGGTTTTTTGTCATAGACTCACACCCTAAAAAGTGGCAGAAACTGGAAATGTTATTTACATTACAGTCCTAAGAATCTATCATATAATATAGTTATTTCCATGTTGACTAGGGAATTCTCATTGTTTGATGTAAAGGTACCTTCTGAGAGTGGATATGGAATTCACCATTCCCGTCTGGAGTATTTCAGCCTTGAACCCTGTGGTTGTTTTTACCTAGGAGAAAGCAGCTAGTGAGGAGAGAAGAGAAGGGTCTTATGAATAGTCTCTTTACTTAATAGAGATTGTCTTCCACAGGGTGTTTTGTGGATGTACTTTCCCAATGGTAACATTTATCACCACATTTTGAAATTAATGAAGTAAGCCATATCTGCTGCATTGGGACTTCAGCCTTTCATGATCTTTCATGATCTTCAGCACCTAAATTCTGTTTTGGAAATTGGTTAGTGCAACATGAATAACACAAGTCTTGATTCAGCCCAGACAGCTGGATACACCGCACATCAGTGAGAGAATCCATGGCTTGAATTCTATGCCCATTCCAGCTTGAACAGCCTTTACTGAGTCTCCTCTCCTCTAAATCAATGGTATACCATGAGTCTGATGTGAGCCAAAAGCAACACAAGGTGTTCTATTTTTATTAGCTTCTTCAAGCACCTGATGACTCCATGAGATATTGGAAGCATGTGATCTACCCATAGCATCATTTCAAACATTTGAGAGTCAATTGCAGATGTTAATGAGATGCCGAAGTCACTGTTCTTGTAGTTTTCTTTTGGAATTTATATTTTCTTTGGCCAAATGACTTAGGAATGGTTACTGAAGGGTGGTGGAAAAGTCCACAGAGAAAGTGAATCATGGAGGGGCTCTTGAGGAACTGGCATTTGAATTTCAGCAGCCATCGATTCACTGCTACTGTTACTGGTGAACCTTGGAATGAGGTGATATGTTGCTGCTGCTGCTGTTGATGTTTGTATTTAATTGATGCCTAGCATAATGGAAGTTTAATCTCAGCAGATGACCTACCCTTAATACCTACTTCTTGCCTTTTATGTAGTGGTTGATTGCTACTTCCAATGTACCTTACTGTGGTTTTTTTAATGGCACCTGGTATTAAGGAGGTCTAATCTCATCACAGTTTCAGTACTAGTGTGATAAAAATAATAATAAAGGATGATTATCTCCTCTGGAGGCAATTAACTGTCATAGAAGAGTAACACTTAAATTTTTTATCCTTTGAACTGCTGAAAGGCTATTATCTTTTGAAGTCCTCAGCCCCTTTGATAGGCTCTGTTCCCCTTCGCTTTGGCTACTGCTGGCCAAGACTCAGATATATTGAGAGTTTGACCTTACTGTGGGGGGAAAATCATTAAATGCTGATTGCTAGATTATTTCTTTCACAAGTACTCATTTAAGAAGGTTCAATTATGCCTGCAAAATTGATTTGGTGTATAAAGAATGTATTCACTTAATGGATCTACACATTTCCAGGAAGTAACATCTATAGTATTACATTTTGCACTACTCCATGGTACAGTAGAAGTTTAATCATTTTGCCAATTATTTAATTATTTTCAAAGTTCTTCATACATATATATATATAAAATAAATATAGTTAATGATTGCAAAGGTGTCTTTGTATTACATTTATTTAAGTGCAAGAAATTGGTGACAATGGCCTCAAATGTTAAGGAGGGTTACTGCTTGACCTTATGGTCAGGCTTGTAAAAAAAGTTATTTTTAATGTTTGAGGAAGGCAGAAGTGTAGTGTCCAGATCAAGGGAAGAAGCAGTTGCAGTCTGTTCTTCTTTAGTCCAACCCCATCTGAAATGCTGTGTCCAGTTTGAGTACCACAATTCAAGAAGGATTTTGAAAGATGGAATGTGCCCAGAGAACAGCAACTGAGATAATCAAAGGTCAGGAAACCAAGCCTTATGAGGAATGACTTAAGGAGCTGGGTATGTTTAGCTTGGAGAGGTGAAGACTGAGGCCTTTTCTGCACCTTACCTTGATTCTGCATCATCCTCTCATGATCCCAGCAGTGCCTTTGCCGAGATGGGAACATGTTCTGAATGCTCCCGTCTGCACCTGGCTGGCTGCTGGTGGATGGTAACACTGGGGACATGCTTAGAATAATAGAATCACTCAATCATAGAGTAGGAAGAGACCCCAGGGGCCATCGAGTCCAACCCCTGCCATGCAGGAACACCCATCAAAGCACTCCTGACAGATGGTCGTCTAGCCTCTACTTAGAAACCTCCAAAAAAGGAGACGCCACCACATTCTGAGGCAGCATATTCCACTGGCACACAGCTCTGACTGTCAGGAAGTTCTTCCTGAGGTTCAGGTGGAATCTCCTTTCCTGCAGCTTGAATCCATTGCTCCTTGTCCTGATCTCTGGAGCAGTGGAAATCAAGCCCCCTCCCTCCTCGACATGACATCCCTTCAAATATTTAAACATGACTGTCATGTCCCCTCTTAACTTTCTCTTCTGCAGACTAAACATACCCAGCTCCCTAAGCCACTCCTCATAGGGCATGTCTTCCAGACCCTTCACTATTTTGGTCGCCCTCCTCTGGACACACTTCAGCTTGTCGATATCCTTCTTGAATTGAGGTGTCCAGACCTGGACACGGTATTCCAAATGAGGTCTAACCAAAGCAGAATAGAGTGGCACCATTACTTCACTTGATCTAGACACCATAGTCCTATTGATGCAACCAAGAATTGCATTGGCTTTCTTGGCTGCTGCATCACACTGCTGACTCATATTCAGCTTGTGGTCCACCAAGACTCCTAGTTCCCTTTCACACATACTGTTATCCAGCCATGGGTCCCCCATCCTATATTTGTGCTTTCCATTTTTTTCTGCCTAAGTATAGGACCTTACATTTCTCTTTGTTGAAATTCATTTTGTTAGCATGCTTCTTCCTTCCGCAGTGCAACTAGCCTCTTCTTGTGTTGCACTGATGATGGAAGCACCTTGATCACGCTTCTGGCCTTCCTGCATGGCCCCAGCTGATGAGATCATCATGCAAAAGGAGCTTATTAATGGATTTTTTCCCAGTAATTATATAGTGTGTGATCATGATGACTGTAGACGCGACTGGACCAGGTCCACAGCAACATTGTGCGGTAGCATGCCTTGTTGATTAACTTCAACACATCTCCATGCTGGGATGGAACCATAGTGCGGAAATGGACTGAGAGATGATATGATAGCTATCTTTACATATCTGAAGAGACATCGTGTGTTAGATGGAGCCAGCTTGTTTTCTGCTGTTCCAGAGACTAGAACAAGAACCAATGGATTCAAATGACAAGAAAAGAGATTCCACCTATGCATTAAGAAGATTTTTATAAGAGCTTCTCAACAGTTGAAGAAAATATTCAGAGGGTGGTTGACTCTCCATCTTTGGAGGTCTTTAAGAAGAGATTGGGTAGACATCTTTTAGCAGTGCTGTAATTGTGTATTTGTACATGGCAGAGGATTGGACTGGGATGTCCTTTTTGGTATCTTCCAACTCCATGATTCTATGATTCTAAATTCATAGTCACCTAGTACAGAGAATGAATTCCATGGTATTGTAAAATTTGAAGGAGCTCAGAGGTCTTCTAGACTTAAATCCCTGCTGCTGAAGAAAATCTTCAGTTAAAGCATCCTTGACAGATAGCCATCCAGCTTCTGTTTCAAAATCTCAAATAAGGCAGAGTTCACCAGCTTTGGAGCTAGGCTGTTCCACTGTCAGACATCTCTTGCTATCAGGAAGTTCTTAATTTTTTTAACCAAAAACTCTTTTATAATAACATGTATCCTTTGATTCAGGTCCTGCTTTCTGGAGCTGCAGAACAAAAGCTTTTCTTACTTTCTGTGCGATTCTTTTCCCTAGCTTGCATGTCTCAATTCACACTGGGTGGGGATTTTTGGAGTTGTGGTCCATAAATGTAACTCTTCCAAGCTTTGATTTGCACATATGGCTACTTCTCTACCTACACAAGGTTACGCCTTTTTAACTTTACAGAAAAGGTAAAACTATCTTAAGATGAAACAAAATAGCCTGGATGTTATGATTCTCTCGGTGTGAGTCACATCAATTTCACAAACTGTCAGTTTGCCATTGAGTTACTGCCCCATCCACTGGGAGTAATGGTGAACACAGTTGGCACTTCTGGAGTATTGATGTTGCAGAACATCCAAGCCACAAGACCACCGATTCATTTGTAGACCTTGAGTTAACTTGACAGTATGAGACTGCTAGCCTAGCTTGGTGCCTTCATGATGGAACCGAAAAAAGCTTCAACAAAAGGACAAGATGAAAAGACTTGCTCGGAAGACTGCAGAGTGTTTGATGTACTCCCTGAAATTATAACCCAGCAATACCTGATCATAGAATGTTTGTGTGAATGTATATGTTATAATGCAGAAGCAAGCTTTTATGTTGTTGGTGAGACTGCTGCCTCTTGAAATCAAATATTCTAGCACTTGATTAGGGCTTGAGGGCAGAGGTCTTTAGATGGGAGACAAACCTGACGTCCTGTTTTTTTCCCCCAATAAGTTTTTATTAAGAGAAAACTGGTAAAGTAATAAAACACATGTTGTAGCAATTATTAATTCCTAAAACATTTTTAAAAAATTACAAAAAGTAATACAAAACAGTAACAATAGATGAACAGTAGCAAAACTCTTCATCATATTTATATTACAATATCAAATATTGTAATAACACAGACATTGTCTTTATTACTAACTCCTTCAACCCATCAATCTTCTTTCTCAGGCAATTTCCTCTCCACAGTACTATGGAGTCCCAGAGTTTGCAGTTTAGGGAGGGGCCTTTAGAATTCTCAACCAGAGAGCTCTCTGGCCTCAGTAAACTACAAACCCCAGAATTCCACAGGAGGTGAAAAGTAGATTAACAGTAGTATAACAGTATAGTGCAGAAATGGCCTCAGTTTTCCTCTCTTCGCTATTAACTTCTTTTCCTAAAAGTATGAGTGCTTGTCTATATGTCCATCTTCCTTCAATTTGATGAGGTCCTGGTGTTGAACATGGGGAGCAGAGTCCCTCCTGGGTGCTGATGGCCTCTACTGTGAAGCTTAGCACATGAACAGATGAAGCTGCCTTATGCCTAATTTGATAATAAGTCCTCAGTGCTGCTTACACTGACTGGCAGGTGCTCTTTAGGTAAGGCCTTTCTAAGGCAGGAAAGAGTTCTGAAAATATTTAAAAATGATACCCCCTGGCTGTTTCTTGAGTGTTGGAAAACCCTGAGAGGAAGAATCCTGGGCTACTCTGCACAAAATTCGCACATGTTTGATCTCGCACAGAAAACAGCATTTTCTGCACTGTTTCCTGCACAGAACCCTATTTGAAATTTTGCACAGAATAAGTTTTTGGAGACTTCCATCAAGCAACAAGTAAAATGACTGAAATTACTTATTGTTTCCTTTGAGAACTAATATAATGAAGAATTACATCCCTAAGCCTGTTACACTGCCAACTATGTTAGCTACTGTCAAATTAACCTCGATTTATGGCAACTGTAGGGATAGGAGATTTCCAAATCACCTTCTCATCAACAGCCTTGTGCAAGCCTTGGAAACTCAGGGCTATAGTTTTTTTGAGTCTATCCACCTGTAATATTTTTGCCAAGCATTGTTGTCTTTTCTAGTAAGTCATGTCTCATATTTTCAAAGTATGGCAGTCTCAGCTTAGTCATCTTGGCTTCCAGGGAGAGTTCAGGCTGATTTGAAGTAGGAGCCATTTATTTGTATTTTTTTATAGTCCCTGGTATCCACAGAATTATCCTCTAGCATCACATTTCAAATGAGATTATTTTCTTATATTTTTTTCACTGTTTCAAGCTGGAATGTGTCCAGGGGAGGGCAACCAAAATGGTGAAGGGTCTGGAAGCCATGCCCTATGAGGAGTGGCTTAGGTTGCTGGGAATGTTTAGTCTGTAGAAGAGAAGGTTAAGAGGGATGTGATAGCCATGTTTAAATATTTAAAGGGATGTCATGCTGAGGAGACAGCAGGCTTGTTTTCTGCTGCTCCAGTGATTAGGACAAGGATCGTTGGATTCAAACTACAGGAAAGGAGATTCCACCTAAGCCTCAGAAAGAACTTCCTGATGGTCAGAGCTGTGCGGCAGTGGAATATGCTGCCTCAGAGTGTGGTGGAGTCTCCTTCTTTGGAGGTTTCTAAGCAGAGGCTGGATGACCATCTGTTGGAAGTGCTTTGATGTGTGTTCTTGCATAGCAGGGGGTTGGACTGGATGGTCCCTGTAGTCTCTTCCAACTCTATGATTCTATGATTCTATTCCACTTTTACAACTAAACATAGAAATTGGAAATGCAATGACAGGAACAATTCTGACTTCAGTATTCAATGATATATCTTTACAAGTCAGGATCTTGTCTAGTGCCTTCATTGCTGTCCTTCCAAGTCCCAGATTTCTTCTAATTTCTTGATGGCAGTCTCCATTTTGATTGACGACTGAGACAAGGTATAAGAAATCTTTGACTGTTTCAATGTCTTCATTTTCTATAGTTATATGAATAAGCTGTGGTCATTATTTTTGTTTGGTTAACGCACAGTTCTGTAAACCTATCTTTTCACTTCTCTCTCTTTACTTCCTTCAATAGTCATTCCAAGTCTGCTGTTTTCTGCCAATAGTATGGTATAATCTGCATATCTGAAATTGCTGATATTCTAAACTTCCTTCAGTTTTCAGGCCTCTTTCCTCAGAGTCTAATCCAGCTTTGTGTATAATATCTTCAGTGTACAAGTGAAACAAATAAGGTGATAAAATGCAGCCTTGCCTGACCTCTTTATCAATTCCATTTCTCCATATTCTTTCCTGATGATGGCCTCTCATTCTCAGTAGAGTCCCATTTCTTTAAGAGAGAGCCATAGCTTTCCATAATCTACACAAAAGTTTTGTTATAATCTAGAAAGCACAGGATGCTTTTCTTCTGAAACTCTGAAAAACATACACACACGCTTTAGACCTAAAAGACAAAAGATGAGACAATCCAAAATGAACTTGCCAACTAGCAGACTCTTTTAAAAGGCTGCTTCAAGCATTGTTACTGTGATCCATTAGATGTAAAGCATATGTTTTTTGGGTGTGTGTGTGTCGGACTTCTCCAAGAAGTGATCCAATAGCGAGACATTAAATGGAATCTTAAAAAGTGTGGGTTTTGTGTATGTGTGAGTAACAGGAAGAGGTGGAAGACCACTTCTGGCTCCAGCTCCACCTGTCACTGCTTGTGGCCTTCAGAGGTAAAATGAGAAACACGAGAAGTGCTATTAACCTCCCTCCTTTTCTATACACACATGGGATATTTCCAGGCACTTTCAGTGAGAATTTTCACATTTTCAAGGGTGATTTTTGTATAAATTGTGGGAGTGATTTCTGCATTCAGTAACACAGCTGTTGCCTTGGCTTGGTGCATGTTTTTTTTTACAAATTGGAAACACTGGATGGTTTGTGTCAGTTTCATCCATCAGGCAAATCCTCTTATACTTGCTCTCTCTCTTTCTGTCCATTTTGCTTGAAAGGGGAGGGACAGTTGTATAAAGAGAGTTTCTGCACAAATTACAGAACCCTTGGCAGGAAAAAAAAAGGTGCTTTGTTTTGTTCTCATGAATGAGGTAAGAACTTTCCTGCAGACACCAAGAAAGAGAAATTTTGCAAAGTTTTCTCATATGCCTACATTCTAGTGTCACTGCTTTCAGTGAGGTTTGCTTCTCAGTAGACATGGGAAGCATTATGCGGTACATACTGTAATGTTGAAGAACACAAGAAAAGCAATGCTGAGTGTGACACTGTAGGTTTATTTCCGTCTCTTAAGTGGACTTCCAGCCTTGCAAAACTGGAAATTCCCTCCCAGTGTTTTACTAGGGTTCTTGCCAGCCTTCCAAAGCTGACTTCCACGCATGGAATGACTGGCAATCTCCCCAGCTCTATCAGATATGCTGCCACCACCCCCCTGAATTAAGAATCATTTAGACAGGACAGGAGGGACCCTGCCCAATCTCTAAGCATAAGGAACTTCCACCTCCCCCTTCCCCTGAGTGAGAGGTCCTATGTAGCGTGTGCCAACCCTGGCGTGGAAATGGAGAGAAATGGAGGTTTATAGAAATGTTTTAATCAAGACATGCAAATAAACAATATATACTTAGGAGACTCCCCTCTCCCAGGTGCACTTAGTTACAATAATTTACAAAACAGATATAACAGCACAGATACATTCTTAAGATCAGCCAATTCCCAAAATAACAACATCCCTAACGCGACTAACTACTGATTTCTAGTTACTCACAATTAGGTTACAGGCGTAGATGGTCTAAAGGAGAAGAGAGGGGGTCCAGGAGACACAGCATGCCTGCCAGCTCCCCTCTCTTTTTCTCTGTCTCTCTCTCTGTCTGTCTCTGGCCACATGGCCTCTCAGAAGTTTTATCTTTTCCTCCTTGGAAGGATCTGGAAGCCTCTCCAAGATGCCCACCTCTTTTCCTTTTGGTTGGTCAACTCTCACCCTGTGACCCTTGATGTAATCCTAACATCTCATTAACCCTTGGTTTACCTGAAGAGGGAAGTATCTCCCTTTGATAAGCCTAGGTAATGGGAAGCCCCATTATCACACTGAGTAAGATCACAGGCCTTGCATAGCATTTCGTGGCCAAACATATTCCACCAGCAGAATATAAGGGTAATAGCCATCCTTCTTGGAATTTTTACTATATTTGATTGCATCTCCCAGAACCACCCTACCAACATAGCTATTGAGGAGATTTTGGTAGCTATATCCAAAAATGTAATTTCCCCAAACTCCAGTCCTTCTTCAACTATGGGGCTCCCGAGGTATACTCCATACCTGCAACATTTCACAGATGAGGCCTGGGACATATGTGACTAAGCAACATGGGAATGGGGTCAAGCTGGCAAAAGTTATTAATGAGAAAGAACAGATAAAGTAGGAGAGGCTGCAGTAGTTTGCTTTTGCCTGAGCCTACTGGTAAAGGGCAAGATTCCACCCTATCCTCTTCTCTCCTTCCTGCTGGGTTAATAAAATGTACACTACTTTTGCACTTTGAATTTGCTTTGCAGCAATTAAAGCAAGCTGAGGACAAAGGGGAACAGGGGAGGAGGAGAGAGAAATTAGGCTATTTGAAAAGCAGCTGAAGAACTGGGACAACAGGTGATTAATTGGGGCTGTCTATGCCAAATCAGGATGGTTGGAAAGCATGATACTCCCTCAGACCCTGAAGGTAGCAATTCACATCCTAACTAACAGCTATTATTGGCCTTAGCTATTATAGAAGGTTTAGTCACGCTCTTTCAAGGAAAATTTCAAACCCGTGAACAATAAACAGCATTCTCTAGCTGTTTGGGAAAATGCAGACACACATATAGTTTTTTTTTTTAAAAAAAATAGTACCAGTGATAGGTTTCCACCTCTCCCCATCTTTAATGTGCATCATCTTTAGATTGATACCCTATAATCTTACATGCCAAAACAACAGGTGGTGAAGATGGAAAGTTCTTTTTTTACTAGAGATTACATTTCCCCTTGCTTTCCTGTTATTTTGTTGATATTTAGTAGCAGTCATTTCTGAACATAATGTAACATAGCGTTAAGAATTACTGTGCTGGAACAGAGAAACGGTCCATCCAGACCTGGCACCCTCTCTCTCTCTCTTACAGTGGCCAGCACCAGATGTCTCACAAGGAAGTATAAAAGCCTTCCTAATGTGCCCAATTGCACTGTATTATACATGAGATGAGATTTCTCCCTGTCCCCAGCTGGTAATCCCCTTATATCTAAAATTACAAAGGCTGCTGGCCCATGTAAATTTTCTCCTAGTTAGTATAATTGCTGGGCAAATTCTTGCTCATATAAATGTCCAATCTTTCTCTTTTTTTTTTCAGATGTGCTAGGCTAATGTGTTCATTTAAAACCCAATATGTTCTTTCTGTCTTCCCTCCCTCCCTCCCTCCCTCTTTTCTTTTCTTTTCTTTTCTTTTCTTTTCTTTTCTTTTCTTTTCTTTTCTTTTCTTTTCTTTTCTTTTCTTTAAAAAAAAAACCCTTCATGTGTGTAGTGCTCCACCAAATGAGTTCTATCCATCACTTAGGCCATTTCTGCACTACACTGTTATAGTGCTATTATTCCACTTTCAGCATCCTGTGGAATCCTGGGGTTTGCAGTTTAGGGAGGGGCCTTTAGAATTCTCAGCCAGAGAGCTCTTTGGCCTCAGTAAACTATAAACTCCAGAATTCCACAGGATGTTGAAAGTGGAATAATAGCACTATAACAGTGTAGTGTGGAAATGGCTTTTGTCTGCCTGATTTGTGGAAATCTCATTCCCCACGCAAACTTTATTTTGTTGCAGCAAATAAAGTTATATTTGGCTCTTGCCCCTGGTGTGTGGTTTTTAGCTGGTCACATGCCACAGCTGCTATTGTAACCCTGATGGCGCAGTGGTTAAATGCCGCTACTGTAGCCACAATGTTGTGAGTTCAGTCCTGCAGGGCTCCAGGTTGACTCAGCCTTCAATCTTTCCATAGGTCAGTAAAATACGTACCCAGCTGGTTGAGGGCAATTAGTTAAACACATTGTAAACTGCTTAGGGAGTGCTTCTCACCGATAAACAGTATAGAAATGTATCTGCTAACTACTAACCCCTATGAAAGCTGGCTTGATCCAGTGGGTGGGAAAACTCCAAAGAAGGGGCTGTACTTGTGCACTGAGTTCAGACGGAAAGATAGACAGTAGGAACAGAAAAAGAGTTGCAGTTGCCAGGGCTAAGGAGTACAGGAAACCCTTGCCCTCTAATGCCCCATTATCTATGACTCACTCATTTGACACTTTCAACTTAAGGAAAAGTTCCATTAATTTAATGGGGGTTCTACTCTTTCATTAAATTAAATTAATGGAACTTTTCCTTAAGTTGAAAGTATCAAACGAGTGAGTCATAGATAATGGGGCATTAGAGGGCAAGGGCTTCTACTCTTTCATCTGTTCTTCTTGCCTATGGAGGTTTGGTTGGGATCACTCGCACGTGCATGCTGCTTGCAAAAGCAAGCTAAGAGGCAGAAAAAAAAGATGTCAAGCCAGCTGAGAGACTATGCAAGCAGTATGCACACCAGTGAACCTCTGTTAAGTCCTTCATGCTCCCTGAGCACAGAAGTAGGGGCTCCGCTTTTCAACCAATTCCATTTTCTGACAATGATCTAGTCCCTAACCTGTAAAATAAATGGAGGAAGCTTGTAGGCCCTTTTCACTATGACTGAAGATTTTCAGTCATGAATTTAGGAAGAAACAAAAGGGTACATTCTTTGTAGTGTAATTTCTCTGTTGCATTTGCTTCTTCTTTTTGTATTTTTTTTAATTTAGGGCTTTAAGTTTACACCAAATGTTTCAATAATACTGAGCAGCACAGGCAGAAGAGTCCTGGAATCAAGTTCTGCATTGGCAGCTCATAAGATCCATGCAGCTTTGGCATATGTGTCATATTTAATGTACATGCTGTATTGTTGTTAAAACAGATATATTGAGATTTAAACTGCAGTTGTATTTGCAATGATCAGTTATGGTTGGCCCTATAGATTGCAGAAAGAAGTACACTAATACTCTTTGAAATTTAATTAGAAGTTTATTTTTTGCTTGCATGTTCAAAATCAGCTCCAGATTTGAGAAGGGACAGGGCAATATATCCTATATTAGGTTCCTCCTTTTTATCAGTGACCTCTGGTGCATTTATTTGATTGTGACAGCAGTGTTTCACATAGTGTGGCAGGGGGCCGCAATCTCACAACTCTTTAATTTTCCACAATGTCCTACAGCAATGCAAAGCCAAAAGCATTCTGGGAAGTTAAAGGGGAGACTTAGAACCAGCTTCCTAACAGTGCTTGGAGTGCCTGGCCAGAGGGAGTTAAAAATCTTTAAGAGGGCCAGGTACGCATTGGCACCGACTGCTGTCAGGATGCCACCTGTCGATACCAGTCCAGCCTTGAATGCCAGAGCAGTGGTGTTTGTTGGCTTGGGGAAGTTAGGAGTTGTATCCCACAAAGAACATTTTCCAAGTTCTTTGGCCCAGCTTGGGACCATTGTAAAGCACATGGGGTAACCAGTAGCTCACACAGGAAACATGATCTTTGAAGACCTTCTGTGTAGCCTACTGTCAATGGTCTCACTTTTCTTGGAAATTCCCTCACCTGTGCTATGCCTCTTCTGCCAGAATTGTGTGGCAATGAATGGTGCATGGAGTGTTTCTTCTCACACTGCCATTTCCTCAGGTGCAGGGATGTGATTTAAATAGGGAAAATGCTACATGGTGAAAGTCATCCCTCTCTGCCTTCATCTCTATTTAAACTGTGAACTTTGCTGTCTCCTCACATTTAGCCAGCCTTTTTCTGTGCACTGAGATGGAGCAAGTGTTCACATTTGCTTGCATACACACATGATATTTGAGTGCATAAGAGAGTAGTCTCCAACCCACTGCTTGCATGTATCCTTTAGGGGCAAAAACTTGCCCACTCAGATTTAAAGCAACAACAACAAAGACAGGATTGATTCTGAACATGTGCAGAATGCTTTCTATCAGGATATCCACAGTCTAAGCCAACACTACTGATTATTAGAAGAGTAAGGCTTTTCACACCATGCCACAAGACTTCTCTTCAGCAACTTGTATTCCAAGATATCCTGTCTATGAATATAGAGGATCTGCATATAGAGCCTGGGAAAGTTATCTGTGGACTAATACTCTTTGAATCCCCCATTGGCCATGCTGGATGGAGAAGACAGCGTTTTGAGCCATCATGACTGGTATCCATTTATGGGCGTATCTACCATGAGTTTGTCTGATCCCCTTTTAATATTATTATTATACATTCTATTCTATTCTATTCTATTCTATTCTATTTCTCCCCAATAAGAATTCTGCCCACCCAGTGAAATTGTATTCAGTCCTCAAATTTCTAGCATTACAGAGTATGCTAGATATTGAAAATTGTTCACACCTATGACTCTTACATTTGCTGTGTTCACATTCCCTTGGTAAGTTTGTCTTCCATTTTCTTTGGATACCTGAACTGTATTTGTAAATGTGCAGCTCTAGGTTTAAGTTATTGCAGTGCTAGAAAGTGAAGGGAAATTTCATTGGGGGGGGGGATTTTTTTCTTGATATATATAATTCTTTTAAACTTCTTTTAAAAAAATACGTTATGAATTTCAGGGATTAGGGGATAAAAGTAAAGACAGAAAACTGAAATACAATAAAAAAAATTAAAAGTGCAGAACACAAATAAAGAAAAAGAAGAAAAGAAGAGAAAAAAGTGATTTCTGATCTTCTTTTCGGCAGTTATGCAAGCATACTCAAACCTCTCCCTCCAAAATTACAACATATTTCTTTCTTTTGATAGCCTATTCTTTCTAATCATCAGCACCAAAAGTTACCAAGTCATTTTTCCTTTTTTTTCCTCACAAAAAGTCTATAAGAGATTTCCATTCCTTAAGAAATGTCGATAAAGAGCTTTCTCTAATCTAACCAAACAATTTATCAATTTCTGCTAGATCTATTAGTTTCAGCAACCATTCCTCCATGGGAAACCATGGGGGAAAGAATTTTTATTGGACGGGCAGCGCCCTCGTGTTGCCCCTCCATAGCTAACTCCTAGTTTATAGTATTAAGCAGGGTTCTAGTATTAATGTAGGAGTAGGCAACTGTGGAAGGCTCCAGGGCTACATTAGCACCCAGGAGACTCCAGAAAGCTGCACATATCCAGTGCAGCCACTCATTTTCAAGTACTACACATTATGGTGCTAATGTCACTGAGAATTTCCTCCCCCATTTTAAGTGTTCTCATTTACTATGCGAGGATGAATCAAATCAGAATTTACACCTCTAAGTTCATGTGCAGGATCAACACAGATTTTTAGATGGCCATTATCACAGGAAATGTATAAACTGGCCCCAGGTTTTCAGGATGATAGTGCGATTATAGGTCTTTTGAGTTACCTTCATAAAGGTCATTGTTGCAGCTAATAGTGATTTAATCTGCAGATATAATGGGCTGCGTTCTTACGACCTCTCTGAAGCCACTTTAAGAAGTTTGTGTGCTTCATATGGAAGGAAACGACTGAATGTAGGAAAAGATTTAGAGCACAGAAAGCTATTGATCCATTCAGCTTGGCTGCACTAATGAAGTTCCTTTTTAAAATCCCATTATGAAGATATGTCTATTGATTTTCAAAGTGTGGCTCCCAGTTGTAATGAACTCATCAATATAGCGATATATTGACTTAACACTCTAATAAAAATTGGCTTTTATGAAGGAGTTATTTGTCTTCATTTTGTGTCCTTGATAGTATTTCATGTATTTTTGGGATAGGAGTTGCATGTTTTAACTTAGGATAATCCTTGCAAAGTGAAAGCAAACCATATTAACTGAAAGCAATATATTTTCATTTGATAGTGTGTATGTGATGTCATTAAATGCATTTTAGCCAGAATTAACAATCATCAAGGCTTCTATTTTAGGTTAATTTGGTCTTGCTTTTGCTTAGATGGTGGTGTTCATTGCCATGTTACCTCAAGGCAAAAAAGATATACAAGTATTTTTCTTTTTTCTTATTTTACAGAGCATTACCATTTTGCAGTGCATATACATTGCAACACTTACAAGATAGTATGCTTTTGAGTGAAACCAGGGCTTGGAAAACTTATCTTCGTCCCCTCCACAAAAAAGCCCCAAATTTAGTAATTCTCCATGCTTATGAAGCAAGCAAGAATCAAGATAAAGCAATCATGGAAAATCTTCTAATCACATTCAAGGCCCACTAAATCCTAGATAGGAGCTTCTAGGTAAACTATTTTCAGGGTTTATACTTACTCTGCCTACTGAAGTTGGCCATTGTGAGTCATCCACCAAAATGTGGGTGACTCAGGGGGCCACCCGTGATGCCAATGCTTCTGTGAAACAGTGGGGAATATTAGCTCAAAGGAGAGGCCTGTGTGTGTGTGGATAATCTAAGAGGATACGCAGAGGATACACCTGTGTATACCAATACTAATGTAGGAACATCAGCTGTGGATTCAAGGAGTATTTGCTTTATTGAGGAAATTTATAATCACATGTACACAAGATCCAAGTGGTCTCGCAATCACACAAGGCTAACCTAAGGAAAAAGGAAGAAAAGTTGGAGAGTTTAGGGCAAAGTGAGTGATATTTACCTATCTGGAGATGAAGGGGTTAAATCCAGGGAATTGCTACTTGAATAGGAAAATAAGCGAATTGAATTGAGTTTCTGAGTGAAACAGCCGATGTAACCTTGAAAACTTGCTCTCCAAAAAGGCTCACTTTGTACTTTTATCTAAGAATGGCTGAGAGAATATGTCGGGAGGATCAGTTGGCCATGAGCTATAATTTGTATCATTTTCTAGCTAACTCTTTGTTCTCTTCTGTACACGTGTGTGCTAAGTTAATGATGTAATGGAAAGTTAACCGAAAATCTTTTTCTTCTGTGATGGGCTGGCTAAATGAATGATTGATTGCTGACATGGAAGACCAAAGGTATATAGTGATGCTACCTTAATTAATCTGCACGACAGTTCTGGGATAGCTGTCGTCCTTGCGCAAGTGATTGGAAAAATAAAAAGGCTTTTTGATTTTTCCCTGAAAACCTGGTCTTCTGGCCACAACAGAGAGAAGAGATGAAGTGATGTGGCTTAGACGAAGAACCCAAGGGCAGTACAGATCAGGAAGCAGAGTGATGACCTGCTATGTGCTGCATATTACACTTCAAGTTGACTGGCTCAGAGTCAGGGTTTAAATACTCTTTTTCTGCTCTGAAGGTGAAGGTGTTAATGGCTCTCTGGCAGACCAAACAATGGGATCTGGAACAGGCTAATGAATTTAGTGTTAGATGACAAAGGACGGATGAGAATAGTAATAGCTCCTTGACTGCTGAGCAGAAGAGGAATAAAGGGGAAATTTAGTGGGAAGAGGGCTGAAGACAATCAGTTCAGTTTCAGGTGCTATTGTTTTTAAAGGTTGAGTTGTTGACAGACATTTGCAAGTCCATTATCACTGGAGTTTCTCTGACTATGACCTGGCCATGCCTTGAGGTCCTATCTGACCTAGTTCTGCACATGTTCAGTCAGTCCTCTTTTAGCCAGCATGGCCAAATAGCCATGGCAGTGTATGATTTATATTTTATGCCAATTAATATAAACCATATCAAGGAGTGGAGTGTACGGCCTAGTAACAACTGGATCCTGCTGGGCAGAAAGGACTATAAGTGGGCTTCCTGTTCCTGGTGAGTTTTGTGTGAACAACAAGGTCTTCTTGAACTCACTATTCTGACTTGATCAAACTGCAGCCCATGGTGAAACCCTGACACTGACTCCCTTTCTTTTATATACTTGCACCAATCCAGTGTTTAAATAGACTTATTGAGTTTGGCCTTCAACTGCCTGTTGATATGGAAAGAAGTATTCTTCTCCAAGTACACCGTTCATCACTCACAGGAAGGGTGGGCACCTGTTGTGGATTAGGAGCTGCTTCTCAGGAGTCTTTGAAGACTTTACAGTGATATGACTGCATCTCTCTGCACAAAAAAATCATTTTTTTTGCCCCCAAATTCACTGTAGCGAGTGAGCTGGAATAACTTCTGCCTCACTTTCTGTTTTTATTTTTTTAAAAAGGCCTCTCTGGGCCTACAGAGACTCAGGGGACCTAAATGTGGCAAAATTGCCCTCATGTCCGTCATAACTCACTCTCTTGAGTTGGAAGATTTAGACAAAGAAGAGTCAGATTTCCAGGAAATTGTGACTTCTGATGAAAGTGGCCTCTCTGGATCTGAGGAGCTGAGGGCTGAAGCAGTTGGGAGGCCTACTCCCCAACAGGAGGTGGCAGATACTGAAGACACACTGTCATCTTTGAAGATCTTCAAAGCAATAAGGAAAGACTATGATGACGTCAGCAGTTGTTAAATAAGGAGATGCTGACTCATTAAACAGCTGGTGTCTTGAGATTGCTGCCTATAAATCTCCCAGCAGCTGTCTAGCGTCTTTGTTGCTTGCAACCATACTATCTTACTGAGTGGTAGTACTCTTCACTGTTAGTGTTTCCTTGACTTTGCATTGGCTACAATCCATGACTCTGTGTTACTCCTTGCCAGTTGTGTAGGGATGGGGGGACAAGGAGGCGGTTCGGCCTGGACATCAATGTTTTGGGGGCGTCTTGGCCTGTAGCCATGCCCCTGCATGCCCTGGCCACACCCCCACAGGCCCTGGCCATGTCCCCACACACCACAGCCATGCCCCTCATGCCGTAGCCCCCCTCCCACCCCGCTCCCACTCCAAGCTCTGACACTGCTCCTTGCTGACTTTATCCGGACTACTGACTTGCTGTAACAACTTCTGGGCTGTCTGATGTTACTGCAGTTCCTAAGTTGCACTTGGGGTGACATTAGATATCACTTTGATATCAATAATTCGGCCTTCCTCACCCATTCCTTCCCACGTGCTTGCGAGGTCCCCGGACAAACACGCAAACAGGCTCGGTTGCTAATCGCCGGAATATTCAAAACAAATACAGGCTGGCCAGAAATAGCCAAACTGCCGCTTCAGGAGACCTCACGGCAAGTACCCTCATCAGGTATGCACGCTACTTACAAAGAACTCCCTGCCCCAAGCAGGCAGCTTGATTAGAAGAATCCTCATCTGTCAAGCACTCTGCGTTTGCATACTGTCTACTCTATTGTCAATTCGGACCTAACTCAATCATGCTAAATTGTGACCTTTCGGAGGCTTTGTCTCCAGCCCGAAACTCATTGTTTTCCCCAAGTACGGACTAGTCTGTGGCTACATTGTCCCCTATAAAAACCCATGACTTTGTGAGCTTCCTTGAATCGCTCCCGACTTCCATCCAGCCTTGCTGCCACTTTGCTTGGCGAACCTTCCCCTCAGTCCCACGTACTGAGACTCCATATCTCTGAACTTCTGCTGCAGACTGCCCGGGCTTCAGGACAGGTGTAGTATTACCCAAACCAACAACTCCTCTAAAACTCCCTCTATCCCACTCCAACCTTTATTTCTTTAGTTCTCTGCATGAATGTGTTGCATACACTGTTTGACTGTATTTTAATAAAAACTACAATTATTATTTCAATTCTGTTTGCTCCTTGACTTGGCCTGACCCCGGAGACATTGGGTGAAAGATCTCGCTGCATTGCTCTGCCTCTCGTATTGCTAGCCTGTGCTCTTGGCTAATTTCCCCAACTTGTATAATTGAGAGTGCATTTAGGTGTCCCTACCGGGACCCCCAGAAAACAGAGTAACAATTCTCTTGTTTCTCCCTTCATCTTGCTGAATAACCTGTGACTGACCTGGACTGGATGAACTACCTGACAGCTCTTGCACTACACCCATCTTATTCCTGGATCACTTGTTGACTGACGTATAGGACAATACTCCACAGGGTGTTTCGGGGCTTCTTAACACAGTTGTTTCATTTTTTTTTAACTCACGGCCTCTGTGTGGCCTGTGGGGTGAACTTTGCCTGCCCTTGACCTAGGCAATGATCCAAAGCTTGAAAAAGTTACTATTTTGGATGACAGCTCTCACAGTGGGTGGCAATGGGTGGTAAGAGGTTTCTGGGAGTTGTGTTTCTGAGAGCTGAAGTAACATTTAACCTCTGGACTCTTGTAATGGAAAAGTCCCACTCAGGGGCTACTAACACCTGATGGTGCGGCATTTGTCAAGGACACTGTGTTAATACAAGTTATCTTAAAGCTCAAGATTCTTCCCCTCGTCTAAGGATAGTGAAAAGGATAGAGGTCACTTGAACATTAAGGCAGCATTAAGGGGAAACAAAATCTTCCCTCCCTTGCCATCCATTTTGTCTCCAAGATCCCTGGGTGGTAGATTAGAGCAGGTGGCAGTAGGTGAAGTGAATGAAGCATGCAGCTGTTGCTTTCTTGATTTTATATTACCATTTACAAAGGGTGTTAATGCCTGATTGAATTTTTATGACAACAGAGTTTGCTGATGAGAATCCTGGTCCCTTCAAATAAGAACAAGGAGGCCTGGAAATACTTCTTCAGATCCACTGCTGTTTGTTTCCTCAGAGATGTCGCATCGCTAGCAGTAGCACACAGGGAGCAACAAGGATCAGCTGGAGGTACTGACAAATATTTTCACCTTGGGATCTATATGTGCAGCCATTGATTTACATAATGGCCATAGTGTTTTTGCAAGAAACAGCATGGAATAGTGGTTTGAATGTTGGACTAGGCTTCAGGGGACCAGGGTCTGAATCCTTGCGCAGTTATGGAAACCCACTGGGTGATTTTGGGTAAGTTGTTTTTTCAGCTTCAGAGGAAGATAACAGCAACCTTCTCCTGAATTAATCTTGCCAAGAAAGCCCTGGAACTGGGTCACCATGAGTTGACATAAAGGCACAGAGCAACAACAACAGCAAATCAGCATTTGTATAATAGGCAATGGCATCATTGTGTTCCAAGCTGTCAAGTTCACACACCACAGCTTCTGCAAGCATAGTCTCTCAAATGGTCATATGGTCTCTGCCCTCAGTCACTATCAATGTTATTGTCTCCTGCATTTAAATCTCAAGTGCTGTGCCAGATATGTAATTTGCACATTTTAGTATAGTACAGTATTTCTGCATCACTTCCCAGACCACAAGGGCTCCCATGGTGAAAAATAAGTCTCAGCTGCCATCTGCAAAAAGTTGGAAGATATGCACCCATTTCATTATTTTTCAGATAAAAGGGACTTGAGACTATGGGGGAAACTGCCCCTCTTCTACTCAATCAATAAAAACTGTTTCGAGTTTTCAGTACGGCAACTGTAGTAGTGACTTGTGGGATGGAACTGAGCAAGGTCCGGAATCATGTTTGATTTTCAAGAACAGCAGACTTTTTTGTGAAAACCTTCTTGTTTCCCTCAAGATTCTGCAAGCTATTGCATTGCTGAGTTTCTGAGTGTCCTGAATTGCACCACCCTTTGCATAATTTGTTAAACAATATACTCCCTGTCTTACTGGTGGACTTCCCATTGGCAAGTGTGAAAACACAATATTGAACTAGATTGGTCTTTGGTCTGATCCACCAAGGATCTTCTTATGTTCTTTCCCCCCCATGTATCCTGCTCTTTTACATGTGATTTTCCTTAGAATAATACCATGTACAAACAAATTGTTATTTGATAGACAATAAATATGCTAGTAGGAAGGTCAAAGAACAGAGAAAAATGGATCAAATCTAGGGGCCTCAGAAAGGGATTTGAATGTGGCCAAATCTGTGTCCATCCTTAGTGCATCTCAGAGTTCATTCCATAGGGTCTGGTGGCCTCCTAAAAGTTCTGAGCTGTGTTTGCTTTCAGAAGAGACCTACTCAGTTCTAGACCTGAGGCACAAATTGCCTTCATTTAGAGCTCTCCACCCCCACTGTTGCCTTTGAAAGCACATTTTCTGTAGATAAAATTAGAGACATCCCTGTCAGTCTAACAACGTGCGTGGTCTCTCTACATAAACAAAAACGTACGCGAAAACAATCTTTTTCATGCACATGGCATAATTGCATTTCCACTGCTTGCAAAGAGAAGTATGACTGATTGGAAAACTGATTGCTTTTGACTGTCAGATTCTCCCTCTGTTGTCGAAATTACAGACTTCAGAGAACTGTGGGAAGAATTAAAAACTAAGCACAGTGTGCTTCATCAGAATTTGCTTTGACTAGCTGAATTTTCCTCAGCTGATAATGGTGTTCTGAAAATCTGTGCTGCCATACTCATGGAACTTTCTTAAGGAGAAAAGAAAGAAAGAAAGAAAGAAAGAAAGAAAGAAAGAAAGAAAGAAAGAAAGAAAGAAACCATTTTTTTTAAAAAAATTGAATTAATCCTAAACTTTATTTATTAAAAATGGTGTCAGGTGTGAAAAACACCTAAGTAAGAATTTTCTGTTAGCCTATTGAGATACTCATGCACAATACATGTAATAATTCACATACACAATGTGGTAAAATAATATGACATATAACTGTATTCATACAACAATACATTCTGGAAAGAGTTACAATGAATCAGAGCACGCAAATCATTCCTATGCACCTGGATAATTCTTCAGCTAGTTAAATAGGACGAGCACTAACAAAACACAATGGAACCAATGGAAATAACAGGCAAAGATATACAGTCCATCCGTGAAACAGCAGAAAGCAACTCTTCCCCTGTGAAGGTTACAAAGAAGCAAAAGCAAGAAGGACAGTTCTCCCTGGGTAATACAGAACTGTTTCGTCTTCTTGAGCGACTTTCTCAGCTTCTCAAGCCTCTGTTTGAAGATAATGCAGCCTTGTAAATGCAAAGTTGGTAAACATTGCCTAGATAATTCTTTGAACTGGTTATACCTACCGTTAATGAACTGCTTCATTTCTGGCTCCAAATGTAACAAACATATTCTTCTTCTCTCAGTGGTATCTATTGTAAGGTCGGTAATTCTTCAACTACTAAGAGAGTAATATGACCTGATTGCTTCAGGGTTCCTGACTGTGGGCTAATGAAGAATGGTGTTACGATTTCCTTCCCAAACTATTTCTCCTAAAAGTGATATTACCATGAAAATTACTAATGATAAATATTGTGTACTAGGAGTGCATTTCCTATTATTTCCTACTTGAAATAATATCCCTACAGAAAACGTTGATACTGAATGTTTGTATTTAGACCAAAAGGTGGGTAAGTCTTTAAGTAATGAATCCAAAAGGCTTCCCGATAGAGTAATTGCAGTGAGTTACCAATGTGTGTATATTGTGGTACTACTTCTATAGCAAAAAGTCTGAGAGAGTCCAGAGAATGGTTAAAGCTATGACAATGTTCCCCTAAAGGTGAATCCAAAGTTTTGTTATGAATTCTACTTTTGTGCTCACTAAATGTAGCTCTTATAGGTCTACTCGTTTGGCCTACATGTAATAACTTACAAGGATATATAATTATATATATGCACACACACACACACATACACACACACATGATTAGCTGTCTGACAGCTTGAGTAATTTCTTAGTTTCACACATTTATTCAAGGTTGGATGTTGGAATATATTGATTGTAAGTGCACAACATTTACATCTCCCACATCAGTAGTGACCACTGAGAATAGGGTTCCATTTTATAATTCTGTTAAAGTCACTGTGTACTAGAGTATCCTTTATGTCGCGAGTCCTACGATAAGCTATAATAGGGGGGTTTGAACAACCTGGTACGCTGTTTAGAATATGCCAGTGTTTGAGAATAATCTTCCTGATACCATATGAAAAACTATTAAATATAAGTGACTAAACAATCCTCTCCTGCATAGTACTTTGACGCGGAATAAACGGGTCTTTCCCAGATCTTAACAAAGCTTTTTCAAAAGATTGTGTATTGACCTGTTTAGGATATCCCTAAACAGGTTTAATTGATTAGTTTAATGTCCAATAATTTTGCCTCATTTCTGAACTCACTCTCTGTGGAACAGTTTCTCTTGAGTCTTGATGGTCAGGGCTGTTCAGCAGTGGAATATGCTGCCTTGGGGTATGGTGGAGTCTCCTTCTTTGGAGGTTTTTAAACAGACGCTGGATGGCCATCTGTTGGGAGTACTTTGGTGGTCTATTCCTGCATGGCAGGGCTGAAAGGTTGAATGGCTTTTGTGGTCTCTTCCAACTCTATTATTTTATGATATTTGATTCTAAGAAATGTCTGTATATTAACCTCTGGCTTAGCACCTTAGAGTTTAGTAGCTTAGGGTCCCATTCTGAGAGGAAGGAGGCCTACAAATATAATAGCTGGCTAGATAATAAATTAGTTGGAGGTGCATTTTAAAGAACCGTATGGGTTTAGACACTGTAGACATTTATGATAGTAAGAGTACAGCATGCTTTAAAAATAGTTAATAATTAATAATATATGATTTAGTTTATTTTTTTCTAATGTAAGCTTTCTTTTGAAACGAGAATCAAGTAAGGTTACACAAAATTTCAGTCAGAAATCGATAATTTCCATGCTATAATCACTTGTACCCAGGTCAGAATTTTGGAAGGTCAGGTTCTGTTTGTGACTGATGGGTGTTCACCAGGGTCAATCCCCTGTTTGGTCATGGAAACCCACTAGGTGATCTTGGGAGCATAACACAGTCTCGGCTCCAGAAAACTCCATGATAGGTTTGCCATAAGTTGGAAATGACTGGAAGGCATACAAGAATAACAGCAGCTGCAGCAACAGTCTCCCTCCCTCTCTTTCTGTGGAAAACATGCGACAGTGAAGCCTTAGCCATGAAAAGCACATTGACCAAGAATGAGGAGAGGACAAAGAGAGAAAGAGAAATGATGGGTGAGAAAAAGTGTGTTCCAGAGAAGACTACAGACCATGTTCAACCAATTTATCTAAGAATGTGTAGGTCTGAGTGTTACAGATAACATACCTAATTATGCAAAGACAGTGGTAGCTGGTGGGATGAATCTGCTCTGCGTTATATTCCAAACTTTGAAGGATCTGTCCATGTTGGTGAACTTTGCTCCCAAATAGGTTCAGATCCTTAGCTAATACTTTTAAAATTCAGGCTAAAACCCACAGTGGATTCACTGACCCAGTAGCATGGGAGTCATTGCCTATCACTGTATGGAAGCTCCATGTATGTGGTCTTTCTCTCTTTGTGATGCATGGTCATGCAAACCAAACCACAACACAATCACATATCGTTGTGGACTGTTTATGAGGCACATGGTGGAGGGAAGAGCCCCCGAAAGCTCTTTTCAGTGTGAGACCTGCTACTGCCTGCCTGCCTGCCTATCTATCCCACCTTTCTCCTGGCATGGGACCAGGTGGTTATCAATGAAGTATGAAACATAGCTAAAATCCTATTAATGCTAAAGTTAAAAACAATTAAATAAACAAATCTATTAAAAGCACCAAGTTAAAACAGTTTAAATCACATTTAAAAGTAAGTTTAAATAAGATGGAGGCATTGCTCATTGAAATACTCTTCTGCCATATGGGTTAAGAGCCAAAATCAGTCTAAATAAAAAGGTCTTTGCCTGCTGGCAGAAAGAGAACAGAGAGGGGGCCAAGTGAGGCTTCTATGGGAGAGATTTCAACAGCCTGGGAGAAGTCACTGAAAAGGCTGTTTCCCACATCATCATCAAATGTGCCTGTGATGGTGGTGGATTGGAGAGAAAACTCTTCCCTGAAGATCTCAAAACTTGTTCAGACATGGTGTGGCAGAGAGCATAGTTAGACTGTAGAATTTGCTCCCATAAGATATAATGATGACAATAGTACCTGGATGGGTTTAAAGGTGGTTGGACATATTCATGGAGGTTAGGACTATTAATAACTAAGTTATGAGAGCCATATTTCCTCCAGCAGCAGAGGCAGTAAGGTGCTTACTCACCAGTTTCTGGGGACCATGATTAAAAAGTGCCATGTCCTACTATGGGCATCTGTCAGGCCACTGTGAGAAACAGGGTACTGGACTAGATGGATCTTTGGTCTTAACCAGCACGGCTTTTCAAAGGCCTTTTGGACACTAGACTGTTATAGTGCTATTATTCCACTTTCAACTTCCTATCCTTCATGGTTCCTCTCTAAACTGCAAATCCCAGGATTCCATAGGTTATTGAAAGTGGAATAACAGCACTATAACAGTCTAGTGTGGAAAGGGCCTTAGTTTATTGTATTAGAATTTAATGGGAAGATTGTGAGATGAATAAGACAAGTTAAACAGTAGTGTGTTTATGGGTGTGGGTATGCACTCATTCTCACATAATAAACTGACGTAGTGTGTTGTGTAAATTCACCCATCTTCCTTTTATTTTCAAAATACACGTTCCAAATCTCAGAAATGAAGAAAACCACAATTTATCCGGGGCGAACCATCAGTGATGAATGACTCTTCTCTGGAGGTGTCTTATGTTGGTATAAACAACTGACTAAGTCCAAAAATGAAGTCTTGACAAAGTTAAGTGACAGTTGCTTACAAATGTTGAAAACAATGATGGACACAGCTATTCTTTCACCTTCTCCTTGCATTGGATTATGATCCAATAGAATGCTTCTCTGTTTACCTGAACTTTTGTTGTTTACTGGCCACTCACTTTGTTTTCTCTTCCACACATTGATATGGCTTCTGTGTACTAGTCCAGGCCAGACTCTGATTTCTTTCTGTGCTGCTCCCTTGAAACTGCTGTGTGCCTGAAGGAACCCTATGGTTGAGCACTAATAGCCACAAAGCAGGGTAGTTGGACTATCTATCATTGCACTTATTGGCTGCTTAAAACCTCTGTGGACAAATTAACCAAAAGGCTGGACCTTTCCTGTTCATGTGTGATTTCTCTGCCAGTGCTACTTTAACACCTTTTTCTTGGGGCAGCCAGAACTTACAAGGTTTACATATCTTAGCTGTGACTGTGCTGTTCCTTGTTTAAGTTAACATTTGGCATTGTTCCACCAGCTGTCGATAGGAAACAATCAGCATGTTTCCTTTTCATTTAGAACAACAAACTCAATTATAGATCTTCCTAGGATTGGTTTGAGGTCATTTTTTCACTTCCTTTACATTAGTGCCCATCACATGTCTTTTTGTTTCTGTAATGATTCTCATTTAGGAGCTTTGCTAAGATCTGGTTGTCTGGCCAATGCTCTATCTGGTAGGAATTCATTGGCAAGACAAGATATTCATGGAAGTTCAATACTAGAGTTACTTAATAACTTAAAAGTCACAAACATCAGCTTTCTAATGAGGACATGGTTGACACCACTGGGTACGGCACACACAAAGACAGCGGATTAGTACACAAGTATTTCCTGATGGATTGGGACCTATGTGTGAAGCTAAAACTATATGCAGACTTCAAGGGAGAAACTGGAGGAGGTGGATGGGGGAAGATGTGTCCTGAATTGGATAGCATGTACTGTTGTCTCTTTCTGAAAGCTTCAAACTGAGCAAGTTAATTGCAATCACCAAATCTAATGTCATGTCTAAATTGTCTGATTGCAACTAAACATGACTAGTTTTTAAAGCAGGAACAGTGTTGTGCAGATAGAGCTTTGAAAAATTTGGTTTTCTGGACTATGATTCCCAGTATTTGGTTGGGGGATTCTGGAGATGGGGTCCTAAAAAGTAACCTTTCCAAGCTCTGGGAAGGGCCAAGGAAGATGGAAGGCAGTTCATTTCACCCATGTGGTCACAATGAAAATCACTCATCCTTCCAAACCAATGACAGTTTCCCTTCCAGGGTGAATAGGAAGTTCAAGGCTTTTTAACTAGAAAAATGGCAAGTGAGGAAGAGTCAGATACATTCTTCATATGATAGAATTCACATCCTGATGGTTTCCCCAACAAACAGCTTCCGTTTTTTTTTAAAGCTAAACACTCATTTCAATAATCACTCAATCAATTTGGTATAAAACACAGCACTGATAAATACTGGACCCATCCTGTGGTGATGTGTGATGCTGATAAAGAACCACCAAGTGTAATTCAGAATGATCCTTTAATGATAGTATGAAATATTAGAATATTGAACACACTTTGCATATATTTTTAGGACGTTTTAAATAGCTACCCAAATTTGGAGAATGTGTAGGTTGTTTGGGGGAGCAGAGAAAAAAATTATGGAAAAATTGGATGGATGTAAGCCCAGTTTTTCTGTTGTCAGCCACTGGTAGCATGCTATTTCTGGTTACAAAAGAAAGTATGGCTGGGATACTATGTTGGGACTGCATATTGCAAATCTCTCCATGTGGAATTATAGACTCATGGCAATATACAGCCCTTGTGTTGAGTGGTAGAGTTGCATGACTAAGTGCACACTCAAATGTGCAGCTGAATGCACATCCAAAGATGCATGCACATCAATATGTGCATGCAAAATGGAACTGGATATGCAACTCTGCCTCCACTAACTTGAACTGAATGCAGATGTTGTGGGCTGGACAAAAAAGGTCCAAATATTTCTGTGGAGGAATGGATGCATGCATCAGACAGCAAGAAAATTCTAGATTGTGTGTGTATCTGCACTAAACAGCTATAGAAGCTTAATTCTGCTCTAAATGCCGTTACTCTGTCTGCAAAATCCTGGCATTTGTCGCTTGGCAAGATATTTTTAGAATTCTGTTACAGAGCCCTAGGGCTGTAATTCAGAGAAATGCAGCAGAGTTCTTTCGCAGAGAAATCAAAGTGCATCAGCAGCGCAAATCCCAGGATTCCATCAGATGGAGCCATGGTGGTTAAAGTGGGATTATAGACTCATAGAGTTGGAAGACACCACAAGGGGCCATTGAGTCCAGCCCTCTTCCACACAGGAATTCACAGTCAAACATCTCCTGACAGATGCCATCTAGCCTCTGTTTAAAAGCCACCAAAGAAGGAGACTCCACCACATTCAAAGCAGGGCTGCCTTATCCATTAGGCTCTTTAGGCACAGTGCCCAGGGCCTATTGTTACCCTGTGACTTGGGGGTCCCGTGAGGGGCGCCCAAATAACCAAACAACAACAAGCAAAGATGGGGAAATTAGCTGGAGCTCTCTCTTGACTAACGAGAGGCAGGGTAACGTAGTGGGGAACCTTTTACCCTGTGTCTACAGCGTCAGGTCAGTGAGCAGTCCGGTAGTTCAGAATAGCTATTAAGATTTATTAGACAATTATTAAGAAAAACATGAACACACTCCTAACTAGAATAGGAAATAGAGTTTTTGGGGAATGGGTGATACGTCACCAATCCTGCAGTCCTGGGGGAGCCAATTGAAGAGAAGGAAACCCGGCGTGGCGGCCGAGGGGAGCTCGCAGAAGAAGCGGCAGCAAGGCGGGATGGAAGTTCAGTGAAGTCCGAGTGTTCCAGCGAGAGATCCAAAGAGCTCTCAGAGCTGGGGGTTTTTATCAGGGAAAGAACGGCCGTAGGCTAGTTTGGTCTTGGGTGAAAACAATAAGTTTTGGGTTGGAGACAATGCCTCCGAAAGGTCAGAATTTACATGATTGAGTTATGTTCTGAATTAACAATGGTATGGCCGGTATGTAAATGCGGCTAGCTTGGCAGTTAAGCACTCAGCTCGCCAGGGTGCCCTCTCAGGGCAGAGGGTCTCTTTGTTTATCACGCATTGGTAATGAGGGTGTTTGTTTCGGGAGGTCCCCTAAAGCAGATCTGGCAATCTCTGGCTTGGTTTGGTGTGAGCAGCAAATAGTAGCCATGCCTAGCTTCGCGCTTGTTCGGTGGCCTCACAAACACTTGGCTGGTGGCAGAGTAGGGCCGAATTGTGATATCAAAATGATATCTTTGGTTCACCAAAGACCAGATCAGTACATGGTGGTAACACTATGAAAATTTTAGAGCCTACAAAACCAGGGATTTTAGGGCACATGAAAACATCCTTGCTAGTACGTCAAGGCGAGACAAGGAGTCAAATACAAGAGTGCCTAGGGCCCATGAAAACCATAATGCAGTCCTGACTCAAGGCTGTGTACTCCATTGTCAGACTGCTCTTACCGTTAAGATCTTCTTCCTAATGTTTCAGTGGAGAAATTCTTCCTAATGTTCATATGGAATCTCTTTTCCTGAAATTTGAAGCCACTGCTCTGTGTTATAGTCTCTGGAGCAGCAGAAAACAAGCTTGCTCCATCCTCCATATGACATCCCTTCAAATATTTAAATCATCTCACCTCTTAATTTTCTCTTGTCCAGACTAAATATACCTAGCTCTTTACTTCATTTGAGACAATAGAAACATGCTGACAAGTCTCTAACGTATTTCATTTTGGAAAGTAATAGGTTAATTTAAAACAATTTGGGAAATGGAAATAAAAAGTCTTTGGTAATGCTTGGAGCTCCCAGGAAATACTTGGGGTTAAAGAAAATGCCTCATGGAACTGCAAAATAAAATTGGTTTGAACAAAACATGGGATTTCCAGAGACTTTTTAATCATCTGGAGGAAGCTCTTCAAAGCTGTTAGTCTACATGGAATTGCTTCCAAACAGGGAAGCAAGAATCTATCAGTTTTTCTTTCTCCCATTCTGAAGTTCTTTCAGTGCAAGTTCGCTACATCTCCTTCATGAAGAAATTTGCAAGTGCTGGAAAGTTCTTATTAAAAAATGAACCAAACAAAATTCTTACTTTCCTCCCAAGTAAGTCCAGCTGAACTCAATTCCATGAAGAGAATCAGGCTGAAAGCTCTGAGTATAATTTTTCCATTGCTAAGTTATTTTATGAAGTGTGTGTCTGTGTGCATTTCTTGACAGTTTGGGTTGAATTAAGTCTGGAATCCCATATAATATATGGGGCTCTGAAGATATGCATTATCTCTTCCTTTCAGCCCTGTCAGGTTTTGCTGGCAACAACTGGCTGCCACAGTAGTTTATAGCACAGTCAAGGTTCTGGAGGGTGATGGAATATGTGTAGCATATAGGTTTCCCCCTTCTTTTTCATAACAAAACTGCAGTAGTGTATGAAAGAGTTTTTGGCTTCTGAACAAGTGTTTTGAATAAGTTCTGCAGGATATGCATGCAGCTGGTGAAGCTTAAAGAGGTATGACATGCATTCTGGTTGTATCTGTCACTGATAGCTTTGACCTTTCTGCCTCTGACTAGTAGAAGAAACTTTTCAAAGCCTTTTCTTGCTTCTAATGTTGAGTAAATCTTTTCATACTTTCTTAAAGGAAATGTGACTGCTAGCAGGACCCTGCAGCCCATGCTGGCTTTGTATGTTGCTAAATTTTCCATCCACATCTCTCACTTTTGAATTTTCTGATTTCCCAAAACAAGATGTATGATTGGATGAGCTTATCTGATGTACTTACCTCCATCCTGAAAATCTGTAACCTCTTTAGGAAAAAAAAATGGCAAGGAAGGGCACCTGATAACTTCTGCTTCATTGAGATGATAAGTTCATTTTGGATTTTACCCTGAACTCTAAAGTTTCTATCCAGGGTACTAAAGCCATTTTGAAACCAGGTTCAGCCTTTTGGATAGTTTCTTTAAAGTTCACAATAACATCCAGAGTAGATTCATTGTCCCATGGCAGTGAGCACCAGACACCAATAGGCAAAACTGTAGTTGTTGCTTTATCCAGTAAGTTGTTTTAGCAAATTTTTGTAAATCTTGATTAAAAAAAATTCTTACCCATTGCTACACAAACAAGATGTGATGCTGAGCATGTTGCATTTTGAATATGGATTGTTTGACACCTGCAGAAGTCTGTACTCCTGGAGGGGTATACTGTATTGTCTATAATTTCTATCTATATGTGTTTTTACTTGCTGCTTTTAAAATCTGTAAGTCCCAGCTTTGAGAAAAAGGTGTTACTTTTCTATACCCTCCAACATTTCACAGATGAAAGTGCCTTGATTGTGTATTCCTACATGGCAGGGGGTTAGACTCAATGGCCTTCGTAGTCTTGTCCAACTCTATAGAATCACAGAATCCTAGAGCTGAAAGACCACAAAAGCCATCCAGTACAACTCCCTGCCATGCAGGAGTACACCATCAAAACATTCCCACAAGATGGTCATCTAACCTCTTCTGAAGGAAATTCTACCACACTCTGAGGCAGTATATTCCACTGTTGAATAGCTCTTACAGTCAAGAAATTCTTCCTGTTGTTTAGGTGGAATCTCTTTTCCTGTAATTCTTTGAAAACTCGGACATATATGATCTAGCAACGTCAGAGCGGGGACAAGATGGTAAATGTTATCTGTGAGGAAGAATAGATGAGCTAGGAGAGGCTGTAGCAATTTCCTTTTCCTAGAGCCTATTGAGATGGGTGAAATTCCATACCCACATTCCATTCCATCTCTCTCTTCTCCATGCACAGATAGTGGAAGAGAAGTTAAGTGTTGCTCTTGAGCATTTCAGTATCCTGGCTTAGAGAGTGGCTGACTTTGCTCTTACCCTTCTTTCCTGCATTGGGATGGGAGTGGAGGGGGAGTAGAGCCCAGACCCTGGCCAAACCAGCAAGTAGAAAGAGCACCATCTGATGCTTTGGCTGGCAGGTGAGTGATCCAGAGGGCTCTGGGCATCCAGACCTACCCCATTCCTACATGCTGCAGTTTCAGATGAAAATCTTCCTACTTTTAGTCCAGGAAGAGACAACTGTTGACAGCAGTGACACAATTGCCACTAGCTTGGTACGGAGGTACATTCCTCAGTGACAAGAAAAACAACCCTCACTGCCCCATTAATGTTCAGCCTTGAATACTAATAACTGTACTGGATTATGACCAGCACAGATGCTAAAAGGCTCTTTTTTACTATAGGCATGAGAATCTTGTGGTGCTGCAGATGTTGGGCAAAAGCTCCCAGCATTCCTGGTTGTTGGTTGCATGATCGGGGTGACCGAGCGAGTAATAAGACACACAGACAGAGCATGTAATGGATAAAGAAAGGCCACAACTTTATTGGCTGCAAGGCATACAGGGCTGGTGTATGCATGGGTACGGATCTGGGCATCGACCAACCCACCTGTTGACCTATGAGCCCCACCGTCTGGCCCAGGGCTGAATGACCTGCCCCCCAGATGAGGCCCTCCTTGTCACTAGGGGGTGCCTGCTACTTGCCCACCACAGCTGGGCAAGTTTGCCACACTCTGCACCCCCTGACCCTGACTGGGAACCTGACTGTTCCCCTGCACGTGGCAAAGGCATCAACTGTCCCGGATCCACTGACCATGTGGCCGCTAAACAAAAGATAAAACATTAACCATAGACATGGAAGAAAACCAACAGGAAAGGGTGCGTGGGTTGGGATTCTGTTGGCAGAAGACTGGTGAGAAGCCAGGGCTGGCCCAGCTAAATACCCCACGAGCGGACCTGAGTGAAGTCCACATGCCTTCACTCAGGCCTCCACCAGCCAATGAGTTCAAAACAGGTGCTTTGAACCCATTGGCTGGCTGACCAACAAAAGGGGGAAATTCTAGCATGCGCAGATGCGCATGTCTGAAAATATGGCTGGTGCTGGCACCAGCAACAGCCAACGCTGTGGTAGACTTGCCCCATCGCCCCGATTTGCAAAGGCTCTGAGTGGTAAGTCGCTCAGCCCTATTTTGCTGACTAGGGCTGCTGGGACCTGCAATCTAACATCTGGAGCAGTGGTTCTCAACCTGTGGGTCCCCAGATGTTCTTGGACTTCAGCTCCCAGAAGCCCCAGCCACGATGGTCAATGCTCAGGGCTTCTGGGAGCTGAAGTCCAAGAACATCTGGGGACCCACAGGTTGAGAACCACTGATCTGGAGGGTCATCCCAAACCTGCTTTTATTTAGGATACATATTTCATGACCAACATCTCCCCATAGACTTTTTTTTAAATTTGCTGCTGACTTCAACTGTTGACAGCCCTACAAATGAGAAACCTCCAAGATCACCAGTTATTAATAGCCCTGCTCAGGTCTTGAAAATCAGCATAACTGTGGCATCCTTGATTTAATCAATCCATCCATTTTGTGGCCTCCTGCTTTTGCTACTGCCTTCTGCTTTATCAAGCTTGAGCATCTTTTCCAATGAAACACAGTATCTTATGATAACTCGAAAATACAACAGCCTCAGTTTAGTTGTGTTTGCTTCTAGTGAGAGTTCTGGCTTGATTTGCTCTTGGATTCACTCTTTTTCTTCCTTTTTTTTAAGCAGTCCATGGCATCTGTAGAACTTTTCTCCACCAGCAGATTTCTAATGAATTGAACATTGTGATAATGCTGGATTAAACAAAAAGCTTGTCTTGTTGAACATTATGTTTCCATAGTAGCCAACTGGTTGCCTAAGGGAATGCTACACGCAGGACAGAAATGTAATAGCACTATTTTCTCTAGTAACTAGTATTCAGCAGCATACTTGAGATGTAAAATATGGCCATTATGCTTGGCCATTGGCAGGTTTTTCTTCCATGAATATGTCTTATCCCTCTTTGAAGACATTCATGTTGGTCATCACTGCTACATCTTCTGGAAGGGGTGTGGAAAAATCTTGCTGTTGCAGAGATTTTAGTTGAGACTGTCTTTTTGGAGGGATAAGAGAGAAGTCATGTCTGATTCAAGGTTCTCCCCGCCGCGTGATTCCTGTAATTTTCAGAAATAAACTCTGTGAAAAAAAACTTGCATCTTCATGAAAAACAAATGCATTTTGTACTTTTTGAAGCTAGGAGCCCTGGTGGCGCAGTGGTTAAATGCCAGTACTGCAACCACAAGGTTGTGAGTTCGATCCTGCCAGGCTCCAAGGTTGACTCAGCCTTCCATCCTTTCGCAGGTCGGTAAAATGAGTACCCAGCTTGTTGGGGGCAATTAGCTAAAATACATTGTAAACCACTTAGATAACACTAGTTGATAGGCGGTATAGAAATAACTGCTGTTGCTATTGCTATGTATGCATATGGCAAGCACAACAGGACAGGCACACTGGTCACAAAGACCTATCTAGCTCATCCAGAGCTACTGTGTTTGCTACAGAGCCAGCAATTATCATAGGAACATGTTCAGGGGTAGCCATGCAGCAAAATGCTACAAATTCCCAAATCCACCAAAATCCATCTTTACTGGCCAACTGAAATGCACAAATACATTATGCAAGCTTTCAAAATTTCACTGGTTTCTTTATCAGGCATAGATGTTTAAAAACATTTGGGAGAAGAAAGGTGATAATGTTATGTTAAGTTACATAACGCAGATTGTGATAGAGAATTCTAACCATCACTCCCTGCTTGCTATGAGGATGGATGACAAGTTATTTTCAGCTGATATTGTGATCAGGATTTGCCAACATTTGCAAAATTGTAATGTGGAAGCCAGTGAAACTGGCAGATTTGCCGCTCCCCAAGGCTGTGTGAGAATTTCCAAGGATGTGTGAGAATAGTAGGTTATGACCTATAAAGCCCAATACAGCTTAGTTCCAGCCTAACTGAAGATCCATCTTTCCATATGAGCCTGCTCAGATTTTACAGTGTTGGACACAGGGCTCTCTTTCTGTCTCACTGTCCTTCCAGGCTTATCTGGAGAACAAATTGGGGAAAGCCTTCTTGGTGGCTACTCCTAAGCTTTAGAACTCCCTCCCAAGAGAAGCTCAGATGGCTACTTGCTCTTTTTTTTAACCAGCAGGCAAAGGCCTTCCTAATTAAGCAGGCCTACAGCCTTTAACTGGTTGTGGTAGAACAGTGTGTATGCAGTTTTTAAATATATAATATGTCCCCTCTTCCTCCTTGTGTGTCAAGTCATTTCTGGCTTATGGTGACTCCAAGGTGACCCTATCATGAAGTTTTCTTGGCAAGATTTATTCACAGGGGGGTTTTGCATTCGCTTTCTTCTGAGGCTGAGAGATTGTGGCTTATCCAAGGTTACTCAGTGGGCTTCCATGGTAGAGCAGGGGTGAGAACCTTGGTCTCCAAAGTCATAGTCCAACCACTGAAACACTGATTGTTTAATGCTTTTAAAACTTTTGTGCTACATATTGTTTCAGCTACTTTGTTTTAACTTATGTTCTAAGTTGCTTTGGGGACCATATTGGGAGAAAGGCAGGACATAAATCAAAACATATGAACAAACCAATAAATCTAATACTCTTTTAGTTTGGTTAATATCTAGAATTTTCCAAAAATGCACCAATTCCAAATGTGGAGGAAAGCTAAAGTGACAGATTTTCTCTTCCTTACATGCTATCCATCAGTTTAGAGTTTAACCAGGGTAGTGCCAATGACTACTTCTTGTTCAGAGTATAGGACAACCAGATTCTGCAATGCAGGACATTTCACTATACCATTTGAGTCCATCTCTGTGCTCCATTCCTCATTAACTACAGAAAAGCAGGTCTCCAATTACCATTTAAGCAGGCAAGAGCTAAATAAATATATATTTTATGGAGTCCTTGCCTTTGGCGTGAAGAAAAAAAAAGCCTTCCTTTGCCACTGAACTCTCAAGTTCTGAAAAGATGTTGGTCAGAGTCATAAATCATCTTTATAAGGTCTACTCTTCTGGGGGACATTTGGCATACTTTCTAAGTTCTTGCTTGAGTTCAAAGTCCAACATTCTTTCACAATTTATCTCTGTATTATTAGACTACTTCCCTAGAGGAGGTAGAAGGCTCAAAACACAGGAAAGAAAGGCAAATTTTGGAAAAAAATCATTTGCACAGGTAGAGTATTGGTAAGGAGCCAGTGTGGTGCAGTCATCTGAGTGTTGGGCTAAAACTCTGGATGACTAGGGGTCAAATCCCTCTCCGCCACAGAAACCCGCTGGGTGACCTTGGACAGGTCTCTCAGTCTTTTGTTGTTTTTGCCTTTAAGTCATACATGTCCTATGGCAATCCCAAGGTGAACCCATCCTGGGACTTCTGGGGCAAGATTTGTTCAGAGAAGTTTTGCCATTGTTTTTCTCTGATAGTGTGACTTGATCAAGAACACTTTGTGGGTTTCTGTGGCTGAGCAGGGATTTGAATCCTGCTTTCCCACAGTCCTAGTCCAATGTTCAAACCAGTACACACATCAGCTCTGTTTCTCAGCCTTAGAGGAAGGCAATAGCAAATCTCCACTGAATAAATTTTGCCAAGAAAAGCCTATATTGTTGCCACAAGTCAGAGATGACCTGAAGGCACATAGCAAGAAAATAGAGTATTGGTAAGAACTATTACTTGGGCAGGAATGGTTTCTGTCTGACTCCCCAGCCAAGCAGCTATTTAATAAGCTTGTGTGTGTTTGTGTGGGCACACATGTATTAGCAGGCAAGCTGTGACCTTGGGCCTAATGACCGGAAAATCTATATTTTTCTCAGTTAGTTTTACTGGGCTTGTCTGCTGAACTAATTCCAGGTGCCACATAGGTGTTGCTCGTATAGCAGCTTTATTGAAGACTTCTACGCACCTCCTTTGAGATAAGCGTAGCCATGTGCCATACTTTATAGGGTTATTTGCAGGCCTGCCCTAGTCCAAGTCTGGCTCAAAGAGTTTTTAGAAATATAAGAATGGAGAGAAGAGTCTCATTGTTATACATGGATGGTTAAACCTACTTCTACTACCAGGTCTTCTACATGAAATCAAAGATAGAACACAGGTAGTTTTAGATATTCAGGTTCAGGGCTGGGCTGTGAGGAGCAGCCTGAGGTGAACTGGGAGATAGGAACTAGAAATCTTGGGACAACCCCTTATTCAGAATTTAAGCACAGGTAAGGACCCAAGGAAATATCATGAGGAGCTAGTGAGAAATCAGGGCTAAAACAGAAACAAAAGATGTCAGAACAAACCAAATCTCAGGAAGATTTTAGCCATTCAAACATTCCTGATGTGTGAGCATTAATTCTTCTCTTTCTCTCATCATTTTGCTAATGCAAAACTGGTCTGTTTAGATGGATGAGCCCTCTCTCACACTGGTAGTACTCCACAAAAGCAAGAACCCAGTTTTCCCAGTGTTTTTGCTTTCATGGAGGACCTCTACAGGTAAGAGGAGTTTTCTTCTTCAGACGTATTGCTTTCAATTAGGCAGTGGGGAGCAGGGCTAGCCTGCTGTTCTCCTCGTGTGTATAAACAAGACATTTCTGGGGCTCTTGTGGCTCAGATAAGGCTGAATTAGAATAGGAAGCCATTGGTGACTGCATTTTGTTCAAGAGGATCCAGTGGTCAGATTAAATTGCCAGAGTTAGTCCAAGATCCAGACAATTCACCAAGAAACTGCAATTCCTGCAGTTAATTAGTCTCTCCAAAGGGGTCACTGTTCAGAAATCCCAGTAGCTCTTGGCACCAAGCATTTAGATCAGTGGTTCTCAACCTGTGGGTCCCCAGATGTTCGTGGACTTCAGCTCCCAGAAGCCCCCGCCACTATGATCAATGCTCAAGGCTTCTGGGAGCTGAAGTCCACGAACATCTGGGGACCCACAGGTTGAGAACCACTGATTTAGGTAGAGATTCCTTTGCCACTTCAGTGAAAGGACTGCTTTGTTTTCACTTAGTTTGCATATAGTTTAGATAGTGCATTTCATTTCTCTGTGCAAATAAGCACAAAAATTGGTCAATGGCGATGAAGGAAATACCACTAATTTTTTTAAAAAAATCTTTACATAGCCACTATTGTCCTGCTATGTGATCAGGAAATCAGCCATCACACCGTGGACATAGTAGGAATGAATGCTGTATATATGCAAATGTGAGACACTATCTACAGTAATGATCTCCTAGTTGTTTCGGTCACAACTCTAAGCATACTTAGCAGAATGATTAATCTGGCTCTAAAGACAATGACACTGTCACTGGAGAACCTTTGGTAATCTTTAGTTCGTTCCAATCAAAACAATAGCGATTGACCAACCAAGTACACCAAATTCGATTGATTGCACGTTGAAGAAATAGAAAGGCTATATGGCTAGATCAGTGGATCATAACATGATCAGACACTAGTATTAATCAAACAAACCTGGAGTATTGATGAGAACTGAAATACCAGTTTCTGGTTAGCTAATGCAGAAGAGGGCACTTGAAAACAACAACAAAGATCGATTTTAAAGATTAAATACCCAGCTATATAAAATATCCATAAAATACTCTATTGTTAGTGCTCTCCAGGTGACAGATTCATTAGAATGAGAGAGTAAAAGAAAAATCACACACATCAATATTGAAACAGCCAAGGAGGGAATTCTGATTTAGAAGAAGATAAAAGGAATATCTACTGTATGAAGTATTATTGGTATTATTTGAATTTCAGTTTCATGGCTTCCCTCCAAGAGTCCTAGTATTCTGGCAAGTGTGCAGAGAGTGGTTTGATAACAGCAAGGCCAGAATGAGGGGAGCTGTTTGAGGTGAGTGGAGATCGAGTGGAGGTGAGCTGGGAATCAATTAGGTGCCAGGACTGAGGAACAACCAAGAACACAGGAGGGTACCACAGCTCAGACCTGGTTGCTCAAAAAGGGCTCAGCTGTAACAGGAAGTTCTCTTATAAAGTGATGGGAATGATGTGGCTCTCTGGATTTTGTTGGACTTGAATTCCTAGCATTTCTCATAACTGGTTCTGCTGGCTGACTAGGACTGAAGGAGATGTGGACCCACAACATCTGGTTGCCAACTGTCATGGACCAGGAGTCATTTTCTCCAGGTGAACAGCAGCCTTGAAGGATGCAAGCAGATGCAAGCACACCAGGACCTACTCAAGCTGGAATGAGAGCCAGCTGGCTCCAATCTTCTTAAAGAAGGCAGAGGGCAGTGGTTTGACTCCAGAAACAACTCTTGTGTTTGCTGGCCCTTGCCTTTGTACGTGCTACAGATTCCCTGCTTGCCATCTGCCTGTTTTCTCTGGATTGTCTGACCTTGCTGCCTGCTGGATTCCTGACCTTTGAACTGACACTTTGAACTGACACTTGAATTTGCTTCCACTTCACCCTGAGCAGGCAAGCTTTATTGGACTGCTAAGCTGTACCCATTGGCCTGCTGAATATCTTGGCACTCTGTTGCCTGACAACAGACAGCTGGTGCCTATGACACCAACTCTGCTGTAGAATATAGGGTTCAGATGTAGTCATACTTAGGTAAGTCTAACTGATACTTAGATAAGTCTAACTGATACCAGTAGCTCTTCTCTAGGTTTTATTAAATCTGGAATCCCAAGATAAGGTAGTCAAAAGTTGAACAAATGGAGAAATGGTGCTGAAGATGCTTCCAGAGGAGAGAGCAGAAGGTAAGCTGGGTCTGTGAAGACAACTTTGATAGGTGTTTTCTGCAGGACTGTGAGGCTGAGTTTGTTTGCTTATTTCTCTGTGTTGTTTTTTTTTTTTTTTGCTTGCGCTGGCCATGTGCTCTTCCTGAGCTCACAGCCTATTGTCAGCTAATTGTTTGTTAGTTAGTCAGTTAACTGTCAATCAAACTAGGGAGAGTTAATCAAGCTAGGGGGAGGAGCCAGCTAGGGGAAGGAGGCTTTATTAGGAACTCCCAGCAGTCTTCTTGCTGACTTCCAGAGGAGAGAGCAGAAGGTAAGCTGGGTCTGTGAAGACAACTTTGATAGGTGTTTTTGCAGGACTGTGGGGCTGAGTTTGTTTGCTTATTTCTCTGTGTTCATTCATCTACTTCAATCCTTCAAGTTCAACCATTCAAGTTTAGGAACAACCGATCCTTATAGCGACTGAACAAATTTAGGAAGAGTTCAACTGAGCTTGGGAGTTAGCTGAGCAGACATAGCTTATACAGCTCAAATTAAGAAAGGAGGCCCAGTTTTTGTTTTTGTTTTCTTGTTCTATTCTCTGTATTATCAAGTATGGAAGGTGAGGGAGCTGCTGCTGTCACCTGTAGCACTTGTGGCATGTTCCTTTTCTTGCCACAAGATGTGGTCGGGTACACCTGCAGCAAGTGCAAGCTGGTCACGTTCTTAGAGGTCAAGGTGCGGCAGCTGGAGGCACAGGTTTCTAATCTTCGTCTTATTAGGGAAGGTGAGGACTTCTTAGATAGGGCAGAGAGGACCTTCCTGAAGACCGGATATGCGGAAGAGCTGCCTGATGAGGAAATCAGTTCCGTGAGCCAGGAAAGCGATGCTTGGAGGAATGTCACACGGAGAAGTAGAAGGGCCAGGAAGGAAACAGAGACTCTCAAACTACAGAATCGCTTCAACGTTCTTGGTGCTGTGAATGATGAGGAACACCAGAAAGAGGGAACACAACGTCAGCAAGAAGGAATCCAACTTCGGCAACTGGAACTTCAACACCAACAGGACAGCATCCAACATTGGGAAGACCAGCACTCCCGGCCTCAACACAATGCCCAGGCAATCCTGGAAGAATCTGCTTGTCGAAGAACCCCGGACAGGCCTCAGAGGAGGCGAGTTCTGGTGGTTGGGGACTCCTTGCTCAGAGGAACCGAACTGGCAGTTTGCAAACCGGACAAGCTCAATCGAGAGGTCTGCTGTCTTCCTGGGGCCAGGATAAACCACATAACAGAGAGGCTAGCCAGGCTGGTCAAGCCCACTGACCGTAAGCCCCTCGTTTTGGTTCACGTTGGAACCAATGACACGGTGAAGCGCAGCTTTTACCACATCACAAAGGACTACGAGCTTATGGGGAGAAAGCTTAAGGACCTTGGTGGGCAGGTGGTCATTTCATCAATCCTCCCTATTCAAGGATATGGTGCACGAAGGGAAAGGACAATAGTAGAGGTCAACAGCTGGCTCCGCACATTTTGTCACCGCCAACAGTTTGGCTTTTTGGATCATGGCTTGAAATTCCAGGAACATGGGCTTCTGGCAAGGGATGGGTTGCACCTCACGAAACTTGGCAGGAACGTTTTTGCAAACAGTCTCACACGGAGGATTAGGAGGGCTTTAAACTGAGTACAACTGGGGAGGGAGACAAGATTATTCAGGACAAGGACTTGGCAAGTGCAGGGGAAAAAGGCCCAAATGATATTGGCCAAGTAGGAATAGCATCCAATCGTGGGAGGGGTGGAAACAATGCTATGAGACTTGCAGGAAGGGCACGGGGACTTAAGTGTCTCTACACTAATGCACGGAGTATGGGAAACAAACAAGATGAATTTGAACTCCTAATACAGCAAAATAAATATGATTTGATAGGCATCACTGAGACCTGGTGGGATGAGTCTCACGATTGGAATGTAGGAATAGAGGGGTATAGCCTATTTTGTAGAAATAGACCAAATAAGAAAGGAGGAGGAGTAGCCTTATATGTCAAGGATGTTTTCACCTGTGAAGAGATCCATGACTTGAACACCGGAAGCCAGGTCGAGAGCATCTGGGTAAGAATTAAGGGAGTGAGAAACAATAGGGATATTATAGTGTGGGTTTACTACAGACCTCCAAGCCAGACTGAGGACCTCGATGGCGCTTTCGTAGACCAAATGACTGCACATTCAAAAAGGAGAGATACAGTAATAATGGGAGATTTCAACTACCCGGATATATGTTGGCAGTCAAACTCTGCAAAGGCAGCAAGGTCCAGCAAGTTTCTTGCTTGTCTTGCAGACGATTTAATGGTCCAGAAGGTGGAAGAGGAGACAAGGGGATCAAATATTCTGGATCTGATCCTGACCAACCTTGTTAATGACGTAGAACTGGTTGGATCTTTAGGAGAGAGTGACCATGCCCTATTAGAATTTGGCATTCAGTGGGGAAGAGAAGGCAAGTGTAGCCAGGCATTCGTCTTAGATTTTAAAAAAGCAGACTACTGTAAACTGAAGGAGCTGCTGGCTGAAATCCCGTGGTCAAGAATAGTCAATGAGAAAGGAGTTCAGGATGCATGGGAGTTCTTTAAAAGGGAGGTACTGAAGGCACAGGCTAAAACTGTGCCATTAAGGAGGAAAAATGGAAGGCATCTGAACAAACCAGAATGGTTGACTAAAGAGCTCTCAGCTGAGCTAAGTATTAAGAAAAACATGTACAGGAAATGGAAGAAGGGAGAAATCACCAAAGAAGATTATAAACAAGTAGCCAGGAGATGTAGGGAGAAGGTCAGAAAGGCTAAAGCACAGAACGAACTTAGGCTGGCCAGAGACATTAAAAACAATAAAAAGGGCTTTTTTAAATACGTCCGCAGCAAAAGGAAAAAGAAGGAGATGATAGGGTCACTGCGCAAGGAAGATGGTGAATTAATAACAGGAGGAAGAAAAAAGGCAGAACTCCTCAACACCTTCTTCGCCTCAGTTTTTTCCCAAAAGGATAAAAACACGCAACCTGGCAGTTGGGGAGCAGGTGAGGAAGTGGGGGAAATGCAGCACAGAATAGATAGAGAGGTAGTACAGGAATACCTGGCCACACTGGATGAATTCAAGTCTCCAGGGCCAGATGAATTGCATCCTAGGATTTTAAAAGAACTAGCAGAGGTCATTGCGGAACCTCTTTGAAAACTCTTGGCGGACCGGAGAAGTTCCGGCAGACTGGAGGAGGGCAAATGTTGTCTCCATCTTCCAGAAGGGAAAAAAGAGGACCCAAATAGTTATCGCCCAGTCAGCCTGACATCAGTACCTGGAAAGATCCTGGAGGGGATCATCAAACAGTCAGTTTCTAATTACTTAGAAAACAATGCCGTAATTATGAAAAGTCGACATGGATTTCTCAAAAATAAGTCATGCCAGACTAATCTTATCTCTTTTTATGATAGATTTACTTGCTTGATAGATGAAGGGAATGCCGTGGACATAGTATATCTTGATTTCAGTAAGGCCTTTGACAAAGTTCCCCATGACATTCTTGCAAAGAAGCTAGTAAGATGTGGACTGGACAGGGCTACTGTCAGGTAGATTTGTAACTGGTTGACTGACCGTACCCAAAGGGTGGTCACCAATGGCAGATTCTCATCCTGGAGAGAAGTGACTAGCGGGGTGCCACAGGGTTCTGTCCTGGGCCCGGTGCTGTTCAATATCTTCATTAATGACTTGGATGAAGGAATAGAGAGCACGCTGATCAAATTTGCAGATGACACCAAATTGGGAGGGGTTGCTAATATGCCTGATGACAGGATCAAAATTCAAAAGGACCTGGACAGATTGGAGAGCTGGGCCAAGGCTAACAAAATGAACTTCAACAGAGAGAAATGTAAGGTCCTACACTTAGGCAGAAAAAATGGTATGCAGAAATATAGGATGGAGGACACGTGGCTGGCTAACAGTACGTGTGAAAGGGATCTAGGAGTCTTCATAGACCACAAGCTGAACATGAGTCAGCAGTGTGATGCGGTAGCCAAGAAGGCCAACGCAATTCTTGGTTGCATCAATAGGAGTATGGTGTCTAGATCGAGGGAGGTATTGGTACCACTCTATTCTGCATTGGTTAGACCTCATCTTGAATACTGTGTCCAGTTCTGGGCACCCCAATTCAAGAAGGATATGGATAAGCTGGAGCAGGTCCAGAGGAGGGCAACCAAAATGGTGAGGGGCCTGGAAGCCATGCCCTATGAGGACAGACTTAGAGATCTGGGTATGTTTAGTCTGCAGAAGAGAAGGTTGAGAGGGGACATGATAGCCATGTTTAAATATTTGAAGGGATGTCATGTCGAGGAGGGAGTGGGCTTGTTTTCTCCTGCTCTTGAGACCAAGACAAGGAGCAATGGATGCAAGCTGCAGGAGGGGAGATTCCACCTGAACCTCAGGAGGAATTTCCTGACAGTCAGGGCTGTCCGACAGTGGAATATGCTGCCACAGAGTGTGGTGGAGTCTCCTTCTTTGGAGGTTTTTAAGCGGAGGCTGGATGGCCACTTGTCGGAAGTGCTTTGAGGGTTTTCCTGCATGGCAGAGGGTTGGACTGGATGGCCCTTGTGGTCTCTTCCAACTCTACATTTCTATACTATGATTCTATGCTTCTCACTTGGTATTTCATTTGACCTAGGATCAACCCTGGACAGAGAAAGCTGCCTTATGCCAAGTCTGGCTATATACATCCATATTTTTAATGCTCATTGATAGTGATAGGGCTTCAGACTGGAATCTTTCCTAGTCCTTCCTGGAAATGCCAGGGATTAAATGTGGGGGTCTGTCTGCATGCAGAACATGTGCTCTATCATCACTGCGTTATGGACCTTTGAAAGATAAGGAATAAAAAAGTTTCTGTGGCTCAAAAGAAGAAAACAACTATAGCACATTTCAAAGAGGTAATAATAAAACATGTTTCAAACATGACACATGAAAGTGTTTATTGAAATTCTGAACTCTGCCTTTTCTCATTAAATTGATCCATCAAGTAAATAACAAAGGAATACCTGGCAAGCTCACTGCTGGGTAAGAAACCTCATGGCACACATCTCTCTTTTTAAACCTAGCACTCTGTCAGGGCAACTCAACAGAGTTAATTTTTTTTCCAAACCCCATGCTAACATTTTTATTTCTTCTGTTCCGTAGCTACTTAATGACACCAGTGTTTTTCTTTGGGAACATTTCTACTAGAGATTAAGTACAATTGAAAAAGAAGGTTAGTCTGATGAAAAAGAACAGACAACAAAATTCACACAAAACTATCGTATTTGAAGGCTTCACATTGTAGTGTCCCCTACAAAAACAGGGAAATGGAAAGAGGTAGTTCAGTACAAGATAGATTTCACTGAAAGTGTTGTTCTTGGCTAATAATCTGGACCTTTTCTGGGGTCTTGAATGCTCCTGAAAAAGGCATCCTTATTTTGCCAGGGTGTCTGGCTATTGACTGGGGACATCAGACATTCTGGAAACTTCTTCTCTCAGAGCTATTTGCATCAGGGATACTGGTAGGGTTGTCAGATCTCAGGGCCTAGCCCTGAGTCTCCAGATTTCATGGGTCATCTCTAGGCAGAAGATGAGGGTGCAATTTTGGAGTGCCCAGCTCCAGACAAGAGAAAAGAACTGTATGCAAAACTTCAGCTCAGCAAGTGAAGCAGCTGCTTGCTACAATCTGCAAAGATTAACTGACTTTTTTGTGCAACTTGCTGAGACTCTCCAGGTGGTTTATGTCTCTACTGAATACACAAGCTTCTTCCTTCCCTCTCTTCCAGTTATTTTGGGGCCAGGTTTCATGCTCTGCTCTGCTCTGCATCTATGATCTGGCTAGAAGCAAGTAGGCTGTTCCTTATTCAATGCCCCAAAGTGAGAAGAAATAATCCTCTCATTTCATTTTGCAGTCCCTTTGGCTAAGAATTTCTGTCATAATTTCCAAATGGGAACATATGTTGTGTGCGTGTGTGTTTAAATAACAAACTGTGGGCAAAGGTGGTTGGGAACTTAATGCAGAACACTGCAAGACATCACCATATCTAGGTTTCAGGTTTTGGCCTGGAAACTTTAGGGTCTAGGACGGTCCTGAACTGGCAAACCTAGATGCAGCTGTCAAAGTATGCTGCCTAGTGGGTTAGGACTGCAGGTTTTCCAAATGGTAGTGTGGGAATTGGCACAGTGCAGTGTCAGTTCAAGCACAGCCAGGTTGCATAAGGCAGGCCTATCTAAGTCTGCCTCAAATATTATGTGAGGCCTTCTTCTTGCAAGCTCTCCCATGGGGACCCCAACACCAATGCAAATCTCATGATAGTAAGCCAGTCATCATTGGATAACAATTTCACTTTGCTAGGCAGCCTGGCTGGCCACAGAGGAGTAAATGCAGTGCCAAGCCTGCTGGGATTCCAACACACAGACTCCCGGTATTTGGTATGTAACAAATGCAGCTGGCATCTGCTCTCAAATGCATTATATAGGGCCTCCTATATCACCTTGATACAGGACTGAACTTTAAAATCCAAAATATAGGGCATCTTATATCAAATGGAATACCTGGGAAACTTATTATGGGTGCAAGATGTCACAGACACAGATGCCACCAATTTGAAAACTCTTTTTGTTTTAAAATATACCAGTTATGCAAATTACAAAAATGCTTTCTAAGTGTTACATGTATAGATTTAAAAGGTGGTAAATTCAATAATCCTCACTGTTGTGTCTCTGTAATTTCTCTGCTAGACTTAAGCCCTGGTGAGAAAAGTTTGAAAAAAAAGTTTGGTGTGACAAAATCAAACTTTTCCCATTTACTTAATGGAGAAAAGGAATCTGTTTGAGTGGGAACTGGGAAGCACAAATAGGAAGTAATTAAATGTAGGACATCATGGTATGAGAATTAACTGTGTGTTCATACCCTGCCATGTGTCATCTGTTATAATGTTGAAGACATCTTCTTTGCCAAAGGAGAGCTCTGGGTTCTAAGCCAAACTTTAGAGGAGCTGTCCATGGTGTTCATACCTCTGCCTTCAAAGGTCTAGAACCTTTGGATAGCTCATTTGAAAGTTCAGACTAAAACCCAGAGTAGATTCACCACCCACTGATATGGAAAGCACCACCCATCACTGTATGGAGACCTTACTCACGTACTCTTTCCTGTTTTGTGTTGCAGGATCCTTCAAACCAGGGAACCATATAATCAGATATCATTATGGATCATTTATTTAAGACTTATAGCTGAGGAGACAACCACTTGTTAGTATTGTGCTTGTTGCTGTTCTTTTATTTATATCCCACATTTTCCCCAAAATTGGGACACAAAGTGGCTCACAATTTCAAACCACAATACAATTAAAAACATACAAGAAGTGATTATTAAAATAGAATTAAATTATTTACAGTATTAAAACAAACACACATTGGTAAAAGAATAAAATACAATTTTTTTTTAAAAAATAAAGGACTGTTAAAACAATAGTTAATACAACACCCCCTAGCCGATTTTTTAAAAACTTTCTGTTTTAAAAGCCTATCTGAATAAAAAGACTTTAGCCTGCTGATTGAAGGAGAAAAAGGAGAGAGAAATTTTGGCCTCCCTGGGACGGGAATTCCAGAGTCTGGGAGTGGCTGCTGAGAAGCTGTTTTCTATGTGAGGCCTGCTGTCATCAAATTGTGGGACACACTAAATGGAATTTACTCCTGAAAGATATACTGATGGCTGCAGTTCATAAATCCAGCTTGAATGGGTTTAAAGATGGATGGACAAATTCATGGAGGGCAAGGTAATGAATAGCTATTATTATTAGCCTTAATGGCTACTAGCTTCTTCAAAATTCTGATTAAAACCCAGAGCACCCCGCCAATGACATGGAAACTGCCACTTCTCACAGACTTTAACCCTGTACAGCTGCTGGGCTGGCTGAGAAAGGATGGAACCATGGGAGAATAGACTGGAGTATCCCAGAAAAAGTTGTAGTTGGCTGAAAGCCTGAACATTTTTTTTTTTTTTGTAAGTTCCTCTTATTTGAATCTTAGACAACTTGACTTCTCTGATGCTGGAACTTTTCAACAATTTCTACATCCTTCTACTCCCTGGTGGGAAATTGGACTGTACTTCAGGCAATGAAACCATCTATGAAAGTAGTCATTTCTCCTAGATTCCAAATTACTAAAAAGTGGTAACTGCAGGAAGGAAAGACCCGCTGAATGATGAGTGGGAATCTGTCTGTATCTATATCTGGGAGACATTGTTAAGAATCAGGTTTTTCCCCCAGATGTGTACCCCCTCCTTCCTTTTTGAATGGGGAGTGTTGCAGTCAAAGTTATCTCCTGAATCACATAATAGCACCCAGGAGATGAAAGACTCCTCTAGTCTCTCCTGTTTAAGGCGGGAATCAGTTGCAATGAATAGTACATCTGAAAGACCTCTCTCTCTCTTTTTTTGTTGTTGTTGCTTCTTCTTCCTATGAATAGCAAAAAGGCTGATGGAGTGTACTTGTCATGTTTCAGCGCTGTATGAAACCTCTCTACAGTGCAGTATGCCTTGTTTCTTTCACCCCCTCGTCACACTCACGCACCACACCACACCACAGCCGCTTCAAAAGTGCCACATAATAACAGCTCTCAGAAAGTTCTTCGGAGAAAGAGAGAGAGAACACCCTATAGTGTTCCGGTGCCAACACAATGCTATTCACTTTGGAAAACTAGGTCATTAACATAAAGCCCAGGATACCCTTCAGCCCTTTGGTCCTTCCTTCTGCTGTGGCGAACATTTGAATCACAAAGGTTCTATTCAAGATGCTGGGCTTGAATGGTCCTTGATGACTCCATGATCGACTTCGGGTATCGGCTCAGAGAAACAAGTAGCTCAGCGTGATTAGTCAAAGGGCAGATTCAAAAGAAAGACATTTTCCTTATTTTGAGTGAGTCCTTTCTAATGATATCTAAAAAAAATCTGTGGAACACAAATAAGGATTTGAAGTACAATCTGCATTTGGCTTTAATAAATCCTGTTGCTATTGATATGTGTGTGTGTCTGTGCTTATTCAAGAAAAGTTACTGAGCAGAAAAAAGCAATGCTGGTGAAATCCATGTGGTTTTGTTTGAAATTTACATTGTGTTGGCTTTATGGTGTAACAGACAAAAACTGGTCTTGTTAAATAGTACAATGTGCACATTTTATCACTCTTGCTCCACCATATCATTATCTGCTTCTAATAAGGTGATGAGTTCCCAGCATTTGTTTCTGTTAATAAATATCTGTTTCTTTTAGAATATTCCACCAAAACATCAGGAAGAACTTCCTGACGGTTGGAGCTGTTTGGCAGTGGAATATGCTGCCTGGAAGGTTTTTGAGCAGAGGCTGGATAGTCATCTGTCGGGAGAGCTTTGATATGTGTTCCTGCATGGCAGGGGGTTGCACTGGAGGGCCCCTTACAGCTCTATGATTCTGTGATTTGCTTCTGGAGATGATGAGCTCCCATTATACTGGTATACCTCAGTTAATGAAGCAGATGTGTTCCTGGGAATTAGTTCTTTAACAGAAAATTTGGTACCAGAGATAAAAATGACTTGAAAAGAATACGAAGAGATTCCCGTATCATAAAAAAGAACAGTTCAACATGTTGAAACAAACTTTTCATCCAAAACTAACAATATGCACATGTGAAATGAAACAACCAGGTCAAGTACGCTTTGCATAAATAAAAAGATTTCGAACCTTCTAGAGAGCACTGGAGAGCTTTTTCTAAAATGGACCCAGGGATTACTTTTGCTTTACCAACCTCCACTTTTCTTATGGTTTTGGTTTTGGTGGCAAGTCTTCTAGGGCCATTTCTGCACTAGACTGTTATAGTGCTATTATTCCACTTTCAACATCCAATGGAATCCTGGAGTTTGCAGTTTTGGGGCCTCTGACCCCTCCCTTAACTGCAAATCCAAGGCTTCCCTAGGATGTTGAAAATGGAATAATAGCACTATAAAAGACTAGTGTGGAAATAGCCTAGTTATATGCTTCTTTAACATGCAAAGGGGAGCTGGTGAAGTAAGCTTATCTGCTTTCCCCCTTCCTTTTTTGTTGTTTGATAGACACACAGCTACTGAAGGACTGGCTGCAGTAGAATCCCATTCATTCCCAGCTCAAGCTTCATTGTAATGTTTACTTCAGATATAGTGCTGCAATGCAACACCCAATGTTTTTCCAGTCTTCCTTCACCATCCCTCCAATGTTGGTGCTGCTTAAAAACCCTTCCTGCTAGACAATGGGTTAGGAGGGAAAATGGGGGTTTCTGGGTTTAAGGGTCTTTGTCAGAGGCTTTGTTAATACCTGTATTTAGATTACCACACTCTTACTTTAAAAAGAGTTAAGAAAAGGGAAGGGTGCAGTGGGGTAGTTTGAGCCATATTGGATGGTCCTTTCTATAATCTCTACTATGATGTAATGGTTTGTATGTTGGTCTGGGATGCCAGGAGACCACTTGACCATGTAATGCCCACTGGATGACCTTGGCAAGTCACAAACAGCAAATCAAGAGCTGGGAGAGACCACAAGTGCCATCCAGTCCAGCCCCCTGCCATGTAGGAATATACAATCAAAGCATTCCTGAGAGATGGCCATCCAGCCTCTGCTTAAAAACCTCCAAAGATGGAGACTCCACCCCACTCCAAGGCAGTGCATTCCACTTTTGAACTGCTCTTATCATCTGGAACTTCTTCCTAATGTTTAAGTGGAATCTCTTTTCCTCAAGTTTGAAGCCATTGCTGTGTGTCTTAGTCTTTGAAGCAGCAGAAAACAAGCTTGTTCCATTTTCCATCTGACATCTCTTCAAAAATTTAAACATGGCTATCGTGTCATCTCTTAACTTTCTCTTCTCCAGACTAAACATACCCGGTTCCCTAAGCCGCTCCTCACAGGGCATGGTTTCCAGGCCTTTTTAGCATTTTGGTCGCCCTTTTCTAGACGTGTTCCACTCTCTTTGGCTTAGAGAACGGGAATGGCAAACCTTCTCTGAATAAATCTTGCAAGAAAATAATATGACACAGTCACCATGAGTCAGGAGCAACTTGAAGGCATGTAACAGCAAGAGTAACAACAATATTGATAATGCCTACTGCTTTCTTGATAAGCACCAAGACACAGACAGAACAACCTTCTTCACACCACAGTGCTGGAAACAGACATGTTGCTGTTATACCAGAGTAACAACTCCTATATCTTCAGCTCAGGAGGAGAAAGGAAAAACCAGGAGCTGCCAGAACAGAGGAAAGGCTGATACAGACAATGCTGAGCCACCATGGTATAATGATTTGTGTGTTGGAGTAGGACTCTGGGAGAACAAGCTTGGCCATGGAAATCCATTAGGTGACCTTAGGCAAACCACACACTCTCAGCCTCAGAGGAAGGCATGGCAAACCACCTTAGAATAACTCTTGCCGAGAGAACTCCATGATAGGTGTGCCTTAGCAGGGGTGTCAAACTCAAGTTTGTCTTGGGCTGCATCAGAATTATGGTTGCTCTCAAAGGGCCGGTTGTGTCTGTAAGACTACATAAGTGTATCTACTCTTTTATCATTTTAAATAATTGCCTCTGCATTTGATTATTATTGGTTTTAGTAATAAGTAGCTTTGAAATTAGAAGTCTAGGAAAAATAATGGCAAGCAGATGTTTAAGTGTACAACTATTGTACAATTTATTGAAAAATGAATTTTGAAAACATAAAGGTTTTTTTTTAACCATCAGACAAATATTACCAAGCACTGTTTATTACATTCACTTTGTTACTTCTACTTCTGCTGCTCCTCTATCCAACTCTTGCGAGCTGCGTGGAGTGTTGCTCTGGAAACCCTTGGCAACACTCTGATGGTGAGACTTGGACAGAGGAGCAGTCAGAGGCAGAAGCAGATCACAATTGCTGGCTGCTGGGCCTCTCTTCAGAATACTGGCAACCAGGGGGCTGCAATATGGGGATCAGGCTTGCCAGTCAGGAGGACTGCCGCAGCTGTAGGAGAGATGTGAGGGCCACATAAAATGGCCCGGTGGGCTGCATGCGACCCATGGGCCTTATGTTTGACACATGTGCCTTAGGGTCACCATAAGTTGGAAAGGACTTGAAGGCACACAACAACAAGATAGATCTATGTTCTGACAATATAAGCTCATTATAGCAGTGGTTCCCTGGGGTTATAGAAAAGAGTTGTTTCATGGAGATACTGTGTTTTTGGGCTGGGCCTCCTACAGTCAAAGCATGTGCTTTGCTATTGAATAACAGCCTGTTACTGCAGTTTAGACCTACCTGGCGATAGCACTAGATATCACCTTGATATCAATAATTCGGCCTTCTTCCACCACCCCCTCTACGTGTTTGTGAGGCCCCCAAACAAGCCCAGAACTAGGCTTGGCCATCAAACGCTGCAATATCCCAAGACAATACAGGCAGGCCAGAAATAGCCAGATCACCGCTTTAGGAGACCTCTCTGCAAACACCCTCATTATGTATGCACACTGTTTACAAAGGACTCCCTGCCCTGAGCAGGTAACTTGGCAAGCTGGAAGCTTAAATGCCAAGCACTGAGCATTTGCATATGGTCTACATCTTTGTCAGTTCGGACTTGACTTAATCATGCTACGTTGTCTTGCACCCAAAACTCATTGTTGTTCCCGAGTAAGGCAGAGCCTGCAGTCACATTTCTCCCTATAAAAACCCTTGATTCTGAGTCCTTCCTCGGATCACTCCTGAGTTCCATCCCACCTTGCTGCTGCTTTGCCTGGGTGAGCCTTCCCCTCAGCTCCAGTAGCTGAGACTGCAGCAACCTTGGATCACTCCAGACTTCCATCCAGCCTTGCTGCCACTTTGTTTGGTGAGCTGTCCCCTCAGTCCCACTTACTGAGACTCCAGACCAACGAACTCAAGCTTCAGGACAGGTGTCATATCACCCAATTCAACAATCCCTCTCAAAATCCCTCTATACCACTCCAACCTTTATTTTCCTTAGCCACTTGTGTGAGTGTGTTGCATACACTGTTTGTCTGTATTTAATAAAATCTCAATTATTCTTAAACTTGGTGTGCTCCTTGGCTTGGTCTGACCCCGCAAACATTGGGTTACAAGATCCTGCCAATTTACCCTGCCTCTCGTAACGCTAAAGCAGTGCTCTGAGCTAATTTTCCCCACCTATAGTAGAGCACATTTTGGAGTCCCTCCTGGGACCCCCAGTAAACAGGGTAACAAGCCCCTTCCTGGCTTTGGCTGGTTGCTGTTGGAAGCTGAATGCAGGACTAGATAATCTGATCCAGCTGAACTTCTTTCTCTTAAAAATACATATATAAACCAGTGTGAGACCATTGTGTATTATAAATAGCAATGATAATGTGAGACCATTGTTCGTCATGAATAGCAGTGATCAGTGATGAAACAAAGACATTTACAAATGTTCTTCCATTCTGGTAAAGTCATGCAAACTGAGTGGTAATGCAAGGCTGATTATGTAGGGATTAGACAGATTCTAGGTCTGATAAAAATATTGAAGTTCTGGAATGTCTTCTTTTCCTAATGATTCTTAAGAAATGCATCCTTAATGTTTCTGAATAATCTGAATTTGAGTTTCTGGTATCAGCCAACTTGCTTTGATTAGATGTAACGATCTAAAATACTTGACGCATCACCTAGCGCTCTGAATCACACTGTGATGAAAAGAGACACACTTGTTTTGTCTTTCCAAACTAAGTGCTTTTATAAAAACCCTCAAGTACCTGGATTTAATGATCCAGAGGTTAAGCATGGGAAATTGCAAATAAGGTCCATTTGTCTGTTGATCGAGTTGACTTGCTGACGTTAAAGAAGCATGCTAAGCCTTGCTGGAATTAAGGTAATTGGGGAAAGGACTACGGAAGATGTTAAACCCTTTTGCTTTATTCTATGTCATCAAAACATGGCTTTAATTGGCTACAGTGGAGCTGAATTGAGCCAATAAAAAGTATCATTGATTATAACCTCTCTATGGCTGTAATAGCGGCCATCTTTTTTATTGTATTGGCAGCCAAAATTGCATTTCCTCTTTGTCTCAGGTCACTTACCACCCAAATGAGCGTTTGTTAATGGAACCAGATCATTAGCGGCCGCTGTTCCTCCAGTTCCATGGCACCGCCTGAGTGCACTTTTAAATGTATATGGAATGTTCAACCTCACTCCACATGCCACCTGAGGAGGCGCGTCTGTGTGTTTTGACAGATGGCTCTTTGTTCAGCAGGTTTTGCTGGACTACAGAGCAGAAAATGCTGACCACTAACTAGAGAAGTCTAATTACCCCAAGAGAGAAACAGGATCATTATTGCAACAGAAATGAGATGAAACAGGGGGAAGGGCAGCGGCGGGTCAAAAAGGCATAGCATTGATGTTCATTATCTTCTGGGTCTTGTTGTATGTGAACCTATTCATTCCCATACCATTGGCGCAAGGCTGAAAAAAACAGTGAGAGGAAAAATGCATTATTCATGTGGTGCCATGTCCATCTCTGCTGTAGAGCAGCAGGAATATATCTCATGCAAGACCCGTATATAAAGGTCTTGTATCAACACAACCCAAACTCAGTATTCAAGAATTGAAACAAAGCAGAAGCCCCTCCTGGTTGGTCCATTGTAGAAGCATGCCTTTTCAGACTTGAGATGGAAGAAAATTCTATATCAAGATCCTACATGGTGACTGTGTTGTGTAAATCTACACAGTGGTTGCACTACACTAGTGCTTCTCAAGCTGTCTGATGTAAGAGACTGGCTTCTTCCCCCACACAATGTGTAGGGGACAGTATCATCTGTTGTTAATGTTATGAACGTTCAAGCTGATTCCAACTTATGGCAATCCTATAACAGGGTTTTCTTGCCAAGATTTATTCAGAATTGGTTTGCCATTAACTCTCTCTCAACAAAACCTACAGCACCTGATAAGCCTTAGGGGTCTCACTTCCAAGTACTAACTGTGTCTTGCCCTGCTTAGATTCTAGGATCTTGTGTCTTCAGGATACTTACGTCCACTGACACCATACAGTAAGTCCCTCATAACCATGTGACTGGTGGCCATGGTTTCAATTACCTGCAATCTGCTCCAGGGCCATGGTTGCCTTGCTCTGCACAGCTGGGATGAAAGAAGTGCATAGTGAGGCTCAGCTGAACTTCCCACACCTCTCTCAGCTGAGGAAGGAGACAGGCATTCCTTTTTCAGCCAAGAGAAGCACAGGAAGACTGGCAAAGCTTTCCCAGTACCTCTCTTGACCAAGGAAGGAGACAGACTCTCCTTCCATGGCAGAGAGAAGCAAGCAGCCAGGACACCTATCAGATTTGGCTCCTGGGCTAGGGGAGCTGCACACCCAGCCTTACCAGGAAGGAAGGCAAGAAGGAAGAAGGAGCTGGGTGGGGGAGCAGCCTCCTGCCCTCACTGTCTGGGGGTCAAAACATAACATTTGGTATTATCTGTATTTTTCACCATCTGTGTTTATGTATCTGTTTGCATGCTTCCTGATTGTCCCATTGTGCAATGGAGAAGGCAGAGTGGCTATCCCAGTGAGTTAAGTGGTACCATGAAGGCACTGACAAATGTTACACATTATCTATGAATGCGTGGCTGCAGGTCATAGAATCATAGAGCTGGAAGAGATCACAAGGGCCATCGGGTCCAACCTCCTGCCAGTCAGGAGATGGTGAGATTTGTGGAACTATGCTTATGGCACACAAACTGAATACCCCCAATGCACAATGGCCAAAAAAACTACAACTATGTGTGTGAGAAAAACTATCCAGGTTTATGATGCTAAGAGGAATCCAGCCATGGGGGTCACGCTTCCCTGTAAAACTGTTTTGCCTCAAGACTGGAAACAGGATGGAGTGTGTTTTTTCATAGAAATCTGTCTATTTCTGAAGCTTGTGATGAGCTGTGCTGAATAACAACACTGACACAACCATTCATACATTTGAGCAGTGTTCACCCCTGAAAAGAAATCCCTGTAAACTTGCTTCCGTCAAGGGAAAACAAGTTTAAAAATTACATGCAGAGAAAAGGCATACAAACACAAGCATGTGCTCTATACAACAAATAAGCAGACAATCTCATGTTGGTTTTCTTGCTGTGTGTCAAAGTGATGTTCTGTATTATGAGGCAAACTTCATGCCTTATGTTTGAAAGGTATACCAATTACTTGTTTTCATGTATTTTGTAGGTATGCATTGTTAACTTTCCAAAAAATTTGGCAAGTTTGAGAGGGTGAAGACCTTGTAGCACTCCAGATGTTCTTGGAAGACAACTCTCACAATCTCTGACCACTAGGCATACCAGAGATGGAAAGAATATTTGAAAATACTGGAAAAATTATCAAAAAGCATGTTTATCAGGAAATCTCAACAAGGAGAATCCTGGGTTGACAAAAATCTTTGCCATTAACTCCACACAAAACCTGCACATGGCTTTTTTTTTTTTTGTAGAAATACCAGCAGTTTCTGTGCAGGAAACAGCATTTTGTGTGCAGAAAACAACTGCACAGAAATGCTGTTTTCAGAGCAGAAAATACTATCCTCTTGGTTTTTTAAAAAAGTTAATTTTGCACTCCTTTAAAAGCTGCTGCTATTGAGAGACTCCAAGACCAGCAGATTAACTTGAAATACCCCATGGCTCACTAAACACTTTCAACACCATCAAATCCAGGAAACTGGAATTGGAAATCAATTCCAGAGGCAATTTTTAGAGGAAAATAGGGTGTGGTGTGGTGCATAATCACAGTTGAAAAATGCCTCTCACCTTTGCTGTCCATTCCTGGGCCCTTTCCGTACCTTACTGTTTTCCGGTGCTGGGGTGCGGGGATCATGCAAGCAGCCTCTGGTGACAGGCTCTCGCATCCAGGGTCCTTCGGTTTCGCATGAGCTGCCTGCTCGCGCGAGAGTCCCGCTTCTTCCTTTTGCAGTGCTGCCTGGGAATTTCACAGGCTGCGCTGGGGCAGGAAGCAAGATCGGCGCAGCTCCGGCCTGCACACCAGGTAAGTGCATGTGGGGCCCGGGAGCAATGCGCGATTGCGCACATTTTCGGCTTCTCGCCGAAAATGAAATGGTATGTGATCAGTGCCTACCAGCCCCTGGAGCGTCACGTGATTGTGAGTGCGTCGTGCAGATTGCTCTTCACAATCGCGCAACACTCCAGGCCCTCTTTTGCATGGAAAATGCCATGCGAAAAGGGCCTGGACTCTTTTCACACTATATAGTTATAGCCCTGTAATTCCATTTTAACTACCATAGGTCCGTCGTATGGAATCTTGAGTCTTGGACTTTAGGAAGGCATGTTAAGAATTCTCATCCAGAGAATTCTAGTTCTTCAGCAAGGTATAAACCTCAGGATACTGCAGGATGTAGCTATAGCAGTATAGGGCTGCAATTGTGTAATGTGAAAGGGCCACTAAAATTGCGTAGTGTGAAAGATCCCCTGGTCGGATTCACTGTGGTTCTCTAGGGTCTCAAGTAAGTTGCCTGTGAAAGGACCTAGGTGAAGATGGCAGGATTTATTCCCGGGACCTTCTGCTTGCAAATTATACCATCACTGAGCTAAGCATCTCTCCTAATGTCTCCTCTTCAGACTTATTTTTCAGTACTCGTGTCTCCTGGCCAAACTGGACTAGACATTTATTTCATAAACATAAGTAATGTGTATATTTAATGTTATATAAACAATGCAGAGCTGGAAAAGTTCCTTTTTTTGGACTGTAACTCCCATTCAAAACACTATGTTTCTAAGGGGATTTTGAGAGATGTAATCCAAAAAAGGTAGTTTGCTCAAGTTCTGTAATGGCAAGTTCTGTGTGTTTCCCAAACACAGACTTTGTCTTTCAAGGGAAGTGTCTATTGGTGTCAACGAGAGCTTGCTTTGAAGTGTAAACAGCTTCACAGAGGCAATTTTTCCTGGGACTATGGCAGAGACAGAAAATGCTAAACTGCCCTCTCCATTTCCTCACCTTCACTTTTTCAGTGTTGCTCAGGAATTCACACAATTAATGTCATGCCTACTTTCTCCCTTGGAGCAGTGGTATAGCTAGAGCTTTTGCCGCCTGGGGACTATCCCTGAGTTTGCCGCGTGGAGGCGGTCTCTGAATCTGCTGCCCCTCTTAGGGTAGGAAGCATCTATCCAAAATACCAAATAAAAACTGCTCAATTGGCATTGGGTGATTGGGCTCTGGGCATTTGTGCTTAGAAGGGATGCTCTGCATGTGCTCAGAGACACACCAGCATTCCTGTTGCGGTGAGCACCCCCCTCCCCCTTCCTCCTTTCCTTCTTGGAGGGTCAGCTAGGCTGGGCTCTTCCCCAGTCTCAGAGGAGGGAAGGCGAGTGCCTCTTCCCACCTCCTTGAGGCCTCTCCGCTCCTCTCCGCTCCTCTCCTCTCCTCTCCTCTCCTCCTTTTCTCCCTCCTTCCTTCTCTGCCTGACCTGGAGGTCTGCCAGTGTTGGTGCTGCTGCTTTGGCTGGAAACAGATTTGACTCCAGATTGGGAGGGAGGGAGGAAGGGTAGGGGAGGAGAGGGGAAGGAGGTAGCCCCCTTTCCTGGAGTGGCATACCCCTCCAGCAGACCTCTCTGGGAGGCTCCAGTGCCCATTTAGTCACTGGACATCTGTCAGTGTGTGAAGGGTGGCCGAGCGCCACCCCAAAAAACATGCCCCCCGGGTGCCCTGCCGTCCCGCCCCCCCCAGTATACCACTGCCTTGGAGAGAAGTGATATCCCAGCTTTCGTCTACATGAGAAGTGTGTAAGTGTGTAAGCACCTTTTACTTCATTTTGAAGGGAAGATGTACAAATGTCCCTTTCATTTTACACTTGCCACCTAATCAGATTATGTGTATATGCTGGAATGTATCTTTCTTAGTATTATGGAATGACCACAACCATTTTGGGCACCACAGTTAGAGTTTTGGGTAGGAGACTTCAGGGCCACCCAGTTTTCAGAACTGCCTAGCAATCAGAATGGTTTTGAGAACATATGTGACAAATTTCTAGTCTGTGGAATGAACCATAATCATTTCAACGCCTCATAAGCCACTTGTGAGGCCAAAGTGTCATCAGATGAATAATATTTTTTAAGAAACAAACAAGAGACCCAACCTCAGCTTTTATTTTTGTTTCACAATGTATTAGTCAGGATTGGTTCTTTTTTTGTCAGTGCTGTGGGGCTCCCCAATCTACCGTCCCCTGTCAGCTTAATCAAAAAGTGATTATTGTGTCATGTCCAAGAGACACACAATGACTTACAACCACAGTTTGCTTCCCTGTGGGTGTCACTGAACATGTATAGAATACGCTGGAGCAGTTAATGACTGGGCTGGAATTGACATCTTCCCTTAAAGGTATTTTAGGCCCATCTCCTGGTGCACGAAAAATTGTTTTAATACATGCCTGCCTCACTGAAGGCTTCCCCCCATGGTTTGCATAAAAATGCGTGATGTTAAGATGCAAACGCTTATGGGTGACTGTCTATCAATCTCCTTATCAATCTCCTCTTTCACAAGGAGATTTGTGAGGGAACAGAGTGAGGGTTGTGGGGAAGGGAATCGTTCCTTCTGTTAGAGGTGAGCTATATTCTGGAATAATTTTTTCCCCTGAGTAGGGGAAAAGGCAATAACTCAAAGGAAGGGAGAAGTATGATGAAAAAAATAAATAAGCACAGTAAACAGGTAGAAAATATTACTTATTTGGATATGGTGGTTTTGCTATCAACCTTGTTTAATGGGCATCTCTACCTCCCCTCTGCTTATGACAGATGAATTCAGATTAAAAGTGGCCTGTGAGTAAAAGTGTGAATAAACATTAAGGGGAGAAACATTGCAATCATTACTATCAGGGAGTACTATATTATTTTTTTAAAAAAATATTGGATTTATACCTTTCCCCTAGCATGGGTTTCAAGGTGTCTATAGGCAAGGAAAAGCTGTGAGAATAGGTGAAGGTGAGTCAATGCCAGCTCTGAGGAGACCATGGACAAAGTCTGAGCTTGGAGGTAATTACTCACAAATAAAGTTAATTCTCATTAGTCCCCCCCCAGTAATGAAGGTTTAACTGGGTCATATATTGCAAAGGTAACTTAATAAGCTGCCTTTAGTTTCTTGTGCAGGAGAATAAATAAATATCTAAATAAGCACTGATAACTTTGTCTCTTTGTGGTAGGGTTGCCAGGCTGGATAAGGGACGGAGCTCCTTTGACCAGTGGCGTGCAGAGGCTCAACAGCACCAAGGGCAAGGTGGCGGGATGAGTGGTGGTGGGTGGGGGAGGGGTGAGTGATGGGTGGGCAGGTTGAGGAGGGGCAAACAGTGGCGGGCAGGCTAATGGGAGGTTGCTCTTTTTTGTGCCCCCCTGACATTGGCGCCTGGGGTACGAGCCTCCGTTGCCCCACCCTAGATCCACATTTGCCTGTTACTTTAATCCTGAAGAGATTATGGAATGCGAGAAGATATTGTAAAACTGTCAAGTGGGACAACTGTACTTGTACTCTCTTCCTTTCCAAACCCCAACTTTCAGCTATAGCTGTCCACTCCCAACAGTAGACCCAGGGAGGGGCCCGGAAGAGCAGAACTAAGGGTTCCTCCATGCTGTCCCTACTTAGTCTCCACCAGGGAGGCAAGAGGCATGATAGAAGGGGATGGCTGCATCTGGATGCTGGAGTATGGCAGAATTCTGCAGTCCCTTGTCCTGCTTCACAGTCTATTCAGGATGAAAGACACAGAAACAAATGTGAACACATCTCCACTTTGGAGGTGTCCTTTTTGGCGGTCTTTTATCAGAGGTTGAATGGCCATGTCTTGAGAGTGCGTTAGTTGTATTTTCCTCCATGGCAGGGGCTTGGAACAGAGGGCTCCTCTAAATCTATGATTCCGTGACTGACAAATGAAACCCAAATGAGACTAGCCTATGCTGAAATGTGGCCCTTAAACACTTTCAGTCACTAAAATGCAGAGACAGAAAAAGTGATGTTAGAAAAAGGATTGCCTGTAATCAGTAAGGCAAAAAGCCCTACTCTAGGCCATTTCTGCACTACACTGTTATAGTGCTATTATTCAACTTTCAACATACTATGGAATTCTGGGGTTTGCAGTTTAGGGAGGGGCATTTAGAATTCTCTGCCAGAGAGGTCTTTGGCCTCAGTAAACTACAAATCCCAGAATTCCACAGGATGTTGAAAGTTATATTGCACTATAACAGTGTAGTGCGGAAATGACTGTAGACTCTTTCCTTCCACCCAATGTGGCATCCCCAATCACCCACCTTAGCTACCTTTTGTGGAGGGACTTAACAGAAGACGCCGCTGATGTCCTACCCTGGAATGATGCTATTTTGAGAGCATTATCAGAAATCACAGTGGCATCTCCAAGCAACTGGGTGTAGACCATTGCACTGCTACCATTGATTGGTTTCAAGAGCCCCACTGACTGGGAGTCCACTGTAACTTGTCTTGGAGGCAGTCCTGCCCTCTCCCCATTTCCACTTGAAAATATGCACCTTGAAACCTGTAGGGGAAAATCCAGTGGTGGTGGTGGGGATTTGCAGCAGACAATATTACTTGGAGGGAGGGGGCTAGGCTGCTTCTTTCCTCCAAGTCTTGTCCTTCCAAAGCAAAAATTTGAGGCACTTTCAGTGCTGCAAAACATTTTCAAAAGCTCAAATGGAGTTGCAAATGTGCTGCTGATTAGAAAAGTGGTGGAGTTTTTAATATAGCCAAATAATTCATCCTGCTTTATTCATTTCCTGTGATTAAGTAAAAAATAGCCTTCTCCCTTGCCAGCTGGTCATATTCTTGTGGGCAAAAGATGCACTGTAGTTTTTTATTAGTATACTTCATTTCTGTACAGTTGCTATATTGATTCCTTGCAGAATAATTAAAGAAATTCATGGTTAATCTACTGGAATAATTAAAGGTCTTTGTTATCACTACCATTATTTGACCACTTGTCCAGTCCAATTGCTGTAGGTCAGCTGACTAATATGGACGTCATTGGACTAAAGAAGAGAATATTTGGTGCCTCTGTGGTGGAGTGAAATTCACATTTTATTAACTCAGCATTGCAGTGAGAAATTGACAAAGTACAGAGCTCTGCCCAAAGGGTGGGTGGGTGAATAGCAAACAGGGAGATACTTCATACTGAGTTTGACCCAGGATTTGGAAAAGTTACTTTTCGGAGTATAGTCCCTACAATCCCTCCTCCAGCATGGTTACCAGCCAAACAACTAACTTTTCCAACCTCTGCTCTTACCAATTTTCATCTGTCTTCTCCAACCACCAGCAACTAGAGTTGCTTGAGAAATTTATTGGCTCTGCATAGTAGTAGTAATGATGATGATGATGATGATGATAATAATTATAATAGGGTCTGTCCCTACACACTTCACTCCATGCATCTGATGAAACAGACATGTCTACAAAAGTATATGTTACCACCTTTTTTCTTCTCAGTTAATCTCAAAGATGCTACAAGATTACTTTGCATACTGATATGGATTAACTGTAAACTCATTTCCATTTTTTTCTTTTATTCTAATGTCTCCAAATGCCCCCTAGACTGTGTGAGGCAATCTTGGCACATTTTTGTCCTACTCAGCCATTTTAGGGCAGGAGGAGGACTTATTTGTGAGAAGAAGTAACCTAAGAGCTGACATTTAGGTTACTTCTTGTAGGAAAAAAGACCTCCCTGAACCTAAAATGTGGTGGAATTCTCCCCCTAATTAGGAGGTTTCACACACACACCCAATGTTAGGGGGTGCATGGTTTACTTGGTGAATCAATGCAGTAGCCTAATCCCTAACAAATGCCCACTCCTGTTCTACATCTGTTTGGTACATCTGTGTATATAATCAAGGAGCACTGCTGCTACTATATCTAGTTTGATTCTCAAGCAAACTATGATCATTTATGCACTACACTGTTATAGTGCTTTTATTCCACTTTCAACATCCTTTGGAATCCTAGGGTTTGCAGTTTAGGGAGGGGCCTTTAGAATTCTCAGCCAGAGAACTCTTTGGCCTCAGTGAACTACAAATGCCAGGATTCTGCAGGATGTTGGAAGTGGAATAATAATACTATAATAGTGTAGTGCAGAAAGGCCCTATGTCTGTCCATGTACAGACATACTGCTGTGGGACAGTATGGTGGCAATTCCACTAGCTTATCAACATACAATCAAATATTTCATAGATTGGAACACATGTGGCTGAGTGTTGACAAAATTTATTTCTTTTTAGACATGATGGGTAGGTGGGTGGGCTTGGAACTGGATATTGCTCAGCTTCTGCTTTCCCTGTCTTGCTTGAGAAATTAAATACTATCACATTTTCAAGCAGTTCTTGCAAAAATGAAAAAGAAAAACTACTAATTTAATCTTATTTTTGTTCACTTCTGCATATAACTGTCACATAGATGCAAAGCTGGGAATCTCCAGACTCTCACAATGGTTGAAGACTTCTTTTTTCAGATTTTATCCCTCTCTAACTTAAGATTCTAGGCTGTCTGAACAGTAAGAAATAATGAATAAGAGGTGTGAAAGAATACAGCAAGGAGACCATATTTTCAGGTTTTGTATAGTAAATAGCCTCTTGCTGGGAACAAAGGATGTGGATTTATGAACCATTGCCTGACCCAACACAGCTACTTGTCTTTATGACTACATTGAAGGGGCTCCTTGTGAACTCATAGATGCACAGACTATGAACCAATTTGTTCTTCTTTATATTGTGAAAGCAGTGATTGCTGAAACCGGTAAGTTAGAAAGTGACACTCAGTGTTCTATATTTACCTAAGAAAAATATATGGCTGTGTGTTGCTTTGGCAGCGTATACTTTTTCAGATGTATTTTGGCTCCTGAGCACTCCTAAGCTTTTATTACTGACAGCACTTGAGGATGCTTTTCCTCCTCTACAGTCACATTGCTAGTGGTCCCCATTGTTTCCCCTTGCCTTGGCAGCTAGTCTCTCCCCTCCTTCCTGCAAACTAGACTGCAAGAACAGTAAATTATAGCACAAGGAAGGAAATCTTGGCAACCCACAAGAAGTTAGTTTTGTGGAACAAGAGATTATTTCCGCTTTAAGAATACCTCTTATCAAATTAAGGGCTGTCTGAGTAATTGGCTGTGCATTCATCCTCTGTCAGCTGCTTTGTACTCTCAAGTAAACTTGATGTGCTTTCAGACAGCAGTGATGGGAACATTTCCAAACATTTAGACAAGACATTAAGAGGAGTGGCCAGAACCATCCTCATAAGTGAGCCACAAGGAACTCTTACCAGCAGATCCACTGTAATGTAAGGGGTAAATCTTTAAATTAGAGTAAAACTTTCAAGGAGAACAATGTTATTGGCTTCACATCCTGTTGGGGAGTCCCCACTCTCATGGAGGCATCTAATGGGTCTTCATTGGTTATTCAGCAGGGCTACTATGAGTATTTGAAAACAGAGATTATCTTAAACTCCAAGATTGGCAGTAACATTTTTGGGCGGTTGGATCCACACTTAGCCAGACTCAAATAAAACTCACTGAAATCAATGGCACCTAGATCATGACTAGAATAGGCCTCCAGTGAGTTAGTGGACTTCTCACCCATCTACTGTTGTTGATGTTAACCGCTGTCAAGTCAACTTTAACTTACATTGACTCTATAAATGTGAGACCTCCAAGTCACCCTATCCTCAACCACTCTGCTTGGGTCTTGAAGTCTGAGGGATGTGACTTCCTTGGTTAAAGCTGTGTATCTGTAATGCTGTCTTACTTACCAAGTGTTATTGTCTTTTCTAGTGAGTCATGTCTTCTCCTCCATCTTTACTCATAATATACAGTCATCCCTCCATGTTCAGTAGCGTTAGGAGCACAGGACCCCCGTGAAAGTGGAAAAACTGTGAATAACTGTAGGCCCTCCCAAACCATATTTAACACACAAAAAATATGATCCCCATATTCAACCCCCCATGAATTCCTTTGAGGCATCAGGGTTCCTTCATAAGGCAGAAGTGGGTGGCTGGTGGGGCTTACTGCCTCTCCACTGCTGCCCCACACGATTTTTAATAGGTGTCAGAATTCAGCTCCTTGCCTGTGCCTTTCTACTAGCAAGGGAAGGAAGGCAATAGTACTTGCCCAAAAGGAAGAGGCAGTGGGGGGAGTCCAAATGCAAACAATCAAGGAAAAATACTGAGCTGAGCCGAAGTCAAAGTCAAATCCAAAAGGTCAAGAATGCTGAAGGTCAGTCCAAAAGGGTCAAGAGAGCCAGAACACCAGGATCATGGGCTTCAGTAGTGATTTGCTACAAGCAAACAGCAAGCCACAATGACTGACTTATATGCTGACAAAAACAGGTGTTACTCATCATTGTTCTGTTTACTCAATCTTGCCCAAATGGCTTCCCTCTGAGCTACTCGTTTCTGTCTCCTCCGTGAATGCAGGCTGGGGGGCAGAGGTGAATCTAATTCCTCTAAATCATTGCTGGTCCTCTCTCCCACTGGAACTGGTTGCAGCAACTCTGTCTCCACTTGTCTTTCAGCTGATGGGGGTGTTTCCAAGGTAGTTTGGTCTATCACTGACTCTGTTTCTGGTACAATCAATTGCTCATTGACCTCTGAGCCGTCATCTATCACACTAGGGACTTACAAACCTCATTCACAGTTTCTTAGTCTCACGAGGCTTGCAGCCCCTATTAAAAATGGCATAGGGAGGAAGCAGAAGTGACACCAAATAATCTGTGAATAATCAAATCTGGAAAAGTAAAACCCACAAATGTGGAGGGCTGACTGTAATCACATGCACATATGCTACTTGCATTAAAGCCCACATCTAACTGATTCAGTTTGATTGTTCTTTGTTTGAATTCTGTGTACATTGTAAGCAGGTCTTAGATACTGATGTAGCTCAGTTAACAAAATAGCTGTGTTTCTGGGCATTACTTCTTTTACAGAATATTTGGTTCTGTAAACCAGAGGCAAAAATAACAGGGAAAGTACCCCATTCTTACCTTCATGCAGTAGGGCAGGACTTGTGGTAAGGTGCCATTACAAAATGGTTATCTGTATTATAATCCATGTAAGTCAGTTCGGATGTGGCTAGTTTGTTATCAGGCTGTACACCTCCATTCCATGGTATGGTTTAATTTGCAGATATCAATTGGCATGCAATATAAATTATATCTTGCTATGACTGAGAAGCCTGCTGGCAAAGAAGAACTGGCTGCTCACATGTGTTGCAAAACTAGCTCAGATTGGGACCTCAGGGCATGGGCTAGGTCATACTCAGGGAAGCTCCAGTGATAATGGACTTGAAAATGTCTCTCAATGACTTGACCTTTAGAAACAATAGCACTCAAAACTGCCTTCACAAAATGATTGTCTTTGACCCTCTTTCTCTGTCCACTGAAAGTCTCCTTTGTCCCCTTACCAGTCCCAGCATTAAGGAGTTATCATGATTTCCATCAGTCCTTTGTTACCTAATGATAAGGTGATTACCTTGTTCTAGACCCCATTGTCCATTCAGCCAGAGAACCATTAACACCTCCCCACTTAGGGCGGAAAAAAAGAGTATTTAAATCCTGGTTCTGACCCAGATAGCTCGTAGTACTCTGGATATAAGCGATCGCTCAACTGCTCTGATTCCCATTCTTTTATTACCTTCGGACCCTGGTCTGAGCCCCACTGCTTCAACTCTTCCCTCCGGATAGGTAAATATCACCCATTTTGCCCTGACTTCTCACTATCCAATTTTTTCCTCCCTTTCCTTCAGCTAGCCTTGAATGATTGTGAGACTGCTTGGCTCTTGTAAGAGTGTGATTGTTAATTCCCCCAATAAAACAAAATTCCTTGAACCCGCGGCCGGTGTTCCTGCATTAGTACCAGTATACACATGTGTAAAAGATCCTGCTGATTACCCCCCTCTCGCAGCCCCCCCTTTGAGTTAATATTTTTCACTGTTTCATGGAGGCACTGGCATTACAGGTGGACCTCTGAGTCATCCGTGTTTTGGGGTAACAAGATCTTCTGAATGAAAACTAAGGATGGGGTGAATTGGATTGCAGTAGTGGTGCACTGATTTCGAAAAACACTGGTAAGTTTCAGGTCCATTCCAGAAACAGGCAAACTAAGATCTGGCATGGCTTGGAGACTCATGCTGTTATCCAAACAGACAGAGAATTCACCAATATTCCTGCTTCATAGAAGTGAAGCCACTGAAGGAAAAAGGAAAACAGGACAAAAGAATTTGCCCTGCATTGGAAAGTGCAACTATATCTGTGAGGTAGGAAGGATTTGTCAGGAGACTTTTAAAGAAATTCAGTGCTTTTAAAGAAATTCAAAACTCAAGTTCCTAGAACTTCTTTCCTGGCCTGGTGAATACAAACAAGTGCAGGCTTGCTCAGTGTCTGTCTGCATGGTACTAAAGTTAAAAAATATGACAGATCATGAGGCGCACCAGCGTGAGATGCAGAAAGGCCTAAATCATTTCAATGCCTTTCTCTCTAATCTAGAAGACAGATGTTGAAAACCAAATCCTGCCACCAAGACTCTGACACGGTAACAAATGGTGAAGTGCTGCAGGCATGTTATGTGAGGAGCTGGAAATAAATTTGGGAGTTATTATTAGGGAATTCCCCATGGCCTTCAACTCAGTGTGTGCCTGCATTGGGGGGTGAGGAGGCAAAGAAAACTGCCAAAGCCACGTAGTATAAATCAAAGGAGATAGTATTAGTGTATATAAAGGAGTTAGACTGTACCTGGAGTGCAATAAACCACAGTGAGCATCCCACCCTCAAAATGATGTAAGTACCCATGAAGGTGTACTACAGATGAGATGTATTTGGTCCCTGAAGGCTTTGATTGAAGAATCTAGGGACTTGCTCCCTTCTGCGGTGCAACTGTGAAAAGTTTTGGAGACTATATTTATTGATTTAAACTTCTCTTTGGTCATCTCTTAGAAAATGCCCAGAAACTCACTGAAATGAAATTGGTGGTGTAGATTCTAGCTGTTTTCTAAATGTGAATTTGTTGCAATATCCCAAACAGTTATGTTCCACCTGTAGCACTGGCTTCATGAAGAAGCAGGTCTCAAGTGTTCCACCCCTCCCTACTGTAGTTTGCTTTTATAAATGATGGTTACCAGGTTGAATGCCTTGGAGGACAAATTTATTACTAGTCATGATGGGTAACTGTTACTTGCGATATTGGGAACAGTAGGGCAGTGATCCTACATCACGCTTCTCTTGTGTAGATCTACACTCATGTAGTAACATGGAGGATAACCACCTTTTTGAGGAATATTGACACTGTACAACACACTGAGTTGTCTCACTGTGCACTATGGAATGCAAAGGGGCTGTGACTGAAATCCCAGTGAAGATGCTGGTAGATTGAAGGCGTTCGCAAACATACATACATACATACATACATACATACATACATACATACATTTATTTATTTATATATATATATATATATATATATATATATATATATATTCTGTCCTAAATCTGAAGATACTAGCACAGTTTACAGTAAAATCAATTTAAAACAATAAATAACAATGATTTAATATATTTTTAGCTTTGAAAAAAATCATTTATTAGTTGAAAATCAGACAATTAAAAACAACCCCATTAAGACAATTTAGAGCTGTGCGAGCTATTGCATGTGCACAACCTAGATGACATCAATTGAGTCTAAAGGCTTTAATTAAAACAAAAACTCAAGTTTTGACTTAGGTCCTTTCTGAAGTAGCCTCCCATCCTGGCACGGGGACAGGAGAGGAGCGGCACCACGACAACGCTTCTGCATGATGTCATTGTGGTCCCGATCCTCTCCTGTCTCCAGGAAGCATGATCACGGATTAAATCATTGATGGCTTTTCTCCATCAATGACCTGTGATTGTGCCACTGTCCTGCACTTACCTGTCCTGTGGAAGCCCTGGAAGCATGATGGTGGCACTTCCTGCCCCAGCACAGTCTAGGAAAGTAGCTGGCTGCGCTGCAGAAGGAAGGGGCGTGTCCATTGCATTTCCTTCTGCAGGGAGCTGGTCCTGTGTGGAAGGGAGCTTTCCTGTTGCACTCCCTTCCCAACAGAGCTACTGCTGGTATCACCACTGGAGGATCACAGAAGAAGGTAGGGTGCGGAAAGGGCCTTAGTGTTGAAATGATACCAGTGTTGGTGCCAATCAGGCCTCAAGGGGAAGGTGTTCCATAGCTCAGGTACTGCTGCCGAGAAGGCCCTCTTCCATGTCCTTTCTCCTACTGTTGGGAGGCAGGCATATATATACAGAGCTGCTCTCTCAAGTATCAGCATCCCAAATGTGCAGAATTGTATGGTTGGAATCTGGTCAGTTTGTCCCAACTAGAGTGGAGTCACTGAGTCAGTCATTGAACGGTGAGTCAATGGTGAGTCAGTTGATAAATCCAATTGATTAATTGTTTCTGCTGTAGTTGAAATTACCAAGAGGATTTAGGCATGCATGAAATGAATATGCAACCATGAACTGAAGCCATCTGTTGTACAGTGCTCAAAAGAGGCAACTGCTAGCATAAGGAAACTTAAACAGGTGTCTGATCCCAACAGGTTCTGTCCTATCAATTGCTGGGGACTGTGAAATGGAGAGTGCAGTTGCTTGTGGACTTCTCGCAACCATCTGGTTGGCCAATGTATGAACATGTCATGCCCTGGATAACACAAACTTCACTTTGACGTAGACAGTAGTGGCAAAGGACGCAACACAGCACACTTCTCCAAAGTTGCTGAGACTAAAGCATGCATGGAGTTCTTAGGTTTTATACCCACACATGCAAATTTTTGGTGCACAAAGCTGTGATTGGAAAGGGTCATAAATTTAACATCACCCTACATCTTTAGATAGTTCCTCGACCTGCATTTGTTTTTCCTCTTTTCATCCTTGGGACAAAGATGTATTTCCTGCATCTTATCTTAGACCCTTTGAGTTCCCAGAACACTTCTTAGCACTTTTGTTTTTACCCACTTTGATCATCTCCCCCTCATCAGATACATTGTAGTAACAAAGCAATTAACCCATTTAATGCTTTGTAATACACAGGAAAACTCCAAATGGATACATTGTTGCAATAATCAATTAACACTCTATATTTCGCAATGCCTTAGCTTAACTCTAGAGAGGTCTGTTGCAATGCCTCTGCACTGACTACCATATGCTATGTCAATACATCCAGCCAATCAACATTCAACAGAAGCGATGCATCCTGACAGAACAGAATGCTGCCCAAGAGAGGTCTTTGATTCTGTTCAACATGAGTCATCTTGCATTCTTGACTCCTCTGCCTACTTTGGGTTTCTTTGCACTGTGGTGGATAATAGGCTTGGGCAGAGGGCATTGTTTATTAATAGGAAACTGTCTTTTGCCTGCAGAAGGGCACTGTTTCAACCTACAGCCCCTCTATTTTCTTTTCTTTCTTAAAAAATGGATCAGGAAACAGTTGATGGGCAAGATCTATGCTTGAGAGCTTGGAAAGTGGAGGCTGTTCAGAGTAGACTTGGAGAAATACACTGATAAGTGGCAGATCTTGGTGGCCTGAATTTCGATTAGAAAAACAAGTGAATTAGTTGTTGAATAGTGAGTCAACATGTAGGCAAATTCCATTGATCCACACTAGTTAGGACTAACCAATAAGTTTCAGACTATTGTTTCTGTGGAAGTAGGAGGCCCGTCATTAACAAAATCTCTGCTACAAATCTTTCTTTCTTTCTTTCTTTCTTTCTTTCTTTCTTTCTTTCTTTCTTTCTTTCTTTCTTTCTTTCTTTCTTTCTTTCTCTCTCTCTTTCTCTCTTTCTCTCTGCTTTTCTCTCACATTTTTTTTTGTACTGCCGAGAGGTGGGTATCAGCAATTCAGACAAGGGCAAAATCTGAAGGAGAGCAACATTTCAGTCTATGCCTTCAATCAAAAAAAGGAAGATCAGTTCATTTCTTATAGGCATTGGTATAGATGCAAGCCCCCAGGCATTCCCAGTTTTCTATCAGGCTAGCAAAGGGGCTTCAGTTTCCTGCATCACTGAGTGAAAGAGAATCCATTTCTCTCTTCCTTTCAGGCTAACAGCATAATTTTAACTCAAAGACACTGTATGGAGTTTGGATTAAATACAAAATCCTATGCTATAGGGTGGGACACAAATATTTAATACCTAAAAAAATCCTCCAAGTTTCTTCTGATGGCAGGAAAGTCATTCTGTCTTATATCACACCTGGAACAGCTGATAAAACAAACAAAACAAACAAAACAAACTGAATAACTCCCAGTTTGTTACTTACTTCTAGGCAGTAAGCACAGAGTCATAAATAAAGTCCAACATGTTTCCAAGGCAAGGGAGTGTCCACGGTCAGTCAGAGCATTCATCAAGGTATCTGGCAAGATCAGATAAGCTCTGACAACTCCTGGAGGGAAAGGATGTCAGCTACATATGTCTGAAGCCTAGTGCAGCTGTGGCTTGATTAATTGTTGCTGGTTATAAATTCTGAGACAGCAACACTGAATCTCCTTTTGCTGTCTGCACTCTGCAAAGCTGGGTACAGGAAAGTGCTGTTCTATGTCTGAAGAGGCTGGCCCTGCCCCCTGTTCTGTTTGTGGCACTGTAACCTCTTCTTGTACAGCAAGTCCTGGCATGCCCCGTGTTTCAGCCTCTGGCATGCCCCGTGTTTCAGCCTCTGAGTCAGAGTCCATGTTCAGGAAGCAGGGCATGACACTGCAACCACAAGGTTGTGAGTTCGATCTTGCCAGGCTCCAAGGTTGACTCAGCCTTCCATCCTTTAGTAGGTCGGTAAAATGAGTACCCAGCTTGTTGGGGGCAATTAGCTAAAAATACATTGTAAGCCACTTAGATAACACTTAGTTGATAGGCGGTATAGAAATAAATGCTATTGCTATTGCTATTCTTCTAATAGAACCCTCTGCTGATAGTTGATCTCACAGATCTGACAAATGAACTGTCTGCTGGAAGAACTGTTCTGCAGGGTAAGATTTGCCAGCAGAACTGCTCTGCTGGCAGAAGGCCTGAAAAGGGATGGAGGAGGAGTGAACATGGTGGGGAATCCACATGCACCACACACAAATCTCTTTTGCTCCAGGGACATAGCCACAATACTGCCTGAGTTGTTGTTGTGTACTTTCAACTACTTTCCAACTTATGGTGATCCTAAGTTCAATGGGGTTTTCTTTGCAAGACTTATTCAGAGGAAGTTTGGCTTTGCCTTCCTCTGAGCCTGACAGTGTGACTTGCCCAAGGTCACTAGTGGGTTTCTATGGCTAAGTAAGGATTTGAACTTTGGCCTCTCAGAGTTGTAGTCCAACACTCATACCACTACACTGCAATGGCTGAGGGAAATCATAAGTAGTTTCTCAAATCCCCAGGCTGAGTTTTGGATTCATCACAGCTTCTGTTGGCCTAGTTTCAGCTTAGCTGACATTTAGTTAAATGCACTCCAAGGCCCTTTCTGCACCTTACTGTTTTCCGGCGCTGGGGTGCAGGGAGTGTGCAAGCAGCCTCTGCCAAGATGCTCTCGTGTCCGGGGTCCTTTGGCTCCACGCGAGCTGGCTGCTCATGCAAGAGCCCCACTTCTTCCTTCTGCAGTGCAGCCTGGGACCTTCCCAGGCTGTGCTGGGGCAGGAAGCACGACCAGCACAGCTCCGGAGGCTCCGCACGCCAGGTAAGTGCGCGTGGAGCCCAGGAGCAATGCGCGATCGGCACCATTTTTGGCTTCTAACCAAAAATGAAAAGGTGTGCGATCGGTGCCTGCTGGCCCCTGGAGTATCGCACGATTGTGAGTGCATCGTGCGGATTGCTCCTCACAACTGCACGACACTCCAGGCCCTCTTTCGCATGGAAAATGCTGTGCGAAAAGGGCCCAAGTCTTGACTCCTATCAGTAGATGCAACTAGAGTAAACCTATTGAATTAACAGGTTTTATGCAAATGTTGGCTCTTCTTTCAACACGTGTTTCAATGGTTCTTCACTAGTTGGGATTAATAGGATTGAAGTCAAATAAATTAGGATGCCTCATCTCAAAATATGTATTGTCATCTACTTGGATGGACTGCTGACTCCTGTTTTCTGCTATTTATTCCTAAAGGATTTAGGATCAGAGGTCTATCAGCATTTAAGTTCTGATGTGCTTAATATTTGCTTTTCAAATTTGAAGGGAGGGGGGAAATTAATGAAAGTGTACACAGCAGGGAGAACTTGTGAGCTGGGGGAAAATACATGAGCAGGGCTTAAGCTAACAAACACCATAATTAGATCTTGCCATGCCTTGTTTATTTGGGAATATGAATATATTATTATTATTAAAGATTAGATGTAATCACTGATACCTAGTGGCTTGTAGCTCTACGTGCTAGACTGGAAAATGAGCACTTAAAATGCATGATGCCGCTTCTCCTTCCTAGATGCTTCGGATTCTACTGTATGCTTGCAGGGAAAGAGAAGTGTACAGATTTACAATATCGCTGGTATGATTTTCAGCATGTTTTCTGAGAAGCAAACTCTAATGAATTCAGAAGGTAGTATGATTCCCATGGGTATCTCTCCATCTAGCACAGGAAAAGGAAAGGGAACTGAGACCCAGGAGGTTGTAGAGTTGGAGAGCATCCACTAGCAGCCACTGTGACTTTACGTAAGTGTGAAAAAGAAAAGAATCATAGAATCATAGAGTCGGATGAGACCACAGGGGCCATTGAGTACAACCTCCTGCCATGCAGGAACACACCATCGATGCATTGTGAACACATGGCCATCCAGCTTCTGTTTAAAAATTTCCAAGGAAGGAGATGCCACTATACTCCGAGGCAGCACATTCCACTGTTGAACTGCTCTTACTATCAGGTAGAAACAAGAAGAGACATTTCATCTATAAAAGGGATGGGGAAATTGTGGCCCCAAGAGCCTGTTTTGTGGCTCTCAGAACCTGTTTTGTGCCCCCCTTGGAAGCCCCAGGTGCTCCAATTTTTTTTAAAAAATGGCTGAAAAACTTTAAAAGGTACTCAAACCACCACAGAAATGTGTCAGCTTGACTGACCACGTCCCCCACTACTCCATCAACGTCACCCAACGGAAGAAACCATGGGAGTGATGCATTTCAGAACTGAAAACAAAGCCACCCAGAAGTGGAAACTGGCTTTTTAGGGGGCTGATTACCAGGACAAGGAATGATAAGGAATCATCTCTGGGCATGTTGGGAGAAGCCATGGCTGCCCATAGTGGGAACACAGGGGGAAATTGCCCACACTCCCTCAATAGAGGCCTACTGCTGATCTATAAATTAAGGCAAGCCAAAAATGATTCCTGATTATGAGCAGCTATGATGGTGGAAAGAGAGAGAGGGAGATACAGAAAGCGGGGGAATGTCATATTATTCCTGAAGAGAGGACCACAACTTGATATTGTTTCCTCCTAAATCATTTCCCAGTTCAGACAACCTGGAAAGCTTTGGCAACAGTCCTTCTGGCTTGGAAATGTTACTGGTGAATGCTATGTTGGTGAATGGTAAAACAGCTGCCATCTACAACTTGAATCTGGATGAGCATGTTGACTGTTTGAACCAGGATTTTGAGATTCAGAGCTGAGTCTCCTGGGCATTATCCTCCAGCAGGCTCATCACAAATTGTCCTTTTAATGTTGATCCCCTAGTTTCAAGTGAGACTTGCAGCAAAACTCCTTTCCAGAGGGATCAGGTTTGCCCCTTCTGTACTCTCTTTGTGCTTTTTATTAAAGCAGGCCTCTGAGACTTAAATTATGTACCAGTAGCATGTATGTAAGAGCCAGAGTAGTCCAGTGGTTTGAGCTTTGGGCTATGACCCTGGAAATCAAGGTTCAATTCCCTGCTTGGACATGGAAATCCACTGGGTCACCTTGGGCACATTACATACTCTCAACCTCAGAAAACCCTGTGATAAGTTCACCTTAGGTAGCCACAAGTCAGAAATGACTTGAAGGCACATAACAACAACAAAGTATGTATGTAGTGCTGTCCTTTTTTAAAAAATCCTTTCTTCTGTTATTATGTTGTACACGTGCTTTTAACTATTGTTAATTATGATTTTTTAAAAATAACATTGTGTTTTTTTTTTAAAAAACTTGGATTTTAACTGAATCTTGTTTTAAATCATTGTGACACTGCCTTGTGTTCCATTCTGGGAGAAAAGTGGGCATAGATCTTATATACACACACACACACACACACACATGTGCACACATGTGCACACATATTACATATATGAACGGAATTGTTGCAAATGTGACCAGAATACCTGACCACGTAACTTTTTATCTGACAATTTATTTTCTCTATTTTGATCAGTTTTCTCGATTGCACTTGCTGTCTCATGTGTCTGTTATAAAGATCTGAAAAGCTTTATTCTTCTGAGGTATGCTGTTTTTATAGAAACCCAATGGGTGACCTGTGGAAGACACACTCTCTCAGCCTCAACCCCCCCATGATAGGTTCACCTTAGGGTCACCATAAATTGGAAATGACTTGAAGGCACACAACAATGTGTAAGGCCCCGCTTTGAGGGTCCCTGATACCAGTGAGGTCTGGATGGGCACCATACCCAATTGGCACTGTTTAATTGGCAGCAGAATTAATTGGCCTCGATATCAAATTCATGCCTGCAAAGTCACTGGAAGGTCAAACCGGGCAAGGGATTGTTCTGACTGTAAATGTGCAAAAGAAAGGAGAGCCAGCCTAAAAGTCCCCAAGGTAAGATTAGGTCGCTTGCAGGCACCATAACCAACGCCCTACAGATGATTTATTTAGGCAGAAGCAGGATGTTTCCCCTGACGACACCAAGCCAGAAGCCCATCAGACTTACTCTGATCTGATCTTTGCATTCCTCAACCCTCACTCAAGATTGGATTAACCATCACCTCCTTGTCAATCAAACACTGTGCTCATTAACAGGCGAATAGACCATTGTTAGGACAAAGGCCCCCTGCTGTTTCTCACCTGGGAACTTCCCCGTCACAGGCCGTTTTTCGTGTACATATACCCCTGATTTCAGGCTTGCAACTTGCAGCCTCTCACCCTTCTGAGTGTCACTCTCTCTGTCCGATTCCTGATCTGAGAACTGCTCTTGCATCCACCACCTGAGCCATCTCATTCTGCTCTCCGCTCCTCGCCTGGTCCAGTAAATATTGCCTGAACCCTTCACAGTCGCTCTCCCATTTTCCTCCCTTTCTCTCGGTTAGCTCTTGTTCGAGTGTGTGTACGTGTGGATCTTTGTGTGTGTGTGTGTGTGTAATTTTATTTCTCTACATCGCTGTGTTGGCTGAGTCTTTCCTGTGGGTGCCTATAGACATTGGTAGCAAGAGCTCGTTAAGTTACCTGCCTCTCATTAGCCTCCTGATTTTGAGCTAATCAATTCCCCACCTTTTCAAGGAGGTACTGGCATCACAGGGTGCCCCTTGTGGCACCTACATTTTGGGGTAACAAATGTTATTTTTAGTGGTGGTGATGGCGTGTGTGTGTGTGTGTGTGTGTGTGTGAGAGAGAGAGAGAGAGAGAGAGAGAGAGAGGAAGAGAGACAGAGACAGAGAGAGAGACACACACAGAGACAGAGTATGTATGCACATACGCATGTGGAAGATGGAGGGGGAAAGGGAAGGAAGGAGATAAGTGGCTGAATTCTACAATTCCCAGAGGTTTTGCCTGATAAAATGCATGTATGCAACAACATCAGTGTGCATGCTCCAATATAATGAGCTGGAAGAAAACGCACAAAAATGGTGAGTGTTCTGAAAATCCCTGAAGAAGCATTCAAATACTGAGCCAGTTCTCAGCTCATGCAAACTTTGCTCCCAGTTGGCAGAGTATACAAAATTATTCAGATATGGGCCAGCCATGAAGCCAGGGACCATTTAGGGAGGATAGCTTGAGGCTTCTTCTCTTTTACATTTCTAGCCCATGATTGTTCTCAGTCTCCTGCACCCTGAATGAAAACTATTGTTTTCATATACTGAAAGAACAACCTGAAGCACGTTTACTGAAAAATAAGTCCCGGTGGGTCCAGGGGAAGCTACCTCCTAGTAGGGGTTTCAAGGGATGCACCTTACATTACTTCCTATATTAGTTTTGCCTGCCAAGCACATAACTTTGTGTTTTTTATTCTGCAAAAAAGTCTGAAATAGACAACAAGGGTTTGATTTGCTTTACAGGCATTGCTAAGCTACTATGAAGTCTTAAATGACAGATGTTACTGCAGTTTAGGCCTATCTGGTGATAGCACCCAATATCACTTTCATATCATAATTCGGCTTTATTCTACCACCCCACTCTACATGTTTGTGAGGCCCCCAGACAAGCACGAAACTAGGCTCGGCACTTAACTGCTGAGATATTCTCAAACAATACAGGCAAGCCAGAAATAGTCAGATCGCAGCTTCAGGGACCTCCCCAACAAACACCATGTTACGTATGCGTGCTACCTACAAAAGGCTCCCTGTCCTGAGCAGGCAACTTGACAAATGCTGAACCATCCACTGTCAAGTGTTGCGCATTTACATACTGGTTACACCATTGTTAATTCGGCTCTGATTCCATCATGCTAAATTGTGACCTTTCGGAGACATTGCATCCAAAACTCATTGTTGTCCCCAAGTAAGGCATAGCCTGCAGTCACACTTCTCCCTATAAAAACCCCTGATTCCGAGACCTTCCTCGGATCGCTTCCGAGTTCCAGACCGCCTTGCTGCTGCTTTGCTTGGCGAGCCTCCCCTCAGCTCTACGTGCTGAGCCACATCGAACCCCAGCATCGCTCTCTATCTTCTTCTGGGCTTCAGGAACAGGTTTTGTATCACTCGAATCAACTATCCCTCTGAAAATCCCGCTATCTTACTCATACCTTTATTTTTCTTAGTTATCTGTGTGCTTGTGTTGCTTACATTGTGTGCCTGTATTTCATAAAGACCATTCATTGCTTTCAAACCAGTCTGCTTCTTAACTTGGTTTGACTCCGTAGACATTGGGTTAAAGATCCTGCTAAGTTATCCTGCCTCTCGTAATGCTAAAGCAGTGCTCTGAGCTAATTTCCCCCACCTATAGTTGAGCACATTTAGGTGTCCCTCATGGGACTCCCAGTAAACAGAGTAACACAGAGATAACAAATGCTTTCATGAGAAGGGACAAAATTTAGTCTCAAATACATCTGGAAGATCTTGAAGTCTCAACGGCAGTTTCTTCTTTGCCATACTGAAGCTTTCCCCAATCTTCCACCAAACTGAAAGGAAGCAGCTCATGGTGCTAGCGTAATGTTCACCTGTCTTCACGTTGTAAACTTTGCTTGGGAGTATTATTTACTGCTTAGAACATCAAGCCTCATTGGAGTGTGCTCCAGGGTGCGATCCTCTAGAATGGAAGGCAGGCAGGGGCTGCAGCTGTGACTTACATGGATATAAACACCTGATCTTCCAACTTTAATCTCCAGGACCACTTCTACATTTTAAGGACAGTTACGATGATTTAAACCAAAGCCTTGCCATGTCTTCCTTGATCTTCTTCACACCCACCACTCTGGCTTTTTTGCTTGCAGACACACTGTGAATAAACAAAAGCTTCACACCAGTTTCACAGCCCTGTGCTAAGCTTAGCCAGTCTCTTTCTTTTTATAGAAACTCAATGCATGTACTTCATTTGTGTGTGCAATACAGATATGCCCCAACTAACAAAGTAGATGTGTTCTTGAGGATCATTTCTTTAACAGATAACATGGTACCAGAGGCAGAAACAACACAGAAAAAACAGCAATATACCAGTTATATATATTTCAGCAAACTCTCCATTCAAAGCTCTCAATATTCATGTGTGAAATGATGCAAATCAGGTTAGCTAAGAGCCTTTCTGTACTACACTGTTATAGTGCTGTTATTCCATTTTCAACATGCTGTAGAATCCAGAGGTTTGCAGTTCAGGGAGGGGCCTTTAGAATTCTCAGCCAGAGAGCTCTTTGGCTTCAGCGAACATCAGAATTCCACAGGATGTTGGAAGTGGAATAATAGCACTATAACAGTGTAGTGCAGAAATGCCCTCAGTCCTTCATAAATAAATATTTTTTTAACCTTCTAGAGGCCACTTGAAGATTTCTTCCAAAATATATCTAAAGATAACATTTTCTTTCACTTGCCTGCACATTTCTTATGGTTTAAGTTTTGGTGATCAAACTTACAGACCTATGCTTTTTTTTTTTTTTTAAAATGCTGGGAGGTAGCTGTTGAGGCAAGTGTATCTACTCTCCCCTTTTCTCTTTGCTGTTTATACTTGCTCTACAAAAGATTCTAGTAGCAGCTGATGTTTGCCTTGCCTCTTGTAGGTAGGCACATATAGCTACAGTAGGATCAGCTAGAGTCAAACCCCATTCTTTCCAAGCTCAAGCTTTATTGAGCTGTTTTAGTGCAGGCATGCTTCTGCAATCTGACAGTGAACATCTGTGGTTGTCAGCCATCCTTCACCATCCTCCCAATGCCAAAGCCATTTTCTGGATCTTTTTAGGGGGTGTGTGGGTTGGGGGTGGGCTGGATCACCAAGGTCTCCTGTGGGGGCTAATGTGCTCCTCTAGGGGCCACAGTTGCCCATCACTGATGAAGCACCTGAGAATCAGGCCAGGTCCTGAGGTCTGGGAAGCCTATTCACATCACACAGCATTTCTCATTTCTCCTTGGCATTTCTCCTTCATAAAGGTTGGTGATCCTTGGAAGCTACTCCACATGGTAATGACTGAAACTGAAGCACCTGGTTCAAATCCCACCTCAGGAAAGAACTGTTACAAAGAACTACTAACAGAGGTGAATTTGGTATTAGAAAAGGGGACTGAAAGTGAATTTCAGTTTGGAAGACATTTTGAGTCAGCCTCCTCTCTCATTTCATTTCTACTTGTCAGGGACACTTATCCTGAGAAAATGCAGGGGTGATGGTCAACCATTGATATGGAGTGGCCACTGGAGAATGCAAGTCTAGTAGGCCTCTGTTTTAATGGCCATTTCTGCACAACATCGCTATAATGCTATAGCTGGTCATTGTTACTGGTCATGCTTCTGCACGATGTCATCACTATCCAGCTGCTATCCTGTCCCCACGTGTTGACAAATCGCCATATTCCATTTTCAGAAAAAAATCCATTAAGAGCCTCCTATAGTGCTTCAATCCCATCAGCTGTTAAAGTGTGATACCGTTATAGTGCTTGATAGCTTCCACTTCCTGTTATGGCAGATCCAGCAGTAGGTGGGATGTGAGCATGCCCAGCTTGTCCCTCTCTCAGCAACTCCCATGGTGTGGTAACTTTCTATCACTTCTCCCTGTTTACTTTGAATGTTTCCTTTGAGCCAGAACTTTTAATTTTTTTAAAATACATTTTTAAATAGTATAGGGCAAAAGTGCAATAAGTGTACTGGTATGTCATGCTATTACAACATTGCAGCATTAGTACAGCTTCCCAAAAAAAAAAAATCACTACCCAAGCAGGGGCATGGGGCAGGGTGAAGCCAGAGCGTGGGAATAGCCAAGGACGTTATTGTCAGGGGCCCTGGCATGGCCGAGCCTGCCGGCATCTCCGAGGCCACCACGGACGCAGTCTCCGAGGCTGGGGAGGGCCAGGACACCTCCCCGGATGCCGCGGAGGCTGCCACCACTGAGGGGGAGTGCCCAGACGCCGTGGAGGCCACCACCGGCGAGGAGGAGCGCCCAGACGCCACGGAGGCCACCACTGCCGAAGGAGAGCGTTCGAATGCTTTGGAGGCCACCACCGACACCGGCGGACCTGCTGGCGGCATGGAGGGCATTCCGGGCCCCTTTCCAGTGGACGAAGCGGACGCGGGCTCGCCGGGGGAGGCGGGTCCCGGTCCTGACCCCGGGGCTCCTCCCACTCGCGGCTCCGACCCAGAGGAGGCTGCTGCCCCTCCTCCCACATTCCAGCAGTGGCAGTGAAGCAAGGAGGCTACTCGCCGGTCCCGGCGATTGCTAGAACGGCAGCTGCAGGCTGAAAGCTCCCAGCTGGCTGAAAGCTCCCAGCTGTGAGCCCAGCTGTGAGCTCTCAGCTGTGAGCCTGAGACCGGATTGGTCGCCGTCAGCTCAGGGGCCTACTTAGGGCGGGCATTGGGCAGGGAGAAGCACGGAGCAACAACCGTCGGCCCTCCGTGTGCCTCCCGCCCGCGTCTGGCCCCACCTGCCAGCAACCGCGTCCAGAGACCCTGCCAGCTAAGAACCCTGTCAGCGTTTCGGGTGAAGTAACCCTTCTTTGTTTTCTGTTGGAGCCTGCTGGTTCTGTTGGAGCCTCCTGAACTTGAGTTCAGGACTGTTTGCTTGGGTCCTCTGTGATCCTTTGTTTGCTGGCAGTAATAAACGCTGTCATTCCCCAGCCGCTTGTCCCGTGTCTGCTTGACCTCAGCCCGCCGCTGACAGTTATAATGCAGAAGGAACACCAGTGGCAATACTGCTACCCATCCACTTAAAGAAGAAGGGTGCAAAAAAACCCATCCCTAATCCAACAGCATCTCATGAATGGTGATGCTGCCATTATAACGGTATAACATGCTAATGGCCTCTCGAGCAGAAATGGCCGAAGTCTGGGTGTTTGGAGCTATGGTTAGTGGTGCCTCTTTATAGCTGGGTGCAGCAAACTCAGAGCAAGGATGGGAACTGTATATTCTGCAAAGGCCTTTGGTCCCTCTGAGTGAGGGGAATTGGGCAGAGTTTCAACTGTCCTAGTCTGGCAGGGACAGTCTCAATCTTCTACCTCCAGCTACTTTTAAAATGTCCCAAGTTCTCTCTCTTCTTCCCACTTGCCTACTTTTTTCTCACCTTATTTCAGTTACTGCAAACTGAGGCCATTTCCGCATGGGGAGAGGGAATAGCCCTGTGCCACTACTTACTGGATCTTCTGGTGGTCAGGTCCGGTCTAGGGTGAGGAGGAGCAGTGCGTGGTCGTCACTCCTCACTGCTCCGGCATCCAAAATAGCGGCTTCTGGTTGGTCGTGGGTCTCGACCAACCAGTGAAGCTCACCAGCCTAAAGCCCGCCCTTGGCAGATCACACGCTTGCATTGGTGTGAGCCTGCGAATCTGAACAAGGGAGCAGGCTCGCAGTGGCGCGCTCCGTGCTTTTGAAAGACCGGAAAAATCAGGTCTTTCAAAAGCACGCTGGAGGACCACTTGGGGTCATTCTGGAGTGGACTGAGGTGTGGATCTATGGTAAATAGTCTGAACCCAGTCTGCTCCAAGGTGCAGACATCCTCCATGGAGGACACACTGCACTGTTTTAAATACCCCGTGTGGAAATGACCTGAGTTCCAAGTCCATAGCAGTTTGCACTCAACTCAGCAGGGGTGGAAGAGAGGAGGGAGAGGAATCTTACCCTTCCCACTAGACACAGGCCCTTTTTGCACGGCATTTTCCATGAGAAAGTGCGCCTGGAGCGTCGCACGATTATGAGGAACGATCTGCACTACGCACTCACAATCGTGCAATGCTCCAGAGGCCAGCAGGCGCCGATTGTGCACCTTTTCATTTTCGACTGGAAGCCAAAAATGGTGCATGATCGCACATTGCTCTCGGGCCCCACGTGCACTTACCTGGCATGCCGAGCCTCCGGAGCTACGCCGGTCGTGCTTCCTGCCCCAGCGCAGCCTGGGAAACTCTGAGGCTGCACTGCGGAAGGAAGGAAGAGGCAGGGCTGTCATGTGAGCAGGCAGCTCATGTGGAGCTGAAGCAGCAGTGATGCGAGAGCCTATCACCAGAGGTTGCTCGCACGATCCCCACACACCAGCGCCGGAAAAAGGTACGGTGCAGAAAGGGCCTCAGATAAAAGCAAACTGCTGCAGCCTTTCCTAGCTTGTGTGTCTTTTCCCATTAATGGCTTTTGATATCTTGACCACACTCTGATGTTGCTTGACCACATGTGCCACAATTTTCATCTGTGTAATGTTGTAGAGTATGATATATACACATAGGGCTTGTAGCATTCTGTGGCTGAGATCCTGCAGTGCTTGGTGTCATATAAGAACTCTGCTATGACTCCCCAATCACCACACCTATATTGCTGTAATAGCTCTTCTGAACGGCAATTCCATGGCTGATGAAGGGTGCAGGAGATTGGTGGAAGTGTCTGGCTGTGCTCCATAGCCAGAAATAGACCAGTGACATCTTCCGTTGAGCTCTGCTAGAGTTCTATTCTCTAGCAACCACAGAATGGCTATTCAGGAGGCTATCATAGAAAAACTATGAATGGAGGAATGGGGTTTTGGTCAGTGCAAAGTGTAGAAAAGTATACCAACCTCTTCAACAAGTGACAACATAAACAAAAAGGATACATAGGTGCAAAGTGGACTTGTGTATGTCACTAGGAGGGTGCCAGCCTATGTCTCCCTAAGTAATGAAGTGAACCAAATCCCACATACTTTCCTGGGCAAAAATGCTCCTGATCATTGATGCAAGCACCCAGTTAGAAGTCAAAATCCTAGAAAGTGTCTTTTGTCTGCTCCACCTCACAGTGATGGTCGATGGCATTCATGATGAAAGTGTCTCTTTTTAATTCCATACTCTAAAGAAGCTATACAGGACACTGAATCTTACCCTCGAAACAGTATGAATCAAAATTCAGAACTGATTTATTGCACCCCACAGTGCAGCCTCCAACTACTATTGTAAGCTTCTGTATGTTTTAACTACTGAGATTGAGAACTGGGCCATTTCCATCTACACTGTTATAAGTGCTATTATTCCGCTTTTAACATTCTGTGGAATTCTAGGGTTTGTAGTTTACTGAGGCCAAAGAGCTCTCTGGCTGAGAATTCTAAAGGCCCCTCCCTAAACTGCAAAACCCAAGATTCCAGAGGATGTTGAAAGTGAAATAATAGCACTATAACAGTGTGGTGCAGAAATGGCTCAAGTGTCTTTTTTTTGTAATTATTTTTATATGAATTATTCATTATACATACAAATTACAATACAAATTATGTATTTCACCCCTCCCCCCTCCGCCACTCCATTCTGGAGCAGTATTTCATAATTAATTTCTTTTTCCCTTTATGTGGTATGTCATTTTAACTCTTTCATTCACATCCTCATAGCCCTCTCTTTCTTTTACAAACTCAATAATTTTCTCCCATCTGCTGGACCAGTTCTCTTCTCTCAGCTGACCTAGACATAACCTCCTCTTCTCCAATATAAAATCAAACAGCATATACAGTGTTTCCATCTGTTAAGGTCCCACTTTTCTTCATCCTTCCACTCACAGGCAATCATTGCCTGCACCGCTATTAATAATTGTTTAATTAAATATTCCTCCTCTTTTTCTACCTCAATATCCTTGATATTAATAATCAGCCATCGTTATTTATTTTTAGCTCAAGTGTCAAATATGAAGACTTAAAATTTAATAAACAAATTTAATAAACAAAAGCTACTACTTGTTGTCAGAAGAAAAGGTCATCTTTATAATTACTTTTTCTTATAGCAGAGACAACAACAACAACAACAATAATAATAATACAAAAACACCTGGAAAAAAACCAGAGCAATGCAAGGGTGGCTTTAAGTTCTTAACCTGTCAGTTAAAATTTGCCGTTACTAATTAAAATTGGCCAGTGCTCATTAATCAAGTAAAGTTTTAACTGATTAATGGATTGACCATAAGTATTATCAAGCAGGGAAATTATTATTCCAAAGATGAAGGCTTCCACCTTAAATTAAACAGCAAGTATAGAATAAAGAGATATCCTGAAATTCATAGATTCATTGCCCATAGCCATCAACACTATCCAAAATGAAAAACCTGTCGCTTGTGCCCCGGGAGTATATAAAGTGGATGCAGAGAGATCTCTGCCATGCTTGATGATTTAGAGCATCATTTGCACAGGAGCAGCCAACAGAGCCGTTGGATACAGGATGTTTCAGACTAATATGGAGCAGTAAACTCTGGTTTATAGGGAAGGGACTATTCCCAGTTTGCTTTGATTTATGCACAAATAACTGGGATTTTATGCAAGAAATGGCTGATGAGAAAGGGGGAGGGAAGACACAGTAGTTGGAAGAACTTCACCTACACACATGACTGGGTTTCTGCATTTATAATGTAAAATGGCAGCGCTGCGACTTCACTACAGTTCCTAATTTACACCATTTGATGATTTGCCAACCATGAAGAATACAAGGCATCCCGGAAGAAAGCATCGGGCGGGAAAGGATAAAGGAATTTGAGGCTCTAGGGAGCAAAAAACAGGTGGTGCTGTTTTATTTGGGGTGGGTGGGGAACTGAGGGACTCGAACATAGGGCCTTCAGTGGGCTTTCCTCTCAGGGGGCCACCATTCTCCTCTACAAGTCATTGCTACCCACGGCTTGATTTTCTCCTTTGCATAAGTAACCATACAGTTGACTAAAGGGAAATAGAGGGTGTTGCTCCATCTCCTTGTTGCTATTCTTGTTTGCATTTTCAAAAAGGTGGCAAAAGAGGAGGTGAATAGTCCAGAACAGAAGTTCTGAACTTTTGGGTCTTCAGATGTTTTGAACTTCAGCTCCCAGAATCTATATCATCACTGGCTGGGCTGATGGAGGCCTTTGGGAGTTGAAGTTTAAAACAGCTGGCAGATTGAAAGTTGAGAGGAGGGAGCACAGTGTAATAGTCTGAGTTTTAGGCTAGGACTCTGGAGAGTAAAGTTTGAATCCCTGCTTGACCGTGGAAATCCACTGGGTGACCTTGGGCAAGACACACTCTCTCAGACTCAGAGGAAGGAAAAGGGAAACCTCTTCAAAACAAATCTGGCCAGGAAAACCCTGTGATAGGTTCACCTTAGGGGACACCAGAAGTTGAAATAACTTGAAGGTGCACAACAACACACAGTGTATGGGTGAGGGCTTGCACAGATATTCAGCAATATCTATTGCTCCCAGCAGCCCTGAGATCCAGACACTTGCCTGAAGTGAGATGGCAGAGGAATAGATGGTTAGGGTGGAGAAAAGAATCAAGAGAGAAGAATTTTGATCAGCAAGTGGCATTTTGAATCCCAAAGAGCCAGTGTTGTGCAGTCATTTGAGCTTTGGACTAGTACTCGAGGAGATTAGGGTTTGAATTCCTGCTCAGCCATGAAAACCCACCGGCTGACCTTGGGAAAGTCACACTCTCAAGCCTCAGAGGGAAGCAATAGCAAGCCTCCTCAGAACAAACCTGACCAAGAAAATCCCATGATAGGTTTGCCTTAGGGTCACTAGAAGTCAGAAAGGACTTGAAAGCAGACAACAAACAAAAGCTGAATCCCAACTTGTTTCAAGCTAGGATGGGCTTCTAAAAGGAAATCATTTACTTTATGGCTTGACAAATATAGTGGGAGTTTCTGCTTGGATTTACTTCTCTTGGAGGAGGTGTTGTTATTATTGAACTGTGAGGGATTCTTGATTTTCAGCCTTGTTTCACAGGTTGCCGTCAACCTCCTATTTTATGAGCTTTGGCAGGGAGAGTGCAGAGTTCATTCCCACATGGGTTCCCATCTTGCCCTGCTGTGTAGCAGACCACAGCACTTGAAATTAGAATTTGAGTTATGTTGGGTCATGTTGCACTTCTTGCTGTAGTAGTGGAGGAAGCATAGAGCTTTAGACAACAACTAAACTACTCTGTTAAGAATAGTTTGATACTATTTTAACTGTAATATCTCCATCCTATTTGTTTTTGTGTGCCATCAAGTTATTTTTGACTTATGGTGATCCTAAGGCATGGGGTTTTCTGGACAGTATTTGTTTAAAAGAGATTTGCCTTTGCCTTCTTCTGAGGCCACTTCTGCACTACGCAGTTATAGTGCTATTCCACTTTCAACATCTTATGGAATTCTGGGGTTTGCAGTTTAGAAAGGGACATTTAAAATTCTCAGCCAGATGGCTCTTTGGCCTCAGTAAACTACAAACCACAGAATTTCACAGGATATTGAAAGTGGAATAATAGCACTATAACAGTGTAGGGCAGAAATGGCCTGAGACTGAGAGAATATACTTACCCATGGTCACCCAATGTGTTTCTACAGTCAAGAAGGGATTTGCACACTGGTCTCCAAAGCCGTAGTCTGACACTACTCAGACCACTATACGACATTGGCTCTCCTCCATCCTATGGGATTACAAAATTATTGAAGCAAAATAATGAGTCCCAGCACCCAAGGGACTTCCAGTTTATTGTGATGGAGAGCACAACAGAGAAACAATTGGTGGGATGGACTAGGGTTGAGATGGAAGAATGTGGACATGTGTAATTACATATAGTTAAAGACTGGTTAGAATAAGGGAAACAGAACAGGTCGATTTTGAGGAGGAATTTGAACGAAAGGAAACTGGTGGAATAGCTGGTGTGTTAACCAGTCTGCACATCCCCCATTTGATAGGGTTTAATTGGCAAAATATATTAATTGGCAGATATGTTTAATTGGCATAAAATATAAATTATACAAATTTATGGCTGAAAAGTCATGTGGAGAAGGGACTCTGGCTGGATAGCAGGTCAAAAGGTAACCTCAGCATGGCTAGGTCATAAGTTCACAGAGAATTAGCCAGGAAAGCCTGATTTAATGGCTTTAAGGTTATTCTCTCAATGAAAACAATAGTCAAGCCAGGTGCTACCAGTAAGCACCCGTGCTGTATGCATTTCCTATCAAAACCTTCCAGGTCTTCCTTCCTCGCACTTAAACATCTTTCACATCACCCCTTTATCCTGTCCTCAACACAGAGCTGGCATACATCCATCAGTGTCTTTGTCACCTACATTCTAAAATCACATGATATTTCCTTCACATGTTAGGACTATCAACTCTTTTTGCTCACCTTTTGTCCACTCTGCAACCTCCCCTGCTTGCCCAGACAGAGAGTCATCAAGACCTCATGCCTTCAGGGCAGGTTTTTGGATATAAGAGACCCCAATTTTGGATACCTCCTTGCAGTACATGAGTTGCAGGCACCCACTCTGTCTCCCTGATTCCCGATATTGTATGATATTGTCCTTGGATGCAAGCTTGAGCCACACTGATTTTCTTCATGTTTCTGTCTCTCTGAAACAGTAATATTGCCCATTCTACCTGAAATTCTACCATTCTACCTGAAATCTCTCTATCTTAAACTTTCCTCCCTTTCTTTCAGTTAGCCTTGTGTGAGTGTGTTCATGAGCATCAATCTTTGAGTGCTTGTTTGAGTTTCCCCTCAATAAAACACATTCCAGGCAATTTGGTCTTTGGCTGATATTATTAAAGTTGCCCCCTAAACATTGATGAAAGGGTCCTGCCAGTTACCTTGCAGCTTTCTTGAGTTAATTGTTTCCCCATTTTTACATTTAATTGCAGGTTCTGATAGAGGACCTCATGTGATCCCATGTGCTTGGGTAACAGGTCAGGTGAGATTTGAAGGAAGGCTGACAGATTGCTCAGGAGAGAGGTAGATAACCTGATGCATTCCAGATGTTTTGTACTATAAATCTTATTACTACTATGCAAAATTACCAGTGGTGGGTACTGGTGTTGAGGATGTGAGATTATGGAGTTACAAAGGGATTGGTATAGCTTGGAAGAAGCCATATTTGCTAATGCTTTTGCTGGCTTGAGCTAACATTATAAAAAGGACTTTTGTTAGTGGCTACAAAAATTAGGCCTTATAACCTTTTGCACAGAATGTGCACAAACAAGTATCACAAATGCCTTACTAAGAGGGTTTCCGCACTAGACTATTATAGTGCTCTTATTCCACTTTCAATCTCTTATGGAAGCCTGGGGTTTGCAGTTTAGGGAGAGGCCTCAAAGGAACACAAGATAGGGACTTCTTGATGGCTGCCCCTAGACTTTGGAACTCCCTCCTTAGGGAGATTAGAATGCTGCCTTCCTTGCTGTCAGCAGCCAAATATCCATCCATCCATCCATCCATCCATCCATCCATCCATCTGTATATAAAATTTATATAGGCTTTTAGAACTAACGGCTTTTAAGAAAACAGCTATAAGAGAGTGCTTTATTGAATTAAACTGTACAGTTTTAACTAGTTTTATCTTTAAAGTGCATGTTCTAAATTTTTCCAATATGATTAATAGTTTAATTCTACTTTAGTATCGATTTTTTTTGTATGTTTCTTAATTATATTTCAGTCATCTGTAAGCTGCCTTGAGTCTCAATTTTGGAAAAAGATAGAAATAATAGTAGTAGTAGTAGTAATAATAATAATAATGTGATAGAAAAGATATAGACAAGTTAGAGCAGATTCAGAGAAAGGCAGCAGGGATGATAAGAGAAATGGAGAGCAAACATTCGAGGAAAGGTTGAAGGAGTGAATATGTTCAGCCCAATTGGTGAAGAGAAGATGGGGAGTGGGACAAGTAACATGATTGTAGTCTCTAAATATCTCAAGGGCTGTCACAGGGAGGAGGATACCTATTTGTTCTCTGCTACCTCAGAAGGTAGGACCAGGTCTAATGGTTTTAACTTACAGGAGGGTAGATTTAAATTGAACATTAGATGGAACTTATTGAGAGTATGAGTTGTTCAACGTTGAAACCAATTGCCTAGCGTCATGGTGGTGGGATCTCCCTCTTTCAATGTCTTAAAAAAGAGGCTGGACAGCTAATGTGCTAGGGATAAACTAGATGGATTTCCTGCATTGACTGGGGGTAGGGAATTGGACTTGATGCCCTATGGGACTCCTCCTACCTCTATGGCTCTATGATTCTATGATATCCCCCCTGTGTGGCAATCTTGAGAGTTGCTTGCATCTCTGGAAGTCAGAAGCAGCATGGTTTTTCAGAGAGGGATGACGATTTTCTAAGTTGACTACATCTCTTCATGCAGAATAGGTCAGGTATACCGAATACTGGCTTCTCAGCATTTGTTTTTGAATATGAATCATTTAATGACACTTTGAAAAATACATTTTCTTGTGCATAATTTATTCACCCCAAGGGAATTGATATGAACAGCACAATAAAGGCACTGTTTTAGTCTAATATCCCATTTTAAGTATGCTTGGCAGCCACCAAGCAATCATAACGTATTGCAATATATTTTATATGACTTGCAGTAATATCTCATAGAGTTGCTGGCAGATTTCTAGAACTTATGTCCCAAGGGACACACTTCATTCTTTCCTTAAACAAAGTAAGCTTGATCTTTAGGTTCATTATCTTTGAAGAGAAATTTGCATGAGATCAAAGAGAAGAGAACATGAGGCTCAGCTGCCGATTCTTTAACGTCTTCATCACTGTCCTGAATGTCACATAAATTACCTCTGTAATCATCACAACAACCCTACCAGGTAGATCAGTAACAGAACCATATAACAGCTACTGCTGTTGTTTTTCCAACCATTACTGATATTCCATCCAGGGCTAGATACAGAAATCAAGACTATAACACAATTAAAACAAAAAAGGATACATGCCATAATAACAAACGATGGGAGCAAGCCTAAAGTGATACACAGAAATTTTAAAAGCTTGGAGAAATGCAAAAATGATTTGTTGTCTGGCATTGAAAGGATCTTGAAATGAAGATAGGAGAGTTAATGGGACAGGATTAATGGCTTAGGCATTAATATGATAGAAGCTCCAATACATCTACATTTAAAGGGGTACATTTTTAACAATTAAATTTAAATTAACATTGACATTTACATTGCTCTCCCAGAATGAAGAGTTGTTTTTTTAAAAAAAATCTACGGTTTTATTCATTTTCCACATTCTTGCCTGTTTTTGAGCTTGAGAGAGAAGAAAATAGCTGCATAATTTTTTGAAAACCCTATTTCTCACTCACCCCACCAAAAAAGTTTTTCCTGCTTTTGCCTTCTCACTCCTTTACAGTCTGGTCTCCTTCCTTCCTCTGCCTGATCCCTACATGGGTCCTTACAACAGTCCAAGGCTTAAGAGCTTCAAAATACAATTTCCTAAGACAAATGAGGAGCTTTTATGAGATGTCTGGTATAAAACAGAAGACCATCTTGATGCAAAGAAAAACATTCCACGCTCTCCTTATCACATGACATCATCACTCTTCCATTGCTGAATTGCATTCCCATTATTATTGGGTTGTCTCTTTTCATTCATGGGAAAGACGTGTGAATGGCTCCAGAAATGCTGAATTTCCATTATTGTGTATTAGTGCAGTGGTGTCATTCGGCCCAGTCCCGATATTGTGGCAGTCATGTGGCCTTTGTAGAAGCTGTTCTCCACTTTCCCCTCCCCATCCCCAGGCAGGGTGAGTTTGTTACACTTCCAGTGTCTGGACAAGAAGAACATCATGGGGCATGTGAACAATGTTCACATTGTTGCTTTTACTCCATTCCCCAGTATGTTTTTAATTTTTTTTAAAGAAAACTTTTGAGGTAATTGGGTACTTACTCTACCCGGTTGGTAGCCAACAAGCCACAAGATGACAAATCTCCTGACATGCCAAAATTGTGCAGAAAAAAAAAAATAGAGCATGGGCTACGTAGCGTGGAAAGAGGAAGGGAGGAGGGGTAAATGGGGTGGTATAGAAGGTCAAATACAGGACTGTGCATTGCCAAACCAGCAGTAGAGCATTATTGCAGAGACAGTGTGATAGTGATTGCTTCCTTACCACTAGGTTTTCGTTGTCAAAAATAATGCTAGTGCTGCAAGACAACAAGCTGTTGTGATAAAACCTCCAGTCTCCATCTGGATGAAGTTAAGCCATGTCTGTGATAGGAACCTTGAGCTTCCATGACATGGATATAAACTGAGAGGACAGTAACTTGTGAACAGGAAAAAAAAAGTCAGGCGATTCAGGAACAACAAAAATGCTATACCTCCCTTCAGTGTGGATGCAATTGTCTTTGCCTTAATGTTAATAATGAGTCTTCTCTTCATTCCCTTCCCTCCCTGTTTCTCTCATTCATGTGCTGTTGGATTTTTCATTTCCTCTTCTAGCTCTATACTTTCTATGGTATGTATTATGCTGTTTCAGAATAAAAACTGGACAATAGACAAAATGGTAACAATGTGACGTTTTTCCAAGGGATTTGTACTGCAAAAATAAAACAATGATACATAATGAGTTAAAAAATCCAGGAGAAAAGGAGAAATAAATAAAGCTATTTTAATAATAATAATAATAAAACAGCAGCACTGTATTCAGAGATACCTCAGTGAAGCGAGTTATTGTCCTCTCATTTTATACCTGTATCATGGGAATGCAAGGTTCCTATCACACATATAGCTTAACCTTTTTCAACAATCAAATTACTTCTGACCTGGGGCCCATTCACACTATACAATTATTGTGCTATGATTCTATTTTAACCGCTATGTTTCTGTCCCATGGAGTCCTGGGATTTGTAGTTTGATGAAGCACTAGAGCAGTGGTTCTCAACCTGTGGGTCCCCAGATGTTTGTGGACTTCAGCTCCCAGAAGCCCTGAGCATTGACCATAGTGGCTAGGGCTTCTGGGAGCTGAAGTCCACGAACATCTGGGGACCCACAGGTTGAGAACCACTGCACTAGAGTGACTCGGCTGAAAATTCTAAATACCCCTCCCTAAACTCAAAATCCCACAATTCCATGTGTCAAGAACCATGGCAGTTATGATGGAATCACAGTAATATAATTGTATAGTGTGAATGAGCCCCTGGTTTTCCTTTTGCACATATTTCCCATGCTAAATTGTAGATCTGAAATACTGATTCTGATTCTGTTGCTTCAGAAGTGCTTATATGAATACATAGAAAGAGTGGAAAATTTTGTTTTGATTCATTTTTATTAAGAATTTTTCAAAATACACAAATTCCTTTATATTTAGAATGGAGAGAACTTAACTGGAAAAAAAAGGCAGGAGAGGTGAGAATTGAAACTGAGAATCTGTTCATCTAGACAGGCAGCTCTGAATGCTTAAGTCAAATCCCTGTGTTCCATTAGAGTTGCCGCTTTTCTTCCCTAACAGGTTTCTCAGGCAGGGACATCACGATCCTCTCCATGTGTGGACCTCTTTGTGCACTGCACTGAATTTGGTCAGTGCAAATGGGTGAGAGTTTAATTTCAGGTACTTTTTGAAGGAATAAACCAAACTTCCAAATGATATATTTGGATGGAAAGAAGTTGATGGCTGACAGTATTGCAGTTATGGATTTGTAACCTGTGGCCCTGTCACACTATACAGTTATAGTGCTATTCTTCCATGTTAACTGTCATGGCAACATTGTATGGAATCCTGGTATTTGCAGTTTAGGGAGGACATTTAGAATTCTCAGCTAGAGAGCTGTTGGACCTCACTAGACTACAAACCCCAGAATTCCTCAAAATAATGCCACGGCAATTAAAATAGAATAATAGTGCTATAACAGAGTAGTGTGATGGGGCCCTTAGAGATATGTATCTGTAACTGCTCCGTAGATATATGGATCAGTAACTGCTTCATATTCACACCTATTGTGTGTTGTAAATCCCCCCACTCCAAATCCCTCCTTAAACTCGAGGGAGCTGCTCTGAGTAATGGAGGTCTGTGTTGCTGGGTATCGGAGCATAGGAGGATGACTTTTCTAGCCCCCTCCTGTCATCAAGTGATGCTGCAACGATCAGAAGCAGGACTGATTTTGCAAGTTCTCATCACAGCCTCCCTTGCTGGGGATGGTGGTGATGGAAATGTCACTCTATTGTGACAAGACAACAGGAGAAGATACCTCAATCACTTGGTGCATCTGCTGGATGTTACAATAGGTTTTGGGGAGCCGGGCCAGGAGATGTTGCTTAGTTATGCATTTGTAACTAAGTAGGCAATGTAGGATCTCAGCTGATGCTTTAAAGATTTTAATGTAGGAAAAAATGAAATGTACAATTTTTGCCTATCACTTTAATGCATCCTCTTTCTTTTAGAAAGCCCGTGGGCCTTTCTACACCTTACCTGCATCCTGTAACATCCCAGCATCATCCTGGCAGTGCCTTTGCCGAGATGGGAATGTGTCCCAAACACTTCCCTCCATACCTGCAACAATGTCATGCAGCAGCACGTGTGATGGTCCAGCTTCAACGTGTCTCCATGCTGCAATGGGACTGTAGTCTGCAAATGGCCTGTGTCTTTTAAGCAATATAAGCAACAAGAGAATGAGCAAGGCAGCAAGTGTTCCATGCTCTTCAGCTACCTCCCCCTCCTTTCTTTTCTAAAATATTCACTTCTCTTTTGTAGCATCTGAACTCAATTGATGCGTCAAACTGTGAAGCTGAGACAAAGCTTCTGAGCAGGATAGGCATCCAAAAGATGGCAAACCCCCCCAGTAATTTGAAGGATACAAATGTTGTTCTTCTTCTAATCTTTGGGACAAAATGGATGCTCACAACCTTGGGGGAATGATTGGAACTAACAATATCCATCAAAGCTTTGAAGGGAGCTTCCAAGAAACCAAGGTCGAGACAATGAGGGAAACATCCTAGCCCAGCATTGCTCCCACTTGATAAATTGCTTAATTATCTTCATACCAGGATGAACGGAAACAGTGAGCTTTCCCAAGAGAGGGCGCTTGGATGCCAGGCTCAGAAATGGCTTAGTCAAGTCGGCTGCTGCTAGCATGATGATCTGATTGGAGTGATGTCCTTAAAAACACTGGGAAAGCCATCTCTGTTTCCTACCTCTATTGACAGGCTGTTAGTGGCACAACAAGATAGAGAGGCCTCTATGAGCTGGCACAATCGGTTACTGCCCTGCAGGCCGCCAGGGAAAGAAAAATGGTTGGTTGCTTCGACAGATGCTCCTCATGTAGACTGAGCAGCTGGAACTGCCTGGTGATATTCATGCCTCTGACAGAGTGACAATCTGGAGTGAGAATCTCCAGTGGATGGAGAACAGTGTCAGGGAAGAATGCCACACAGTGGCACATTTGCCGCTTAATCAACTCAGCCCAAATGTCAATTAACGTCTGAGGAATTTTGAGAGAAACAAAGAAAAAGAGTCCAATAAGCTTGCTGAAATGTCACCAGAGGGTTTCTCAGTGTGAGTATGCATCTTTAGTTCTGGTCCTTCCCTGACAAATGATTTCCTGTCATTGATCTAAGAGCTGGGTTCTGGGTTCTGCACACCACAGGACCACTACATAAAATGGCAGCCCTATCTGGATACAGAGGAGGCTGGATTTTATTTGTAGTTCTAACCAGAGCTGAATTGAATCAATGGGATTTATGCAAGTGTTTACTCACCATTCTGCAATTGGTTCAGTGAGACTTAGCTGTGATTACCAGAAGGATCTGGACATTAGTGATTTTTTTTAAAAAAGATTAAATGTTTATTAGTTTTGTTAGAAGATATAAACCAACCAATCCATAACAACAGGAGAGAAAAGGAGAAAAGAAGCAAACCACTCACAAACATTACCCATGTATAACTGGGACTAAACTCAAACTAAACTAAATCAAACTGGACTGCAACTAAAACATGATAACACAACCCATTACTACACTACACTACACTGCACTAAGGCCCTTTTCGCACGATATTTTCCATGCGAAAGAGGGCCTGGAGCATCACGCGATTGTGAAGAGCAATCTGCACAACGCACTCACAATCATGCAACACTCCAGGGGCTGGCAGGCGCCGATTGTGCACCTTTTCATTTTTGGCTAGAAGCTGAAAATGGTGAGCAATCATGCATTGCTCCCGGGCACGCACTTAGCTGGCGTGTGGAGCCTCCAGAGCTGTGCCAGTCGTGCTTCCTGCCCCAGTGCAGCCTGGGAAGATCCCAGGCTGCACTGCGGAAGGAAGAGGTGGGCTCTCGTGCGAGCAGGCAGCTTGTGCAGAGCTGAAGGACCCCGGATGCTAGAGCCTCTCGCCAGAGGCTGCTCACGCAATCCTCGCACCCCAGCGCCGGAAAAAGGTAAGGTGCAGAAAGGGCCTAACATATAAAGGAACTCTGACCTCATCCCCAATACCAACTGTAATGGAAAGAAAAAATTGACTAATATCTCATGTCTTATTTGGACTGTGGTGAGATTGGATGCTCCTGCTTTATGCCAGTGAGGTGGATAGATGAGTTTGTTGAATGCAGAATGTTCCTTAACAGTACAAGAAAGAAGGAAAGAAGTTAGAATGGGTTCAGCCCATTTTTGTCTTTCTCAATTGTAACCTGTAGCCCAGATCTGTAGCCTGTGATAATCTATGTTTGTGTCAACACTCCAAATAAAAGGATGAAAATGACTTCAGTGGCTTCACAGTCTTAAGACTAAGAATATATTGGGGGGACCCATAGGTTACACTGAAGATAGGTATGCTCTTTCACATGCTTGTAAGAATGTATCTTTCCCACGCCTACTTGCTCCTGCTCCTGGTGAGCAGTGCTACTCAAACTGGTGATACATAGACCAGTGTGACTCTGCAAGCTATTGGCTGCCAGCCCTTGGTGAGTTTCCAGCAAAGCAAAGCAAAGCAAAGCAAAGCAAAGCAAAGCAAAGCAAAGCAAAGCAAAGCAAAACAACAACAACAAAAAAACAATAGGCGCAAATATGGTACCAAATACTGGCACACTGGAAAAAGAATGCTGCTCCGCTGCATTAGTTAGCTTGGGAAGTACTGCTCTATAGCAATCTGCCAAACACTGGGAATCACAGAGATGGTGAGAAACTCCTCCTTTTCTTCCCTCCTGCTTGATACCACTGGAACAGAAGTGGGCACCTTGGTACCTGTAGAACAGAAATGGGCTTGCTGCAGACTAGAGCCCCTACAGTAGCCCAAATACCTCCATTTTCCTCTGCAGATCTTTACAAAATGGCAAAAGGAAGTACAGTCTTTCCACTTCCTCTTGCCATTTTGTGAAGGACTGCAGAGGGAAATGATTGTACTTGGGGGATAGTTCAGAGTCTGGATTGCTGGTAGGGATAGTATAGTGGTATTTTTGCATGCAAAAATTGCAAAATTGCAAAAATTGCTCAAAATTCATGCAGAATGTTGAAAAGGGGTTGGGTTGGGGAGCTTTTGGAGACTGATGGCAAGCTTCAGAGGCCATAAATGTGTGATGAGGGGTGACACACTTTGTTCACCCCAGAAGTAGAACAACAGCTACAGCTCAGAAGTAGGGCATTTGGAATATCATGGGTGAGAAGTGGAGCACCTATAGATTGGATAAATGTAATGGGGAGTAAATTAGATACTGAGTAAGATTAAAATCTAAACTGGAGAAGAGTTATGGGGTCATAGTGCTCACTGCATATTTGAGATGAGCATTGCAAGCCCTGAAGCTTTTATTTTCAAACCAGAAAATCAGTTTCAGTGACATTTTTTAATCTATATATATTGCAGTGCATATTTTCCGATGATGCCCATGACCTTAATTGACTAGCCACTAGCCTAAGAAATATGCATATTTCTCTTTCTCAGATTTTAGTCATTGCCATAAAATTACCGGAAGCTATGGCATTACTAAGTTTGTCATACGTGCCATGCCCCTAACCACAGTGTCATTTGTTTTCATTAATATGATAAAAAGAAACATTGTGCATGAAGTTTCTTGCCTTTCATCGTAACCTCAAGCATTAATTTCCTTGAGCTGAAACCATGTGAACATTGTGTCCTGTCATTATGGGATGTTAGAAAGCTCTTGGCAAATGTAATGGGGGAAGAACTGAGGTTTTATGGTTTTGACAGCCTCTAAAGGGGTGCCAGTGTTTTGTAATGGTTTGAATCTTGGACTAAGATTCTTGGAGGCAAGGTTGGAAATCCCCAGTTAGCCACGGAAACTGAATGATCTTTAGGAAGTCATACTTTCTCAGCCTACACAAATCTTCTTTGAATAAATCTTGTCATTAAAACCCTGTGATAAAGTTGTCATAAGTCAAAGTCAGTCTGAACACATTTAACAACAGAAACAGTAACAGCCTCTAATATGCTTAGCCCTTCCAGAGAGTGTGGTTTTGGTTACACTATGTGCTATCTATTGAGTATATGCCACATTGTAAGGATTGTCTTTGTTTTTGGGATGAACGGAAATTGGAACAATATGTGGTGTCTAGATCAAGGAAAGTAATAGTACCACTATTCTGCCTTGGTCAGACCTCATCTGGAATACCGTGTCCAGTTCTGGGCACCTCAATTCAAGAAGGATATCGACAAGCTGGAACGCGTGCAGAGGAGGGTGACTAAAATGGTGAAGGGTCTGGAAGCCATGCCCTATGAAGAACGCTTCAGGGAGCTGGGTATGTTTAATCTGCAGAAGAGAAGATTAAGAGGGGACATGATAGCCATGTTTAAATATTTGAAAGGCTATCTTATCGAAGAGGGTACAGACTTGTTTTTTTACTGCTCCAGAGACTAGGACAAGGAGCAATGGATTCAAGCTACAGAAAAGAGATTCCACCTAAACCTCAGGAAGAATTACCTGAAGGTCAGAGCTGTATGGCAGTGGAATATACTGCCTCAGAGTGTGGTGGAGTCTCCTTCTTTGGAGGTTTTTAAACAGAGGCTGGATGGCCATCTAACGGGAGTGCTTTGATGTGGTGTCCTGCATGGCAGGGGGTTGGACTGGATGGCCTCTGTGGTCTCTTCCAAATCTATGATTCTATCATCCTATGATTCTATCATCCTATGATTCTGTGGCTTGATTTCCACCTACCTGAAATCAGATATAGAGGTGAATGTTGCTTCTTTGTTCTAAGGAACAGGGTATACGGTTCATCTGAAATGTTTTTCTGCCTGTGACAAAGCACAAAATACCATCTTCCTCTGTGCAAAAAAACTGAGCAGTCTGGCAGTTGAATTGGATTTCACCATTAATGATATATCAAGATTGGGGGGAACCTCATAATGGAGAGATTTTGTCTGGAACAGCAAAATAGCCTGTTGAGGATTCTCCACCTCCCATTAATTTCTCCAGCATGTAAGCAAATGTTTTATTTCATTGTATTTTCTGCACTTTGCACAAAAAGCCTCAGAACAGAACTAGTGGGGTTTCCCCCCTTTCTATAGCTGAGCCCACATGCACATGACAAACTCCAGAGGAAAGGCTAATTGAACAAAAGGATGCAAACTACCCTTCCTAAGCTAGTACTGTACTTTTGAAGAGTCCATGCCACTTTTAAATTTTGAGCATTTACAGAAATGTTGAAAACACACAGAGCCGATAGTCTCTGATACTGAGTGAAAAATGTATTCTTGAAATGTCATGGGGAAGGGGCTGGGAGCAGACATTCTCTCATTTACTCTGAAAGTAACAACCAAGTCAGGATTTATATCCTTACAAAACAAGATGCCCAGGATATCAGGGCTACCTATGGCAGTGATTCTTAATCTGTCTGATGTGGTAGAATAACAGAGAGGTTTTTTTCCCCCTCCAATGTGTCAGGGAATGGCACCATATTTGTGTCCATTGACTACAATGGAAATTCATTGCAGACTAGCAGCCAATAGCTGCTGGATTGGAACTGGTCCATGGGCCACCAATTTGAGTAGCACTAGTTTAGGAATATAGAACAGGTTAGATGGCACATACAGCTCTATCCATTCCACGTTCTTCAGCATCTGCTATTTGAATAGTTGGATTACTCTGTCTAAGAACAGGGCCAAGCCTTTGGATGTCTCCTCCTCTTTTTCATCTTCCTCCATATTTACACTCAAGCCAAAACTGAGAATCAAGACAGTTTACAAATTAAACAATATAGGCCATGCACTACAGCCCCATCCTGGCTGGGGATGTGTCAAAGCTGGGCTGCAATGCATGCTACATGATGTCATTGCAGGCCTGCTCCTGCTACATTATGCATTATACTATTACCAAAGAAAATCCAGTAATAGTCCTCTTTTGTGTGACAATTGGCTGGGGCCATGGGGAAAGGGTGGAAGCACTATCTAGGCACTTCCTTCCTCAGTGCGGCACAGGAAGAGACTGGCTGTGCTGTGGTAGGAAGGAGCATGTCCCGACTGCTACCATCTGCCAGCAGCTGGCTGGGTGTGGAAAGGAGTGTTCAGGACATGCTCCCATCCCAGCAAAGGCACTGCCGGGATGATGCCGGGACATTGTGAGAGGGAGGTAAGGAATGGAAAGAGGCATAGTTAAAACATGCAGAAGTTCAGTATTAAAATAGACGTAAACTACCAAAAACACTTAAGACAGTTTAAAGTGTAGAAATAAAAATAACTAGAAAAGGTACAATACCTTCTTAAAAGCTCCTTTGCCTGCCGACAGAAGGACAGCAAGGAAGGGGCGTTAGGAAGGAGTTCCAGAGCCAAACTTCTCTGGCAGCAACATAAGGCATTTTCATCTGTCTTTTTACTCATCTTTACTACTGGTGACAATGGTGTTTGGAGATAACAGGCCTCTGGTATGGTATGATAAAGCTGATTTTTTACTATCAGCTCTTGGGAGCAAATTTCTGAATGAGTCCAGCTGCCAGCAGAAAAACAAACAAACACAACTTAGTACTTGGAAACTAGTTTATAAGCAGCAGCTCAGTGAAGTGAATTATCTTTTTGTACAAGTCTATATTGTGTGGCTGTAAGCAACAGGAAGAACATACAGGTTTGAGAAGGAGAAACCCTTAGCCACCTCATGTATATGCTGGCAGAGGAGTTGGTCTGGACTTCTATGATAGTATTGTCTTTGGAATGATGAGGAAGATGTTCTTTGGTCTTCTGATCTTTTGGACTTTAGTTGTCCAAGCCTCTATCCAGAATGGCTAATGGAAAGGGATTGTGGGAACTGGAGCCCAACAAAAGAACAGTGATGTTGGCTCAGGCCAAAGGTCAATCTAATGCTGAATTCTGTTCTTCTGGATGCCTATGGGAAACTCACATGAAGAAGATGAGCACAATAGCACCTTTCCACTCATCTGCCAAACACCTTGTATTGGAGGTAATGTACAGACATTAGAACTCACATCTCTGAAAGCCTTGCCCTCTATGTAATTTCCCAGCTGAAATATTACTGAATTACTACTAAAATATTATCCACCTCTGGAATAAGTGAGAAAAGAGATTATAAATAACACAGCTACTGGGATGAGACCGTAGGGAAATGTAGTTTCGCTATTTTTATATTTTGTGATTTGAAACAAGTTCTTAACAAAAAAACTTGTTCCACCTTGATTTTTTTGTTTTGTTTTGCATGTCTCAATTAGCTAGCAACAACTACAGAGTGGTTTCACGGATGGATACACAGAAGGCCAAGATTTTTTTGAAAATGCAGCCCTCTTATCATTTCTTAGTAGCATCCTATCATTCATGGTTTCAAGAATCCCAAATGTAATCTGAAATGTTTACAATGCTGCGGTGCTTTCAGCTTCTCCTTAATCAATCTGAAATACATTTACAGACCATAGCTAATTGCATTAATGGCAGTTTGTCCCTACTGCGTGAAAGGCAAACAGTAGATAAAATACAACATTGTAGGCAAAGAAAACCAAAACAGGCAACAATAATAGTTGAACTAGGTTTAAAACTGATAATTAATGCAGAATTTTCAGGTTGGAAGAGACTCCTAAGAGGAGGGTTGCCTACTGTTGACAGAAATGTTTCATTTTAAAAACAAAGAATCTGAAATTAATAGAAAGAAACACACATCTGTGGATTATGTTGATCCCTAAAGGGGTGGGGATGGCTGTCTGGTTTCATGATTGATCACAATCTATTGACACAGAAGGGGGAGTGTGACAGCCCCTTACTTCTCCCAGATTGATATGGCAGTTCCCAATCTGATAAGGCACACTTTCTTTACCACACAGCTCTTGCCTTCCCCCTTATAACAGGGTGAGGGTTTTCAATATTTATTTAGAACCCCTTAATAGTTGTATGGTAGCATATTTTCTGTTTTACTTTACATACTGTATGCAACTCAGCTGAGTCAGGATTTATAAAAATAAACTATAACATTTACTAAGAATAAACTAGCATTTCAGATTTGAAATGCAGGTCAAGGTCGATATATTTCCTTAATGCACTTTTTAAACTGTTTACTTAGATCTTTAGACTCTCATAGAAAGCACAAGCATCATATAAGAGCCCATTCGCTAAACTCCCACCAAAGGCTCAACCTCCAGTCTAAGGCCCTTTCCGCACGGCATTTGCCATGAAAAAGGCACCTGGAGTGTCGCACGATTGTGAGGAGCAACCTGCATGATGCACTCACAATTGCGCGATGCTCCAAGTGCCGGTAGGTGCCGATCGTGCACCTTTTCATTTTCGGCTCAGAGCTGAAAATGGTGCACGATCGCACATTGCTCTTGGGCCCTGCACACACTTACCTGGTACGCGGAGCCTCCGGAGCTGTGCCGGTCGCACTTCCTGCCCCAGCGCAGCCTGGGAAACTCCCGGGCTGCACTGCAGAAGGAAGAGGTGGGGCTCTCGCGCGAGCAGGCAGCTCGTGCAGACCTGAAGCAGCAGCGACGTGAGAGCCTCTTGCCAGAGGCTGCTCACGCAATCCCCGTACCCCAGCGTCGGAAAAAGGTAAGGTGAGGAAAGGGCCTAAATCACACTCTCTGACCTGATTCTACCAAGGTTCACTTATTCTTCTGCCTCTCACTAATTTGGATGCAAAACTATGACTATGTAGGTAAAATCAAAACAGAAAGAACTGGAAGGTCTCAATATTTCCAGGGACTTTTTTCCTGATTGAATAAGCCCTATGCAGGTTCCTCCGTACCAATCTTTTATTTGCTTTTTATGGCCACCCTTTATATCATTTTATCTATTTGCAATGTTTGCATTTCCATCTTCCTTGTTTCTTCCTGTTTCTATTCCCCACTCACAAGAGTTCCCTTTGCAGTTAGACCCTACTGAGATTGGACAAAGACTTTTTGTCATTAAACATGTATCCATCTGTTTATCTATGCTGGATGTCTTGACTGTTAAATGACTACTGTAAGGCTTTCATTGCTCTCACCTTTGGCATTTCCATTCTTCTCCTCCACTCCCTAGTATGTGTATGAACATCTATCAACTGGAGCTATACCCCATGCATCTAATGAAGCAGATGGAGTCCACGACAGCTTGCATCAAAAACAAACTGGTCTTGAAGGTGCCACAAGACTCTTTCACTGATACTCAAATAGTGGAAGGTGCAGAGGAGACTTCCAAAGTATAAGAGCAGTCCCATATTGAAAAGGCAGTCCCCATCCTTCTCCAAGGTGAGCTAGGTTGACCATCTGGATCAGCAGTGGGCAATGGGCAGCCTGTGAGCCACATATGAGCAATAATTGTTTTTTATGTATGTCCAGGGATTGATTGATTTTATTTTATTTTATTGCTGAAAATGTCCTCTAGGAGGCATGGGGGCATTTGTGCCATATTTTAGGCCCTTCCTAGTCACTATAGGTCTGGGAAAGTCCTTTTTCCAAAACAGGGAATGAATAGGAAGGGACTTCTCTTCACTTCCTGTTGCTAAAAAAAAAGATCTTCCCCAGGGCTAAAATGGCCCAGGAAGTAAACCCCCCCCAAAACAACAAAATGCCCCTAACCTCACCAAAGGGCTTTTTAGGTGCACATTTTTTTTTTTTTTTTTGCAGGGGTGCAGTGTGGGTTGTGGCTCTCCAAGGTCTCCTGGAGGACTAAGGTATTCCCCTAGTCCCCACAATTGGCCCCATGAATTTGATGTTATTGGACTTCAGTTCCCATTAGCCCTAGCTAGTATAGCCGACGGTGAGGAAAGCTGGTAGTCCGACAATATCGAGAAGGCCACGTTAGCAACAATGGGCAGGTTTCTCTGGAGCACAACATAGCCAAAAATTATACCCCAGCAGAAGAAAGAAAGCCATAAGGAAAAGGAATTAGCACACTAAATTACATTACCTCCTACATAAGACCTGGTGGGCTTCAGGTATCAGGGCAGTTGCTTTGGGCCTGTCATGTAGTAGCCTCCCCAATATATCAGCCACTGAGCGCCTATCTGTTGTTTATCAAAGGGGGGGCCTGCTTACATTCCTTAATGGGGAAGGCTGGCACTGCTGTCTCCTTTGTTATCTGTTAATATGTATTCCATTCTCCGTGTCTCTCTTGTTACTACCGTGAACTGGCCTGGCCTTTGGTAAACTTTAGATATCATTTTGATATCACAATTCGGCCCTGTTTTGCCACCCTCAGCCACGTGTTTGTAAAGGCCTCCGTACAAGCACTGAGCTAGGCATGGCTATTACCAGAAACCGCCAGATTTGCTTTAGGAGACCTCCCGAAACAAACACCTTCATTACAGATGCGTCATTACGTCAAACCAAAGAGACCCCTGCCCCGAGCGGGCACCCTGGCGAGCTGGGTGCTCAACTGCCAAGCTAGCCGCATCTGCATACCGGCTATCCTATTGTCAATTCGGACCTTAACTTAATCATGTAAATTCTGACCTTTCGGAGACATTGTCTCAAGCCCAGACCTCATTGTTTTCGCCCAAAACTAGACTAGCCCACGGTCATACCTTCCCTAAATAAAACCCCCCAGTTCCAAGAGCTTCTTCAGACCGCTCCGGAGTGCTATCCAGCCTTGCCATCGCTTCGTTCTGTGAGCTCCCCTCGGCCGCCACGCTGAGCTTCTTCTTTCCAATTGGACCTCTTCAAGACTACAAGAAAGGTGGCGTATCACCCATTTCCCCCAAAACTCTCATTTCCTATCTCTAGTTAGCTGTGTAGTTGTGTTTTCTTAATATTTGTCTGCTTGTTAATAAATATCATTGTTGCTCTTTCAACTGTCTGACTGCTCACTGACCTGAACCTTTATACACCGGGTAAAAGATTCCCGCTAAGTTACCCTGCCTCTCATTCGCTTAAGAGAGTGCTCCAGCTAACTTCCCCCTCTTTGCTTGGTTTGATTTGGTTATTTGGGCGCCCCTCCCGGGACCCCCGAGTCACAGAGTAACACTATGTCTCCCAGGTCAAGCTGTGGCTTCTTCAAGGCTGATATACTAATTTCCGGGCACCTTTGTTAATAACAAAGCAGTCTAGAAACTCAAAGGGCACTGGTGGAAACTCTGCGGAGGCCTGGTCTTGATTTCTTTATACTATTCTAGGCTATTCTGTCCCATCATTCTCAGGCTTCCAGGATTCTCTATCAGCTCTACTGTTTCTCCAGCTATTTCCTTTTTATTATTGTTATTCATTTTGTGACTGACAAAACTGTTCCCCCAAAATAAGACCACTGTCTGAATCTTACAACCCATAAACATGAGATAAAAATGTTTGGTTATAATATTAATTACAACGTTAATGTTGTTCCCAGCTACAGTTCATTTCACTGGAGTTGCTCAGAGACTAATCCAATACAAAAATGAGCAAGAAAGCAAGGCTAAAGAACCCATAACTCTAAACCTTCTTTTCTACCCAAAACTGAAAGAAAACCTCCACAATATCAAGCTTGATTTATTTATTTAGATCCAATGCTGCTTGCTATAGGCTGATCTTTCTTTTCCATTTCTTTGTGCTTTTGTAAGCCAGAAATTTAAATTAAATAACTGAGGCAAACTCCACAGAGCTTAAACCGATATACTGTAAGTGTGAAGCTCGGAGATAAGTGTTTCAAATTTTAAGCCAATTGCTTTAAAAGCCTTGTAATGTATAAGAAGCTGAAAATAGGCAATTCACTTTGAATCAGAGCATAACATATTGTGGTTAAAACACAACTATTGCTCATATGTAGATGAGCAGGTGTACCAGCTATATATTTGAGACCAGAAAGAGCATTTGGCTGAGTTCTGAAAATGTTGTGTTCTTAATCTTTATAAGGCTAGCTTGCCCTCTAAACAGGAAATAATAGGGAACTAGAAGCTGAAAGGACACTTCCACTCCACTTTCCTGTGGCTCATGCTGTCGTTTTGAAAAGGAAACATGGAGTTTTTCAATTCCATTTATGAGTCACCTAGCATGGAAATATTCTGTTCAGTTAATGGCTGGCATTCTCTTGGTGTCTAATGCATGCACAAGTTCCTATACAGAAAAGAAAGGCTGTATTCAGGTTGTGGAAGTGAGATTGCACATGTAGTGCCATTGCACATAGATGCTCATTATACATGAAGATGTGTTTGAGTATTTGGAATGGCAGTTGACTAATGTGTAACTCCATGAATGTAAAGTTACATTCCATCTCTTTGATGCTTGATCATTTATTTATTTATTCACTTATTTTCCCCATTGGCAGCCCATTTCCATAAACTGATCCCCTCACCACATGTCCTCCCATTGAGGGGGAAAAAGTCCCATCAGATAGCTTCTGTCAGCAATGAAGAGATATTCCCCACACCCAAGGAAGGAAAGGCTGGGTGTCAGACCAACCATCCTGCCGGGTCTCTCCATTCCACTGTGCCCATTTACCCACCTAGACACTCTCTGTGGTCTCAGGAGCCACTTTGCTCCTGGCCAAAGTCATGGGGAAAAGAGACTGGTGTCTGCGTGGCCGTCTCTCAGACAGATTCAGTGCAGAGCTGGATGTTTCCACTGGGTGTGCTCTCTCCTTGTGGAGAGGGATATAAGGAATCATAGAATCATAGAATCATAGAAATGTAGAGTTGGAAGAGACCACAAGGGCCATCCAGTCCAACCCCCCGCCATGCAGGAAAACCCTCAAAGCACTCCTGACAAGTGGCCATCCAGCCTCCGCTTAAAAACCTCCAAAGAAGGAGACTCCACCACACTCTGTGGCAGCACATTCCACTGTCGGACAGCCCTGACTGTCAGGAAATTCCTCCTGAGGGAGAGAAGAACACATGCGCTTGTGGCTTGAGAAGCTACCTAGTGTGGGTAGGGCTAAGGTTGTGGCAACTCTGATGGAAGGCTGTGTGTGCATATGTGTGTGAGAAAAAAAGTTTGTAGACCAATGACAGCTGGAAGTTCAGCTTGTGTGTCACTTTTCTCTTCCCATCCTTTTAAGTTTCCAGGACAGAAACACCAATGGCAATCAAGAACTGCATCAAGTTGTGACATCCTTCTAGAATGGCTTATAATTGATACTTTTCCCACTATTAGAAATCCAGGGGATAAGCTCATTTTTTTCCAGGGGTGGGGTGGAATTCCAAATAAAAATGCTGCTCTTGCACAAAAATCCCTGCAGCTGTTTAGAAAGTTAGAATCCTTGATTCTTCTCAGAAGAAGGAATTCTTTTTGTGTAGTCCTTCAAATTCAGTGTAGTACATAAACCTGTTCAACTTATTTGATATTCAACAGGCATAAAAATCCCTTCATCCATTTGATATTTGGATAAGAGTAATGCTCTCCTAAGGAACTGCTGTTCTGGCAAATCCACCAAATTCTGACAATAAGATTTTTGTTTAACATTATAGCCATTTCCTTAATAATGAAGGAATTACTGGCAGTGGGGAGGCAGGAACTTTTGGGCTACTGATCTCCAATTCAAATTCAGGACCAGCTTGAAACAGTTGGTTATCAGCAAAATCATACCATTTTCCTTAGCGCTAAACTGAGGTCTGATCTGCGTCTTGTGGTCAATGCATACCCTTACTTAATGTAATGGTATGAAAGTGGAAAGGACATAAGGAAAGAATTCAAACATAAAATGTTATATTTATTGGCTGATAGAACAGAAGGGCTCAGAACAAACAAAACTGCAAGTGCAGTAGTCAGAACTGTGCATTTTTTGGGGGAAAATGTATATGTTTATAAATTACATCCTTGGGTCCTTTAATCACCAATGTAGTGCAGTGGTTTGAGTGTCGGGCTGTGACTCTGGAGACCAGGGTTCGATTCCTCACTTGGCCATGGAAAACAACTGGTAGACCTTGGGCATGTTGCACACTTTCAGCCTCCAGAAACCCCTGCGATAGGTTTGCTTTAGGGTTACCGTAAGTTGGAAATGACTTGAAAGCACACAAGAAAAATAAAGCTAACATGGGATCAGATATTTAAATTTTAAAAGAAAAGCCAATGAAGTCAGTTCCAAATGATTGAAGTAGCAAACTTTCACACATTTATGAATGAGGCGAACTTTTGAGTAGATATGAATAGGATTGGTTTCTGACTTCAGGGTGCCCAGATATTCGTCCATTAGATCTCTTCATAGCACTTCTAATATATTTGTATTTATTTAATTTTAACAACCCATTTATGTGTTCCCTTTTATTACGATCATATGTAGGGATGGCCCCTCCCTAAACTGCAGACCCCAGGATTCCATTGGAATAATAGCGCTATAACAGTCTAGTGTGGAAATGGTCGTAGTTTTGCCCAAGTACTGCAGATAACATCCTGCACGTTTGCATTTGATCACGTAAATATGATTGCAGGACTGGTAGCTGATATGTTGTTTAATATTATAGGTTAACTTGCATGAATTTACTATATTTATAATTACACAATTTGGTGTAATATTGTTAACCATTTCATCTGAGGAAAAATACACTTTTAAAGAAATAACACGTTTTCCACAGAAAAACATACTAATAGAATCTTTATTCTCCACCTCCTATGATCGTGAAGTTATTTTTGTTTTTGTCGTCACAACAAACGTGATGCAAGTAAACTGAGCTAGTGACTGACAGCCTATGAGTTCTGTGTTAACTTGAACACTGTTCTTATGGATACAGGCTCTTTTATATCACACAAGCTATTTAAACTATAGGTTCCTCCAGACAACACAAATGTGTCAAAAAGTTACAGTACTGATTGCTATTCTTGTATTTTTCTTAAAAATACCCAGACAACTCTTCTGTTTTTCTGAACTATTTTCTGGAAATTTCTAGCACCAGCTGCAACATTTTATTCACACCCATGGGTGGGTTTCTTTTTAATTCTGAAAGATATCAGGAGGAAAAAGTGTACCTTTTTCCTTCATACGTATGGTACCACAGAGCATCAGTGAAATGCCACTTTTACAATTTAAATAGAAGTATTACTGTAGAACATTACATTTACTATCTCACAGTATTATTATTATTTAACCTAAAAAGAAGAGTAATTATATTACAAGCATAAATGAACTCAAATTTTATGTAACCTTTTTTGTAGATTAGGAATAAGGTTATTTATTTATAGTTATTTTATTGCACCTTGAAGAAGTATAATAAATAAGCATAAATAACTGTTCTCCAGTGAGTTGGAAGTCCTCTTTTAACCTCTTTTGTGTTTTTCTGTTTGTTTGTTTAGATACTATGTGTTGGATATCTATGAGTACTTTCCCCCTTAAAGTTTGTTTTATATTTTTTGAAATTGTTTTCAGTAAAAATGTTTTTTAAAAATAGCACTTTTGCATATAACATTGTTAACTTTAACATTTTTTTGAGGGAAGAAAGGGACAGGGAAATTTGCCCTTCCAATCACAGAACCACCTCAACACACTGTGGCCATTTCTGCACGTGGCGAGGGAATCACTCCCTGCTGCTACTCACCGGATATTCTGAGTCTGGTCTGGTCCGGGGTGAGGAGGAGCAGTGAGTGATCGCAGATCTGCACTGCTCCGGCGTCCAAAATGGCAGCTTCTGGTTGGTCGTGGGTTACGACCAACCACTGAAGCTTGCCAGCCTAAAGCCCGCCCTCCGCAGATCGCAGGCTCGCATTGGTGCGAGCCTGCAAATCTGCATTGGAGAGCAGGAACGCAATGGTGGGTGCTGCCATTTTGAAAAACCTGAAAAATCAGGTTTTTCAAAAGCATGCTGGAGGACCACTTGGGGTCACTCCAGAGCAGACTGAGGTGTAGATCTATGCTAAGTAGTCCGGACCCAGTCCGCTCCAAGGTGCAGACATCCTCCTTGGAGGATGCACTGCACCATTTTTTTTAACCTGTGCAGAAGTGGCCTATATCTTCAGTTGGAAGTGTCCTAGTACACATCCAAGGAATTGTTACAAAGAACTCCCCAAAAGAGAATGGAAGGAGTGGATCTGGAGATCACAGTGACTGACAAAACCTGACAGAACCCAAGAAGCAAACTGCAAGAACTCATGCTTCTTTAGACCAGTCTGGAAAAACCTTATGAGGGAATTTTAATAATTTATATAATCCCCTTCAATCTCCTTCAACAACTAGGAGACTCAGCCCACCAAATAAATAAATAAAGCAAGCAAGCAAGCAAGTAAGCAAGCAAGCAAGCCAGCCAGACTGATCTTGTCCAATTTATGAATCCTCAGTCAATAGGTTATGAAAAATCAGAGCAAAGTGAAATCTCCAGTTCATAATATGAAAATGTAAAGGTAAAGTAGTAGGTAGAAGTGAAACTGTAATGACATTTTCTACCTTAGTGTATAAGAATGACGCACCACAGCATGGGAGAATTCTTTTGTTAACTAATGTCTGTCTTAAGGGCAGACAAATTCATTATTCTGGAAACGATAAGAAATGAAGAAAAAGAATAAAGAAGCAATTTTTTTAAAAAAACCTCAGACATGTATAAATTCTTTAATGGGAAAATAAGCCTTTCTTGAGATATGGGGACTTTGCTTTCTCCTCTAGGGCCTTAATTTCCTGGCTTAAGCCCATGACAAAATTGGTGTTGATGCTCAAACATTCAAAGCCCTATTTGAGCTGGATCTGGGTTATCTGGGAACAGGTGGTTTTCCCCCTTCTGTATATGTTGTTGTCATTGTTGTTGTTCATAGAATCATAGAGTTGGAAGAGACCCCAGGCCCCAACCCCCTGCTATGCAGGAACACACATCAAAGAATTCCCAACAGATGGCCATCCAGCCTCTGTTTAACAACTTCCAAAGAAGGAGACTGCACCATATTTTGAGGCAGCGTATTCCACTGCCGAACAACTCTGACTGTCAGGAAGTTCAAGTGGAATCTCTTTTCCTGCAGTTTGAATCCATTCCTCCTTGCCCTAGTCTCTAGAGCAGCAGAAAACAAGCCTGATCCCTTCTCGACATGACATCTCTTCAAATATTTAAACATGGCTATCATATCCCCTCTTAACCTTCTCTTCTGCAGACTGAACATACCCAGCTCTCTAAGCTGCTCCTCAGAGGGCATGGCTTCCAGATCCTTCACCATTTTGGTCGCCCTCCTCTGGACACGCTCCAGCTTGTCAATATCCTTCTTGAAATGAGGTGCCCAGAACTGGACACAGTATTCCAGATGAGGTCTAACCAAAGCAGAATAGAGTGGTACCATTATCTCCCACCATCTAGACACCATACTCCTATTGATGCAACCAAGAATCGCGTTGGCTTTCTTAGCTGCCGCATCACACTGCTGATTCATGTTCAGCTTGTGGTCCACCAAGACTCCTAGATCCTTTCCCCATGCATAACAATCCAGCCACGTGTCCCCTACTCTATATTTGTGCATTCCATTTTTTCTGCCTAAGTGTAGGATCTTACATTTCTTTCTGTTGAAATTAATTTTGTTAGCTTTGGCCCAGCTCTCCAATCTGTCAAGGTCGTTTTGAATTTTGTCCTCTAGCATATTAGCAACCCCTCCCAATTTGATGTCATCTGCAAATTTGATCAGCATGCCCTCTATTCTTTCATCCAAGTCGTTGATGAAGATGTCAAATACCACTGGGCCCAGGACAGAACCCTGTGGCACCCCGCTAGTCACTTCTCTCCAGGATGAAAAGCAGCCATTGGTGAGCACCCTTTGGGCTCAATTGGTCAACCAATTAAAAATCCACTTAACAGTAGCATTGTCTAGTCTTCATTTTACTAGCTTCCTTGCAAGAATGTCATGGGGAACCTTGTCAAAGGCCTTACTGAAATCAAGATATGCTACATCTATAGTGAGCCTTCAAGTTGTTTCCAACTTACGGCAGCCCTAAGATCAACCAATGATGGGGTTTTCTAGGACTCAGAATGTGTGACATGCCCAAGGTCACCCAATTGGCTTCCATGGCAGTGGGTTTCCTGGTCTCCAAGGTTGCAGGCCAACTTGTGAAACACTACACCATGCTGACTCTCCTCCTGTGTGTACCTCTTTATATCTTAAGAACATTGGTTGAAATCTTGCGTAGGATAAACTATTGTCTGGCATACTTCATCAATGTGGTGTGCTGTACTACAACTTCTAGCATTCCCAGCCAACCAGGCTGTGCTGACTGAGGATGCCTGGAACTGGAATCCAGTTGTCCTGGAATGCAATAGGCTGTAGAAGGCTGAACTAACAGATTTCACAGAGCAAAAAGAAACAGTGTTTAGTTTCTGTCATTTCTTTGGGGGAAAAAAATAGGTGGTATTTTACTATGGTTAACCTCTGTGACAGTGATAATGGCTTGATTTTACAGGGGTAGGAACATAGAATATTACAGTTTTTCTATTCTATCTTAGCAAATATTATGAATACAAATCCTCACTTGTCTCATTCTCTTGTGCAAGACTGAGAAATTGCAGAGTTTTTTTCCTCCCCTGTGGAATAGAGATTCTTTCTTGCTAGACAATTATAGCACTACGACTCCCACTAAATTTCCATTCCACGGAATCCTGGGGTTTGAAGCTTAAGGACGTGTATTTAGAATTCTCAGCTAGAGAACTCTAGGGTCTTTCCAAACTTCAGGATTCCGTAGGATAGCACCATGACAGTTGAAGTGGAATCATAACACTATAATTGTGTGCTGTGAAAGGTCAGATATTTCCTGTCAATTCTGAGAGTTTTTCCTATTTTGCATGAACAACTCTTTCACAAATCATGTAAAAATTACACTCATTTTTTGAAGCTAAACTTCAGTTGTGCAGAGTTTTAAAAAACAGTAGCACTGGATAGATTGTTTGCATTTTCCTAAAATACCACTTCCCACTAACATAGTATTTCTTCCCCTCAAGTACATTTCATGATTCAAGGTAGAATAAATCAGTCACTGGAAAAAGCAGATAACAACAGACAAATATCAATATTCAAATGTATTTAACCTGGAAGCTTCCAGAACAACTTGTATTTTGTAGGGAGCATATTCAGATTTTACATGAGGCAGATAAACAGATAATACATGACCTCAAAAGTATTTTCTTTTTTCTTTTTGTATTTATTTTTATAAAAACAAAAATGAAAAAAACCCCAATCTAACCTAACATCACAATCATATCATTACAAAATTATTACACAATAAACAAATACTAGTACATAAAATATACAAATACATACATACATACGCATAACATATACATACATATAACAACCAACACCTCTTACTAACATATTCTCACAAACATAGGGCACTTCCCCCTTTCATGAGATACAGCCTTACAGCTTTTATTTTTTTTAAAAAACCTCTGTGTGTCTTAAAGAATAGAATCTATTATTCAATTTCATTTTTTTTATAAAAATAAATACAAAAAAAAAAAGTATTTTCAAGCTTATCCAAATTGGCCAAATATATTGGGAGGTCAGTTTTTTTTCTACTCCTTTAATTGCCGCATCTGTTTCTGAGATCCAGAGAACATATTGGTGATTTCAGGAAGTTTTAGGCTTCCCCCTCCTTATTTGTTTCTTGAAATAGTTTTATCCTACCCTTTCTCCAAAAGTCTCTGGTTGGCCTACAATAAAATCAACTGAAAGCAATAAATAACTGTAGAAGTTTAAGAGAACAAAAATATATGAAATAGTTTTTCAATATAAAAATAGACAATTTTAAACCAGTTAAACAACCTTGAATATTTTTTACAATAACCATTATTTATTAAATGTATATTCTGCTTTTCTCTCAGAATAGGATGCAAGGTGGCTTACAGTAATTAACAAGATCAAATCAAAATCTTACTTTTTGGAAGTTGAAAAAAGCACTGAATAACAGTATTGTTTTAAAAAATGGTTGAAAACCATGCTTCACCATTAAAAACTCACCTAAAAATGTAATGATTAATAAAAGATACGAAATACAGCATATCCCTTCACATACTCGTCGCTGTATGCCTTGAAGTCATTTCTGACTTAGGGCAACCCTATCACAGGATTTTCAGGGGCTGAGAATGTGTGACTCACCCAAGTGCCCCCAGTGAGTTTTCATGGTCAAGCAGTGAATCAAACCCTGGTTTCCAGGGTCACAGTCCAACACTTAAACCACTATATTACACTGGCTCTCACACACTACAGCTGTCCAAACTCAATGCCACAGGCTGCCTGAGTCAAAAGGCAGTGGCAGAGCTTGGAGTGTGTGGAGGGGGGACGAGAGGGGGGCTACAGCGTGGGGGGCATGGTCACAGTGTGGGGGGCATGACTGTGGTGCATGGGGGCATGGCCAGGGCACACAGGGGCATGGCTACAGGCCAGGACACCCCCAAAACATTGCAGCCCAGGGTGAATCGCTCCCCCCGCCCCCAAGTTCCTACGTGACTGTAAAACAGTCTTTACCTGCTGGCAGAAGGAAAGCAGGAAAGAGAGGTAGTCAACTGGACTTCCTATGGAAGGGAGTTCCATAGATTGGGAGCAACCGTGGAGAATGATCTGCCCTTTGTCCTCCCCTGCAGTTCTTAAAACTTGAACTTTAAGGTAGTTTAGACCCAAGGTGTGTAGGGCTTTAAAGGTCAAAACCAGTGCTTTGAATTGTGCCTGAGTCTTTCTGGAGTTTATTTGTTCCTACCAGTAGGATTTTTTTTTTAAAGCTGATACTTTCTGGTTTGCCACTTTTTTTTTGCTCTTTCCACCCTTCTTCTGCATGTCTTAAATGAGATTTACTATGCTGTGCGTGTGCACACACATTGCCACACAGGCAAAGGAAAAAAAGAATGGTAGAGGAGAGCATCCTTATGTCTTTCCATTGTTTTGCAAAACTGCTCTTTGTTGCAGGGGGCTGTGGAGAGAGACACAGTGGGGTGAGGAAAAGAGGGTGAGCAAAAGAGATCATTTAGATTCCCTGTTCAGTTTCAAGTGCTGGAAGACTCTATTGTTTTGTGTGTGTGCGTGTGTGTAGAGGATGACCTTGTTCAGTATAATAATTTACAAGGAAGAGGACACCATGCATTTTAATTTTTTTTGAGTTGGTACTAATTGCCAGTCTGGATGAACTCTAGCAAGATAAAGTTCCAATGTCAATTTCACCAGGAATGCAACGGTCCAAACCATCGAACCATTGGTGCATGGATAAATGTTGCAGATTCTTCTATGTCCTCACTATCCTTGCTGCATGTTGCATTATAAGATCTTTGTGTTGATAGAATCAGAGAGCTGGAAGAGACCACAAGGACCATCAAGTCCAACTCTCTGTTATGCAGAAATACACTATCAAAGCCGACCCAACAGATGGCCATCCAGCCTCTATTTAAAACCTCCAAAAAAGGAGACTCTACCACACTCCGAGGCAGCGTATTCCACTGTTGGCTTACTCTTACTGTCAGGAAGTTCTTCCTAATGTTTAGGTGGAATCTCTTTTCAGGACATTTGAAGCCATTGCTCTGTGTCCTAATCTCTGGAGCAGCAGAAAACAGGCTTGCTCCATCCTCCATATGACATCCCTTCAGATATTTAAACGTGGTTATCATGTCATCTCTTAACCTTCTCTTCTCCAAGCTAAATATACCTAGCTCCCTAAGCTGATTATCATAGGACTTTATTTCCAGGCCTTTGACCTTTTTGGTTGCCCTCCTCTGGACATATCCCAGTTTTTCAATATCCACTTTGAATTATGGTGCCCAGAACTGGACACAGTATTCCAGGTGAGCAGAATAGAGTAATACTATTACTGTCTTCAACCTATACACTATAGATGCAGCCTAGAATCACATTGGCTTTTTTAGCTGCAGCATCACACCTTTGACTCATATTCAGTTTTATTGATGTTATCATAAACTGACAAAATCAAGAAAGAATTTGGAAACTGAACAGTCTAATTAGCTATTTTTTAAAAACTGGAATGAGAACTTCTAACCAAAAAGGAATTTATTTTGGGACAACATATCCACATGTGCTCCAGTATACTAACTGCCTTTTTGTTCTGTTAGCACATCTTGCTGTGCTTAATGTGTGTGTCTGTGTGTTTACTTGTGCTTTGTTTCGTTAGGGAGAAAGACAGTAGTTTTGGACTGAGATACTTTTCTGCAAATTATGGAAACCTATATAAAGCAAAGTGCTTATTGTCTCCCTCTTACACTGGAGGCAAGAACTCTTGTGGAAACTAGCGATTTCCCAGTAGATTGTATCATTGTGCTGAGGCAGCCTCTCTTGTTAGGAACAAGAACATTCTTCACATTTCTGCAGTGTCTCTTTACATCTATCTATCGATCTTACTACAGACAGGCAGATCCAAATGTATAAAAATATTGGAAAAAACAAATAGCAGCACTGTTTGCAGGTAGAACTCAGATGCCAGAAGGAAATTATAAAACTGAAGTAGATTTAACACAATTTAATAAAATTATTAAAAACAAGACTTTGAAAGAAGCATGTTTTGACTTCTGCTTTCCCAGGTGATGTCTACTGAAATGCGAGAAATAGCATTCAGATGATGTTGAAGGTAAAAGTGGTATTGTCCTCTAAATTAAGACTATACAGCATCAGCGTATCAAATCTGTAAATCCAGAAGTTCCGTCTTTTCTCAGACATGGTTTATATAGATTAATAAATGGATCATCTGATTCAAGCATGGTTGGATCAGATGATTCATTTATTTATCTATATAAATGGCTCAAACATGCTTGGTAAGTTCCTTTTGTCCACTTTTTGTCCACTACAAAAGTCCACTTTTGTAAGTTCCGTCACACATGTAGTTGTATTTTTTTTTGGGGGGGGGGAATCATTGTTCAATGGGCATATTCAATTTGTGGCTGTGTAAGCAGAATTCTACAAAGGTAACCATTTTACATGAGCCTAAATCCTGTTGCTAGTCCCAACCATAACAGACTTGCTGAATCAATAGGATTTACCTATGTGTTGACTCACTGTTTAATAACTGGTCCATTAAATCTAGACCAGTCGGAACTAAGCAACAAGTTCACAGCCATGGAACTGGATGGTACGTAGCTATTTGTTGGCACTTTCAGTGTGTCACTTCATCCACTGGGACTGCATTCTCTGTTACACAATGAGATAAAACCCAGACACATTAGTGGATACACAACTGGTTGCACAATGTAGTATTCACCAGAAGGGTGATGTAATGCAACTACCATGTAACAACATGAGTGTAGGTTTACTGTATGCAAGCACAATGTAAGATCTTAGCTATCTATCTATCTGTCTGTCTGTCTGTCATCTGTCTGTCTAAATCCAGGGATTTTTTTCCCCCAGATGCACAACCTTTAGTACAGCGCACACTATAGCAGTGCTCTAGTGCTTGTACAATCAAGTACAAATTGTTGCACTATGCTGGATTTGTGCTTGTGCAGTTTAGCATAGGTGACTGTAAGCAGAATGGTATTATGTTAGTGGAATGGTATCACTAATATCAGTCAGTGCCTGTCTGTCTGTCTGTCTGTCTGTCTGTCTATCTATCTATCTATCTATCTATCTATCTATCTATCTATCTATCTATCTATTGTGAACACACAGAGAAACTAAGAGACTGAGCCACCATTATATATTGGTTTGAGTTTTGGACTAAGTCTTCAGGAGAACAGAGTTTGACTCCCTACTCATCTATGGAAATTCATTGGGTAACCTTGGACAAGTCATACTTGCTCTGCCTAGGAGGAACAAACCTCCTCTGAATAAAATCTTCCCAAGAAACCCTGGGATAGTCCTGCTGCAAGTCAGAGTGGACATGAAGGCACCTAACAACAACAAATGTGTCTGTGTGTGTATAATAACATATGTAACTTATAATTTGTGTAAATAAATATATAACATGTAAAATGATATAATATAATCACAATCTTATTTACTATAAATACTATATATTTAAAATAAATATTATAATAATTAATTATAAGTAATTATTATTTGGATAGCCAGCATGGTGTAGTGGTTTGAGTTATCGGACCATGACTCTGGCGAGCAGGGTTCAATTGCCTGCTTGGCCACAGAAACCCACTGAGTGATCTTGGGCACATCACATACTCTCAGCCCCAGAAAATCCCATGATAAGTTCACCTTAGGTTGCCATAAGTTGGAAATGGCTTGAAGACATACAACAACAAATGTTATTTAGTATAAATAAAGAGAAATGAAGTATTACATTATATTGTAAATAAATAGAAATGACAAATGTTGCTTTGTGAACTGGACAGTTGTAAAATGAGTAGATCTGAAAAGAGGAAAGCGGTATCCCTGTGATGCCCTCGAGCCAAAGAAGTGAAAGGAAAAGGCTTTATGTACAGCTGTTCTCTGAACTGTATTTGCAGTGCGGATAAAGAGAAGAATTCTGTCTCCAGGCAGAGTCATTAACCTGACACCTTTCACAAGTGATAAGTCTTCAGGGAAGTCAAGAAGAAAAACCCAACCCTGTAAATGACGGAGAAGAAAGATCCAACCATCAATTAAAAAACTGGATTCATTACAAAGCTCCTGCTGCTGATTGTGCCTTCTGTGGCACAAAGGCACTTCTTGGTAATAAAGCAGCCTGCTGATCCGAACGGAGTGAGGCATCACTGATCACAAACAGGCTTTGGGGTGCAATAAAAGAAGAGCGCTAAGCAGCTGCTGTGCCTTCCCCCTAATCAGATGGAAACCAACAGAGGATTAGTAAAAGGGCTGGGCCGAAAACACTGCATGGCAGATATATATTCTTTGTGTAAGGTCTACCATCAAAGATGCACATCATAAAGATGGTGTGCTATCAAAAAAAATCAAAACACAGTAGTAATGTTTTAAGAGACTGATATCCAGAACAGACACACATATGCTCAGAATAATAACTACAAATGCCACTGAAAAATATAATAGCAAAGAAATATCAAATTCTGGGTGGAATTCACATTTACTTGTATAATTATTTCACTAGTGACTTTCACCTCCACATTTTCCCCCAAAGGCAGGATACATGACTGTATACATGATTGAAGAAATGGGTTTATATCCATGAAAGCTCACGCTAAAATAAAAAGCCATTTAGTCATAAAAGTGTTGCCATATTCTTTTTTCCCTTCCCCTCCCTTCCTTCTTTTAATGTTACAAGAGACTGATACCACTACTTCTTTGTGTTCCTGTATTCGTAGGACACCCTCTCCATGTCCTTAAGAAAACAAACATATGAATGTTTCCACAGAATGCTGTGATCTGGCAATGAAAAGAAAATCAAAAACAATAAATAAGTATCCTTCAGTATTCTTTGGTGGCAGATAATTAAGTTCAGCCAGTGTTTTTGTGTGTGTATGTGTGTGTGCGTGTGCGCGCGTGCGCGCTGTAGAAGGAGGGCAGATATTTCAGAGACGCCTCCCAGTGTGCTTTGCACAGAGATCTATGAGTTCTTGTTTTATGGTATCTAAGGGCCTTTCTGCAAGAGATGGCAGAAATGCCTCATGTAGGAGTGGAGTTTATGGCTGCGTTTCTGTGACGTTTCTGTGACATGGCATTCTGCACTGTCTTCCGCTTGAGGCAGTGAAGATCGCTTTCTCGTTTTGCACTACAGCGTTTGTCACCACTCCACTGCTCCACCTATGGCCCGCCCCAGCCCATTTCATTGGATCCCTTTTTTTTAAAAAAAATCTTGGGAAGGATGTCCCTATGCAAACACAATGTCACATGTGCCGAGCTGGGCCCGCCCTGAACCCACCCGTTCCTGTGAGAATGGGCTCCAATGGTTCCTCATATAGTTGTAGAAACATAGTAGAAGCAGCCTCAGGGAGTGAAAATGCATTTTTTCCGTTGCTCAAATACGATGCTTTAGCAACATGCAAAGGCACGGCAGCAACTTAACACCAACTTAATAGTGACGATGTTGTGCGGATGCACACCTCCTCAAGCCATTGCAGCTACACAGTGACTACTCCATGCAGAAAGGGTCTAAGTTTCCATTTCAGTGTCAAGATAGTGAGTGATCATGTGAGTGAAAGTCTGGACTACCTGTTGCACTCATTGCATGAAGAATAGCCATGTACCAGTGGGACCTACCACAAAATATTGCAAGTAGATAGTACATCTGCTTGAATATCCATCCAGCTTTCTGTGCTGTTCGGGATACTTCATTCAGTTCCCAACTGTTTTGTCCTTACCGAACACTTAATCAGCAGTCTGCCCCAGCACAGTCAAAATGTTCAGTCCTTCCTGGATTGTTTTTCCCCACCTTCTAGCAGTGTATGATGTTGTTGTGCATCTTCAAGTTGTTTCTGACTTATGGCAACCCTAAGGCAAACTTATCCTGTGTATTTTTAGAGCTGAGAGTCTTGGATGCATCTGAGGTTACCCAGTAGGTTTCTGTGGCTGAGAAGGAATCAAACGCTGCTCTCAGGGATCATAGTTCAGTGCTCAAACCATGATAGTTCAACGTTCAAACCTACGCCATGAAACTTTAGAGTACTCAAAATGGTGGCCAGAGAGCCAACAAGCTTACTGTTGTTACAGGAGCCCAGAGAATAAATTACTCTTTTTTTGCTCTGTGGTCTCTGTATTCTCTGGGCTCCTTCTGTGTAAAACACAGAAAACCAGTGGGAATGAGGGACAGCAAGGCTAAACATTGTTGGAGAACTCTTCTCCCAGAGAAATCCAGGAAGATGCCCTTGCCATTTCTCTGCTCATGAAAAGGGCAACTCCTTTAATGAAATTCAAGGGAATGAATTTGGGATTTAGTGCTGAGGGATTTAAAGGAAAGCAAAAGAAGTACTGAAAATGTCTCAGTTCCTCCACTGCTGCTCCCGGGTTGCACATACTTGCGAAAACTGACAATTCTAAATTTGGGTACCAATTAATTTTCATAATGAAGCTTCTCAAAATCTGATCTTAGCATCATTTACCAGCTTGACAAAGGATTTATGTGGAATGCCTGTCAAGGAAAACAATGACTCGTGCTCAAATAGATCTTTTTGCTGTTCTTATCTTTGAAAGCAAGGTCACCATACTGACTCCTACATGGCTTCCACAAACTATCTCTGAGATGAGACTTGTAATAGACACCCATTCCAGTTACAAGGTGACCTGTGGTCCTTCCAGCAATTGCTCAGTATGAAAAGGTGGGACAAAATATCTATTACTTCCTAGCGTAGTTTTTCTTTTGCCTTTATGTTTCCTGCTGCTAAACAGTATTGCAAAACACAATACTGAAAATGGGGTCAATAATGAAATGTGAATCAAATGTCTTTGCAGATCAAATGCTTGAGTAACTTAGACTAGTGAATAAACATTAATATGTCATGTTTTCATAACTGCTGGAGATGTGTGAAGCTGGCCCCTTTTAATGGAGGACATGTGACACACACTAGCTTTCAGAACTGGGACAATTACTTCAGACTTGTAAAAAAATGGATATGTCAGTATGAAGTCCCTGGTTGCATTCAATAGGATACCTGTTATTAATCTGTGGCCTCCCGCTCCCCCTTTTTTTTGTGGAGAACTGAATGAATTACAGCTTCAAGTATTTGAGTCACTTTTCTTTCACTACTGAACTTCCTTCCTTGTGGGGATGCTTGAAGATTTGTGTGTTGTCTTGTGTTTTTAAGTGAACCAACTTGATTTATCATTTGTGGACTAATATGCAGATCAGAATGCAGTTATTCACCTATTGTCACACCTCCCTGAATGTTGTGAATACAATTCTTGGCTCCAAAATCCCCCCCCATGTACATGGAATGCATATTTTAGAATAAGATGGATGCAAAAGTGATTTACTTGCAAATGCATGGAAAAAATGTGCATTTTGTGAATAAAATGTCATTAAATAAGGTGATTTTGGAACAGGTTTTTTTTATAAAGAAAACCCATGGATTGATGCAGAAACATCATAGAAGAGATACAATTGTTCAATAGTAGACTAGACTGCCTTGAAGGATGTGAACTGTCCTTTGACTTATTGTGACGTTATGGCCTAAATCCTATTGTTTAGTCCTGATTACAGTAGAGCCACTGAATAAGCTTTATATACTGTTATGTTGACTCACCAACCAACAGTTGACTCAATTGTTTTACTCTAGTTTGAATTAACCCACAGGATTCTAGCCCATGTTTATGCTAGTTACAAGACCATGGCCATGTCTGCCCTACACTGTTGTGGTGCTATTATTCCACATTCAACATCCTATGGAATCCTGGGGTTTGCAGTTTAAGGAAGGGCCTTTAGAATTCTCAGCCAGAGAGCTCTTTGGCCTCAGTAAACTACAAACCCCAGAATTCCACAGGATGTTGAAAGTGGAATAATAGCACTATAACAGAGTAGAACAAATATGGCCCAGGTTGCCACAAGTACTAGCAGTCTGAGTACAAGGAAGATTGCCTTGGTAGGTCTGAGGGTATGAAATGTGGAGATAAGGTTTAACATTTATCTAGTAAAACAACTCTAGTTGTGCTTACTAAAATATTGTCCCATGTAGAATCTATATAACAGTATGTTTTGAGGCAATCTAAATGTGCTTCAGGTTGTTGTTTTTTTTAATTCCGACCAGACTGCCCACAGAAAGAGTGAGTGTCATTTCCATGAATGACACTCACTCTTATTTGCATGAAGTCTCTCATTTACACGAAATCCAATGTTGTCTTGGCCATTTGGATTGGGATGAGCTTTTCTTGTCATGTCTGCAGACTTATGACGCCTGAAGTGTGTGCGCAGGTCTGCAGTTGTTTACTCCACATACTGAAGATGGGATCCTTTGCATCTTCATTTAATCATGGAAATAAGATTTCAGGACCAGCAGGTAATGTTTTGTTTAATGCATACAGGGGCAGAACCAAGAGGCTAGAGCAACCAGTAGCTAGATATTTTAACTTGGAACACACCTCTCTCATTCGTCTGTGTTTGGAAATAATGTGCCTCTTTCTCTCCCTCAGCCAGCTGTTGCTCTTACCCTGACTGCCGAGTGTTTTTTTATTACTCAGTTATGCCCTTACCTCTCTCCCCCTTCCTCTTCCTTCCTCCTCAATTGCTGGGCTAACTCCAGTTTCACTAGTAACTTCCACCCTCCTCTCCTAATCTGTCCTTGCTGGGCAACATCCACCCCTCACTCCCTGCAGCAGGCAGGCAATGCTCCAGGTATATGTGCAGAGGTGAGGACAGAAAATAAGAATATATAATAACTTTCTGAGGCAAAGATTGTGTGATGATACCTTCACAAGCTCCTGGGCTAGAAAGAACAAAAAGGTGGTTTTGGGAGGGAAAAATACATCCTAGAATCTTTCCTTTTGGTCACAGGACTTGGGGGTAGGGAAGGAAGCCCTTGGAGTTTACCTGAGGATCAGCTTTACATTGAGTCATGGGCCTTGTGGGAGAGAGAACCTCAGGTGGGCTTTCCTGAAACAGAGTTGGTCTGGCAGCAGTGCAAATACTTGGAGGGCTCCTAGAGCTTGGGTGCATCACCCAAGGATGGCCAAGAAGGGGGTTGGGTAGCTGATCTCCTGCCCTGGGAGATCTCACACTAGGTGCTCCTCTCCTTTGCAGCTGCAAAATTATAGGTTATAAATGGTTTAAATAAAGTGGCCTTATCTAACCCAAGGATAGTATCTGGTCTTGTTTCCAGATGGGCTGGCAATATATTCTTAATTTTGTTGTACTGTTGCTAAACTACCTACTCTCCAACTGTTCTGATTTGGCAGGGACAGTCTCAATTAAACCCTCTGTTATCCCAGTTTATAAGCTGCTTTTAATATGTCCCCATTTCTCTCTCCTCTTCCCACTTCCTCCTTTGTCCTCAGCTTACTTCAGTTACTAGAAACTGAATTTAAAGTGCGCTCAGTTCATTCAGTGGAGGAAAGGACAGGAGAGGGCAGATCTTGCCCTTCCTTGCCTCTTATCCTTGCTTGTCTGTTCTTCCTCATTAATAACTTTTGCACTCTTGACTACACTCTGGCCCTTTTCGCATGCCAGTCCTGTTGTGTAATGGCCTCGGGAGCTTCGCGCGATTGCAAGGACTGTTTCACATGATGTCCTCACAATCGCGTGACGCTCCTGAGGCCAGTAGGCAGCAATCATGCATCACATCATTTTTGGCTCATTGCCGAAAATGAGCGGCAGTTGCACGTCCCTCCCGGGCCCCACACGCACTTACCTTGCATGCAGAGGCTCTGGACATGCGACCATTGTGCTCCCTCCCCCAGCGCAGCTTGGGAAAGTACCTGGTTGCGCTGTGCTGCAGAAGGGGCAGAGCACTCATGCTTCCTTCCGGCCAGCACGGAGCTGGTGCAGAGGGGAAGCAGAGGGGACGCAAGTGTCTCTCGGAAGAAGCTTCTCGCATGATCCCCTCGCGACGCCAGCGGCACCAGATAAGGTGTGAAAAGGGCCTATGAGATTGCCTGTCCATGTTGTCCCAGGTTTCATCTGGAAAATGTTGGTGGGTATGAAACTATTGTGAAGTGGCTTAAGTGAGCATTTTGCCTTGAAAGTTGGGATAGAAGAAAAAAAATATAAAGAAGGAAACTAAACCAGCATGATACATTTCTGGATGGTAGGCATAGTCTTTCAAAGCAGTTTGGCATGCATGTTTTATTTCCTATGATTGGGATGTCCTCAGAACTCTTGGCACATACATTAACTCTTTTTTAAAAAAATCTGTCATTAACACTTTGCAAATTCCTAGTACAGCTGCATTATTGCCCATAAATGGCAAAATAACAAACTGATATTCTGAGTAAATGGGATAACTGCCCTTATATAGTTATCTTCTCAACAATGAATTTAACTCCTTTCCAGTAATGAGAAAAGTATCTAAATGGCTGAAAGGCATATTTAAAATTTATGCAGCTTGGCACTCAAAAAAATTCTGAAATATCCAGAATAGTATGAAAACAGCAGAGATGAGGGTTGCAAAATGCATTTCAATCTGGCATATATCTCTCAGTCATCTGTGCACTGTTGTTAAAGGGGAAACATCAAAACATGTTCAACTTGAATGTATACCAAAGTTCTCTTTATGATTTTACATTTGAATAGCGTTTGATCACTTTCTAGATCAGCTTGTACACCTTCTGTGAATTTGAAAGAAGAGGGTGCTTTTCAACACTTACAGAAAAGAAAACAAAATGAGGGCCAACCAAAACGTGACTCTAAAGTCACATGTCTCCTAATCCTACCGATATACTATTATTTTAAAATGAAAGGAATCTTGGGAGACAATGTGCTGGAGTGGAAGAGCAATGAGCTGTTTGCAGAGGTGGACAACTAGGGCACATGTCTTACTCTGACTTCTAGGGGTCCCTGAAGGACACCCTGATTTGCTCCAAAAATACAAAGACTGGGGAAATTAGCAGAGCACTGCTTAACAAAGTGGAGGGCAGGGCAACACAGCGAGATCTCAGACCCTATGTTGACAGAGTCAGACCCCAGACAGCAAGGTCAAATGTCCAATCACCAGTAGTCTAGTCAGCAGAATTGGCAAAATATCCACACACATATACACAACAAAGCAGTCACTCACACAAGCACACACGGACTAATGAGTCGGAAAGATATGAAGATCAGGCAGACCTTTCCTCAGGAAAGGACAATGGCCGAATCATGCATTTGTATTTACATTTCTCGGTGTTGCAAGTGTTAATCTCCTCAGGAGGACACATAATCCTCTCAAGGTGCCATTGTTGTTGATGGTTCACTGTGTGTGTGTGTGTGTGTGTGTGTGTGTGTGTGTGTGTGTGCGTGCGCGCGCGCCTTCTGAGGTTTCCCTCTTGGACATGACTGAGAGAGCCTTGGTCTGACCTTTGATAGTAAGGCTTCAGTCTTAGACCTGGGTGTCTATGTTTCTGTCCAGTGAACCTCTGGCTTAAAAACCTTGACTATTAAATATTATACTCCGTTGGGACTGGGTCTGACAGCAGGGGTTACACATGCCCTGGGTGCCAATGCCATGGGGGCACAAAAAAGCCATGCATGTAGGGGTGAGGGTGGGGGGTAAGAGTAAGAAGGTAGGGAGGCAACTTCTATGCTTGCCCTAGGTGCTGTTTAGGCAAGATATGCCACTGGCTGTTTGTCTCTTCAAAATCAGCATAACTCCAGGTGCTTTTCTCCAAACTTAAAATAAAAGAAAAAAGAAAAAAAAAGATCATCTCTTTCTACCTGTGGTAAGAAGAGCAGCTTGAGGACGTGATTTTGAGCAAAGAAAAGGAAAAAATGATTAATCAGCTTCTCCTCTTCACTGATGTCCACTCATGCCCTCAGATAGTGGTTGGCATACAGTCAGCCTTAATGGTCTGTGTATGTCTCTTTTTTGTCAATGCAAATGTTGGTATTCTCTTCCCGCATGACCAAAAGCTCCCAAACTTACCCCTAGGCCTACCATAGAGAAATTTCTTTTCACTCATGGCTGTTCCATCCTAGTCAGGACAGTAGAGGAGAACTGAAGAAGTATCTGGCTATGCCCTATAGCCAGAGGCAAAACGATTACTTCATTTATTGGCCATTTCCGCATGGGCTAATAGAAACGGTGCAGAGCGTCCTCCAGGGAGGACGTCTGCACCTGGGAGTGGACTGGGTCGGGCCTACTTAACGTAGAACCGCACCTCAGCCCACTCCGGAACGACCCCAAGTGGTCGTCAAGCGCGCTTTTGAAAGACTGCTTAAAACAGGTCTTTCAAAAGCACGGAGCACGCCATTCCACGCCCTCTCTCCAGTGCAGATTTGCAGGCTCACACCAGTGCAAGCCTGCGATCTGCCGGGGGCGGGCTTTAGGCTGCCGAGCTTCAGCGGTTGGTCAAAACCCTCAACCAACCGGAAGATGCCATTTTCGTCCCCGGAGCAGTGCGGAGCGACGAGCACGCACTGCTCCAGAGCAGTGCAGACTGGACCGGGGGGCCAAGAAATCCGGTAAGTAGCGGCATGGGGCAATTCCCTCGCCCCGTGCAGAAATGGCCATTGAGACCTCTAGAGGACCTAGGTGGGTTGCAGTGGGGGATGCAATCATTTTGTGTCTCACTATGAAGTCATAGTTAGATGCTTCTCTGATCTCCCCCCACCCACGCACACTTGCCACTAAGCACAGAATGGCAGGGAGGGGGACTGCAGTGATTCTATAATGGGGAAACAGCCATCTGATTGCAGTTTTGTATGTGGAACTCCTTTGCTATACTGAATCATACAGGACTTTACTGCATGCACTCTGGGTCATAGAATGGGCAGCCCAGGAGATTTCTTACTTGTAAAGACTATGTACCTAAAACATGTTTGTTAGGGAGTCCAACCAGTGGACTAAGCATTACTAGGGACTGGACTGAACAGCCCTTGTGGTCTCTTCCAACACTATGGTTCTAGGATTGTGGGCAGTGAAAGAATGATGGTTATGAACCAAATGAGGTAGCACGATCATTTGCTGCTAATGTGTCCTCTGGCTACACTCTCAATTGTTTGCATTTTTAGTGTGCTGAGCATGTGGCCAACATTCATATTGGTATTTCTGCATATAGTTTCATGTGTCAAATGCTTAGCCTGGGCCTTCATTTCAGGTTCCTCCTTCAATGGAGGTGTCCCAAGTCTGCAAATTCTTTGATGTGGGATTATTTTGTGACTACCTTTCTTTGTTAAAATAGAAACCTGGAAGATTAAACCAGAGGTAAAAGCTTTTCTGAAACCTTCTTACTTTGAATACTTCAAACCTCTATGTTTTCATTTGCCTGGGTTGTCCCTTCCTCCATGCAGACAACAAGTACTCAATAACTTCATTGTGTCCATTGCTGACATGGCCAATATATTATATGACATCTGGTTTTCTGGTGAAAGGTCTCTCTGTCCTTAGCTAGGCTGGTCCTTTGACAGAGGATGCACAGTTTGCAGCTGGGGCTATAAACAAAGCCTTGGTAGAAGCTGCCAGAGTTTATGCTCCATTTTCCTAGTCTTCAAGACCTCAAGGTTACCTCAATATTATGATTAAGTGGTAGAATAGAACTTCATGGAGATCTGGAATCCCAAGTTTCTAAATTATGTAGACAGCCTCCACAGTTAGTGGAGGTTCTCTTTTTCTGAAAGTCACCTTTCTTATGTTCTTGTTATGAAAAAGTGATGGAAGAGGTTGATGGAAGAGGTGTTTAGCAGTAGAATGAGTCTTTGAATAGTGCTATTATTGTCTAACTTGTTTCACAGTAGCTTTCTTTGGGCTCTTCTCCAGCACCTGTTTTGTTGTTATTTACCATGAAGTTACCATGAATTATGATGATCCTATGAATGAAAGATCTCCATGAACCACAGTCATCAACAGCCCTGCTCAGATCTTGCAAATGCAGGGCCATAGCTGCCTTCCTTTAGTCAATCCATCTATAATTGTGTGTTCTTCTTGTCCTACAGCCTTCCACTTTACAAAGCACGATATCTTCTACCATTCCCACAGTTATAACACTTTAACTGCCATGACCCCATCCCATGGAATGCTGGGATTAGTAATTTGATAGAAGTACTTAGAATTCTGTGCTGGAGAGCTCTACCACACTCTCCTGAATGATAGTATTAGAGATGTCCAGCAGGGCAATTTCAGTCCCTCACTGAACTACAAATCTGAGGATTCTGTAGGAAGTAGCCATGACTCTATAGCATGGATGGGCAACTGGTGGGGACCAAGGACCAATATCCTTCCAGTTCCCCCAGCATGCCACATACATCCCAACACAGCAAGCCCAAATATCTGTGCTTTCTTCTGCTGTTCTTCTCAAAATGACAACAGGAGGTGATGTCTTGTCACATTTGATCATCATTTTGATAGAGACTGCAGAGGAAAATAGGAGATAGTGTGGGGTTCTGGGATACATGCGAGGATCAAGTATTTTTGCATGTCATATGCATAGAAAGCTTTCTGTGTGGTATGGACGGTGAATTGTCCAAAACCAAGGTGGATATATATATATATATTTAAAAAAAACACTTTGGGTGATTTGGAGGTCTGGTGTGGGCTTTACAGGCCACCTTGTTCTATAGGATGGAGTTTGATAGCATAAAGAGGGACCAAACTACTCTAACTCTATAGTGGAGCTAAAGTCTTGAAGATGCTGGAGACAGAACCACAGGTGATGTGTAGAATCTGTTGTGTGAAGTACATGTTCTACCACTGAGCTGTGACCTTTTCCCAGGTCACAGAAGCCTTATTTCTTTGAGGTACCACTCATTTCACTTTATTCTCCAGTGGAACAGATCTGTAGGTTTTTTACAGTGCTTCCCCAACACATCTAAAATATGTTTGGCTAGAGATAACAGCATGAAAATGGTGCTTCTTCCATACCACTTTAACGTCTCTTTGAAAAACAACAAACAAACAAACAAACAAACAAACAAACCTTGCCATCTGTCTCCAGCCTAAAACAACAGAGAAGCTCTCATAGCGATGATAAGAACAAATTCACCCAAGTGTAGTGTATGAGGCGCAATTTAATTCTGGTCATACTTGCTCTTGTTAATGAAAGTCTGGAAAAGTAGGGCTATTTGTACAGTAGCAAGATTGCCTTACACTTGTAATCAGCAGCAGATTTTCCAATAAACAAGTAATAGCCTTTATTTCCACTTTCTGTCTGCTTTGCTTTTTGAGTTTATGTTATGCCTTTGGTACACTGTGCTTCTTATGATGGGTTCAGTTGTGACCTCTAAATGGCAATTCTTAGAGGCAATGGTTTAAAACAGGCAATGATTGTGCAATTCCCTTTTCAGTGTTCATCAAATCAGAAACAAGTGGACATGGGAGTGACCTATTTTGACCCTATCCATTAGGTCAAGGGTTGTACAAACCGTAGGTTTATGAAATCTACCTGGTTTTCTCCGTATACCCAAGGTTCATCCCCTGGAACCACACACAAAATAAAACAATTTGGAAAAGTTAGGTCTTCGGACTACCAGCTTCCAGTATCTTTTAGCTAGCTGGGAAGGCAATTCTGGGGGTGGTAGAGCTTTTCCAGGTTCTTCAGAATAGTGGCTCAGAAAGGCAACAGAATGACAGAATAAGCTCCTTGATGAAAAGCATGGATAAGAGCAGGGGAAAGGGAGGTTTCCCAAAATCTGCCTCCCCAAGTCCCAGCCCTAGAAAATAGGGTTGCCAGGTCAAGATCACCCCAGGCCTTGAGATTTCAGGTCCCAAACCTGAGACATACAGATGTCCCCTTGTAATGTCACAAGAGGCAGCCTTTGGTGCTGTCTTTAAGCATGAGGCATTCAGCATCAACCATAGCAACACAGGCCATTTCCGCACTAGACTCAATTTCTGCCTCAAAGGCCCCTCCCTAAACTGCAAACCCCAGGATTCCATAGGATGTTGAACATGGAATAATAGCACTATAACAGCCTAGTGTGGAAATGGCCACAGAATGGACCTTTCAAACACAGGAAGCCCCCACCTTTTGACGATCTGTTATCTGATGACTCACTTTTTTGATGCTTCCGTATTAAGGACAAATTTCATTAATTCAACGATCTTCTCTTTCATCAGTTCTTCTTTCCTACAGAGGCTCACTTGGAACCACTTGCATGTACGCGCTGTTTGCAAAGTGAGCTGAGAGTGAGGGAAAACGATACTAAGCTGGCTGACAGATTTTGCAAGCAGAGTGCACATAGTCAGTACCAAGTGAGCTTCCGTAAGTCCTTCATGCTCCTTCCATTACAGTACATGGCTTCCACTTTTCAACCAATTCTGTTTTCTGACAGGGTTCTAGCCCCTAATCTGTGAGATAAGCGGGAGGAGCCTCTTACAAAAAAAAGTCAAGTCTGACAAATGAGGAAACTACGTGTGCACATGTTTTTGTCCAATGTGCTGTTGCACTGAGACTTTTCCTTCCCTCTCTGAAAACCAGGGAAGAGGGACCAGACGTTGGGCCTGGCAACCCTACTGCACAATAATGTCAAGGGAGTCTTCTCTGTCTTCAGTGTCTGATGAGAGGTAAATGAGTCTTCCATTCCTGACCTTTGTTAGCATATGTTTAAACCAGGAATTAGTTTTCGGTACCAGAATTGGAGAGCCAGTGTGGTGTAATAGTTTGAACACTGGACTATAACTCTGGAAACCAGGGTTCAAATCCCCACCCAGCCATAAAAACCCATTGGGTGTCCTTGGGCAAGTCACATTCTCTCTGCTCAGATAAAGGCAATGGTAAACTTCCTTTGAACACATCTTGCCCAAAAAATCCCCTGTGTTATTTTGCCTTAGGGTTGCCACAAGTCAGACATGACTTGAAGGCACATGGCAACAACAATACCTAAATTGGAGCTCAAAGAAAGGACACCAAGCTTTTCATTCTCAAATCTGCTTGTATTCCTGGCACACCACACTTTCCTGATTTTGTTAGTATAATTTAAGTAGAGTTTGGAAAAAATTCCTTATTGGTTTGCAGTTCCCAGAATCCTCCAGCTAACATGGACAATGAAGACAGGAATGGGACTGTACATACTGGTCCTGGCTGCTTGTTGACTACAGGAGGTAGGGTGCTCAGCGGGATACCCAGCTATTTGCCTATCACTCCTTAGTTGTACTTTTGTTTTTTTAGCCATTTAATCCAAGGACAGAGACTGTACTACCAGAGCATTGAATATTACTTTCACTTTGCTCATTACTCTGATCATTACCAACACATATTACTCAGTATTGCAGTTTAAGAAAGGTACCTTACTGGCCTAAATCCTTCTGTTACTCCTGACTTGAGTATAAGTGATTGAATCAATTGGATTTACCTAGTGTTCACTCACCATTCAACAATTGATTCAATAGATCTGCTCTAGTTGGGGCTAACCACCAGCCACTGATTTAATTCTTACCAACACATTACTAATATTGGCTGGAATCCTGTTGGGAAGTTGCATCTTCGTAAGTGTACTTACATTTGTGGGAACTGGAAATTGTGAAGTTGTGTAATGTCCCTATCCTATAGAGGGCTGCTGTTACATTACTTTGTAGCATAGTTGGCAAAGTGACTGATGCCCATTGGTGCCTGATGCATGATGGAACTGATGCACGACAGGACTGATGCACATTGGTCTTGAAGTGTATCACACTGGGCCTGATGCACATTGGTTTTGCCCTGATGAACATCAGGCACTCCTGTGTCCTGCTACTTATCTTCAAAATTCAGTAACTGGGTTCCTTAGTGCCTCTACTATGTAGCTAGGAATATGCATAGTTACCTTATGTCATATAGGATTCTGGTGAGGGCTACTATTGTGCCTTTGGGAAATACAGAAAAATGCTCTCTGGTTCCTCCAAGTGGCCAATGCAGTTATCACACTTTGGGTATTCTGGAAAAAAATGCAAAAGACTTTACAAAGCAATTTTTCATGGCTGCGTTGCAGAGAAGTCACCCATTAGAAAGATGAATACTTCCTAAACTTTTGTTTTTCTAATGAGATTTCTAAATTGCTCTGGAAACTAGGATACAGTTAAATTGTTTTGAATGAATGAAGTAAATCTGGGAGAAAAGTCGGCTGGCTTCTAATCTTTTGGAGAGGAGGCTGAGTCAGACTGTTTCCTTCTAAATCTACCTATTTCTATACTGCCAGAAAGTTAACCTTCAAAATGTCTAGAAAACATTACTCCAAATGTAATACAAAAGCTATTGTGCAGTACCTTTCCCGTCTTTTCTATAAATAAAAGACACTGTCTGTGTGAGAAATAATGTATTTCTTTGAAAGGAGCAGATTGCTGCTTTGAAAAGACTTCGCACACCAACAGCCTGTTCCCTTTGACTCGAAATGGCTTTTTATGATGTACCATGCACATTCTCCTTTGCTCGTGTTCATGAAGAAAATGATTGAATAATAAAATACTTGAGAGACCAGAGACATTATTCCACATTACATACATAAATGCACTCTGTTTACGAATCTACAGTGCTGACCTCCAGTGAATGAATATGCAATCAGGATTTTTGTCAGACATATACCTGTCATAAAATCAGGTATATGTCTGACAGTTCTCTTGAATTTTTCCCTCCATCTTCCAAACGAAACCAACATTTCATGAAGCTTCATTGGCAATTCAGCACTGGAGACAGGTGAATGGTTATGTCTCATCTGTCATGCTCAGCCAATGGAGAAACCTAGTGACCCAAACCAGAAGCTCAGTGTGCAACAAAATGACGTATGGGAAGACTGCTTGGAACTAATGGCTGGATAATTGAGAAATGATGAAGTAAATTTTGACAGCCCTTGAAAGATGTTCCATCTGCATATGCAAGCTAGAAGAAAGATTTGGTCTTGCTTGAACCCACCATGCAACTGTATGTGGATATATGTGAGTGCCTAAGAGACAGTGTGAGACCCATGGGACACCAATCAGGACTCCATGGTATCAATGCCACATTCCTTGTGTTGTCAGGAAACCAGCTAGCATCTGTGGAAGGATTGGAACTCTGTGGCAGAACATTTGCATGCAAATGGTCTCAGGTTCATATGCCAGGGAATTTTGTGTTAACTGAGCTCTAGGGATTTCTGGATGAGATGGATTATTTTATTTCAATCTTTCTTAAGGCCTTTGTATGGGACAGTGGCTGGCATCCTGTTGGTGACATGTGAAGCCATAAGTCCAGCTTACACTTGTGCTTGTGTATGTCTTCTCTCTTGTTCGCCTTCTCCCTCTCCCTTTTCCTCTCCCTCCTCCTCCTCCTTCTCGTTCTCCCTCTTCCTCTTCATTCCAGAGTTGGATATTATCTTCCTCCATCTGCAACATCCAAAGCCACCTTTCACAGGACTTGTGCTGCACTAGCTTTCCTCCACATGACTATTCCACTGCTGCTATTGCAATGCAGAGGGGATCAGAGAAGCATCTAGCTATGTTCCCATAGCCAGACACAGATCAATCACATCATCCACTGCAACTCCAAAGGACCTCAGTGGATCTTGGTAGAAGATGTCTTTGATCTCCATCTGGCTGTGGGGACATAGCCATATGCTTTTCCAGTTCTTCTCTCCATCAGCAAAGGAATGGCTCGATTGGGGGGAAGGGGAGTCACAGTACAATTGTGGGTCCATGTGTATGTGTGTGAAAGGGTGTTGTAGTGGAGTTCTGCTGTGAAAGTCTTGCGCTATGCTTGATCATTTAGGATCTCAGCCTGTGGTGAACACCTTGGTGGATGTCTATATCAGGAACTGGGAAGAGAAAATATTCCCCTTTCTGTTCTTCTGTTTTAGTACTATTGTTGATGATATCCTTTTGATTTGACTACATGGGGTGGAAGGTAGAGGTGCTGTTCTTTCAAAAGCGAAATATCAGAAGATGGGATTCTGTGGCCAAAGGGAAATGAAACTTGTGGACGGTATGCATCTCTCAAAGGTATTTTAATCATCATTAAAGTTCCTCATGGTCCCCGAAATCCTCCCCCTCAGTATTTTAGTTCCAACATAGCTGATAACTACTCAAGCCTCCAGAGTGTGCAGTTATTGCCATTTTGCTGAATTTGGTCACATTTTTGCTCTCTTAATCTGTTTAAAGGCCTTCTAGTTATTTTCTATTAGGAAAGAAGGTCCATACTGGAAAGATTAAATTCTCTCTTCCAAGATTCTGTGTGGTTCTAGGATATTGGGGGGGGGGCACCATTTGGTTTCACCAGGATTGCAGCCAAGTTCGGTGGAGGCACAAGAGACTGGCTTTCTGGTTGCCATGCCCATGCTCTAGAACAGCCTGATGTCTGCCTTTCCATCAGAAGCAAAGTGATTGTTCTTTAGTTGAGCCTTTGGCAAGGAAGATCCTAGTTAGCCAAGATGGCCAAGGGTCAGCTGATCTCCAGGCTCACTGAAATGCTGCTGAATCCAAACTCTTTCCAGGCCAGGAGTGTTGGGAAATATTAAGAACTACCCTCTCCCTGAATAGCCGCCATGGTGTAGTGGTTTGAGATTTGGACTACAACCCTGGAGACCAGGGTTTGATTCCTTGTTTGGCCATGGAAACCAACTGGATAACCTTGAGTGCATCACACACTCTAGCCCCAGAAAACCCCATGATAGGTTCAATTTAGTGCCATCATAAGTCTAAAATGACTTGAAGGCATACACAAAAAACGCCTCTTACCTTGCCCTAATTTTGATCTGGCATTGTGGCTGCATGCTTGGGCTGGGAGAAGTTTGGATCCAGTGTAAATCAGTTTCTTCCTTTCACCCCATCTTTTTTTGTTTTTTTCCTGCTGGCAGATTGTCAGATCTCTGTCAGCAGAAATGCCAGCAGGAAGGCAGTTCTGAAGGCAGAATGGAATTTCTGGTGTCAGAAACTGTTTGTGCCTAACCCTGACCCACTACAACAAATTTTTCTTTGAACCAGGCTTCTATGATAAGACAGTTTCTTGTTGAAGGTATTTCCAGCTGATTGGGTGCTACTTTACTTATTGCTGTGTGATACGGCTTGTTTTCATGGAATGTTTGAATTAATCTTTTGCTTCTGAACCATAATTTATTCCACTTTACCAGTTTTGAGAGTTGTTTTGGCAGTGTGGTAGGGATACGAATAAATTTTGTTATAAGTATGTGTCAATTTAGTCCAAGTATGTGTCAATTTAGTCCAAGACTATGACCCTCAACTCCTTGCAACTTAGCATACATATTAAAGGGACCAAAAGGGAGTCTCTCTAAGGTTATTTTGTTTTTAAAATGGATGAATTAATTTTAATTAATACAAAACTGCCTGTAGTTTGCAGTATCACATTGATTCATTAGGTGACATTGAGTTCCTAGGCAGCAATCTCCACATGTCTCAGGAGTAAGAAGGCATAATGAAAATAAGAGCTCTGCCTAAGAGTCATTGATCTACTGAAGAGCAGGAAGCCTTGCAATTGGTCTGAATGCTTGCAAGTAGTTTGGATTGGGGTTATGGAAGGCCAGCCTACAAAAGACTTAATTTTTGACCTTTCTGTTGTTTGGATGACACAGGTCTGACTGCTGTGGAATCCAGCTTGCTTATCTCTGATTCTAAATTATGGTTTTATATCGGGATGGTGGGAGAGAGAATTAGTATCTGTGCTGCCTGGCATGTGCCTGGGTGGCAGCTTTTTATATTTTGTAATTTTATTCTGTAAATTGCATTTGGCATGGCATGTGGGAGATGGCAGGAAGAGAGTGGGAGAAAGACATGGAGGAGCAGTGAGTGAAAATGGGAGAGACAGGGGAGAGGAGATAAGAAGGAACCATGAAAGGCTTAGAAGTCCCCTTTTAGACTCATTTTGGCTTTCTGGTCAAATTTATCCAGGAGAAACCTCCATTGGAGAGAGCCAGCATGATGTAGTGGTTTGAGCATTAGACTGTGACCCTGGAGACCAGGGTTAGATTCCCTGCTCAGCCATGGAAGTCCACTGTGTGACTTTGGGCACATCACACACTTGCAGCAGCAGAAAACCCCATGATAAGTTCACCTTAGGGTCTCCATAAGTTGGAACTGACTTGAAGGCACACAACAACAACAACTCTCCAGTGAACTTATTGGTACTCCTGAGTCAAATCACTATTATTGTCCTCATTATGTATAAGGGATATTGCTCTTGCTAAGGCCTGCTTACTGCTCCAGAGGATGTCATGCCTGGACATGATCTTTAGTGGAGTTCTACAAGACCTAAACTCTGGTCTTCTGTCTGATCTGTTTCCCCCTGACCTGGAAGAATGGGGCGCTGAACTACCTTAGTTGCAAAGCCTGCTCCAAAAGCCACTGTAGCATTAAGCTTTAGAGAAAATGTATTTTGTCTACAATTAAACTTCTCTCCTTTTTAAATTAGATGTTAGCATGAATAATTGGTGCATAGTTTGATCTGAGTGTCTTTTTCTAACTGGCAAATGTTCCTCCTATTGTATAACGTTTAGTTGTCATTGCTGTTGAAAAATCTGTGAACGTTATTGGTTTCCTCATATTTCTGTAAGCCACTTACAGAAATGAGTTTGGTTTTATTGCAGAACAACAGTATGCAAATAAACATTTATGTCAATGGTAATGCTGAGCATAGTAATTTTAGATGCTTCAAACAGGATGTGGTAACCCCATTCCTAGGAACACCAATCCTTGTTGCATACATTTCACAGATGAAAACAACATCATCATTGTCAAGACAGCAAAAGTTATGAATGATGAAGAACAGAGAAATTAGGAGAGGCTACGGATATTTGCTTTCATCTGTGCATTCAGGGAAGGGAAAGATCCCACCACTCCCTCTCCCCACTGTTAATGTGGAGCAGACTACTTTTTCACTTTGAATTTAGTTTGCAGCAATGAAAATAAGCTGAAGACATAGGTGGAAAGTGAGAGGAGGAGGAGAGAGAAACTGGGGCATTTCAAAAGCAGCTGAAAAAGTGGGATGGCAGAAGATTAACTGGGGCTGTTACTGCCAAATCAGGAGGAGCTAGTGGGCTGGATGAAAAAAAACAAATTGAAACTGAATCCAGACAAGACGGAGGTGCTTACTATTAAGAATCCTAATCTGAGGTTGGAGGTGTGTCAGCCAGCTCTGGACAGACTCACAATCCCCTGAAAGACTGTCTTTGAAGCTTGCTCCTGGATCCATCCCTCCAAATGTCAACTCAGATAGATGTGACAGTCAGGAGTGCTTATTATCAGCTTTGGCTGACATGCCAACTGCATATTTGGATGACCTAAAGATGGTAGTGCTGGTAACCTCAGGGTTGGACTTCTGCAATGTGCTATACATTGAATTACCTTTGTACCAACTTCAGAAACTCCAGTTGGTCCAAAATATGGCAGCCAGATTGGTAAAAAGTACAGCTAGGAGTGAGCATATCACACTGATATTAAAATCACTCCACTGGCTGCCAGTTAATTTCCAGGCAAAGTACAAAGTATTGGTTATTACCTTTAAAGCCCTAGATTGTTTGGGCCCAAGTTACCTGCAGGATTGCCTCCTCTCATACAATCTGCCATGTACACTCATGTCCTCTGGGGGCCATTTACTTAACTGGCCAGGACTAGACTGGCAACAGAGGACCTTCTTGTTGGCTACTCTAGGCTATGAAATGACCTGCCAGAAGAGATTCAACAGCAAAATATGCTCTCTGAATTAAAAAAAAAAAGTACTAAAGACTATCTATTCTGGCAGGCCTACCCAGTCCGTTTTTAATTATAATGTATTTTAATTATGATATAGTTGTATTTTAAATGGTTTCACGTTTTTTAGTGTATTTAACCTATGATGTGTTTTTAATTGCATTTTAATTTATGTTGTACCCCACCTTGAGCCTTGTAGAGAGGCAGGTAAGAAATGAAAATTATTATATTATTATCTCTTATCTTCTGAAGCTGTAAACGGCGCAAGAGCTCTATGAGAGGAAAGGATGGCAAAGAAAAAGTGTCACAGGGGTCCACAAAATGACTTGGGCTATAGATTGTGTACTCCGGTGTTATCTGAAACAAATCTAAGAGAACTGAGTCTCCTCTTTATAGATACTCTACTAAAAAAAGAAAACCTTTGACAGGAGTGCTTTTAAGGTACCTGTGTGCACACTGGTCAATTTTTTTTAAATGATGAATATGGTTTGCATAAAGTTTTGATCATTAAAGATTTGCATGCTATATAAATCTGGCTGCCAGATGTTGAATACTAGACTCTAGCAATCCAAGCTATAGCAACTCAGAAAGAAAGAGAAACTGCTGTTGTATGGTGTAGCTGGGGACAAGAATTGGGGACAGAAAGCTGAATAAACAGCAGGGTAGGGAGAGAGAAAGTGAGTGACAGAGGTACAGTGCGTGTGACAGAAAGAGAGTAAATGAGGCAGGAGAAAAGAAAAGCAGCAGCAAAATAGATTGCTGGGTTAGTACGATGCCTAGAGTTGGCAGCTTAGTACCACTGGGGACAAAAACTAAGAGCAAGGGAGAGTCTCAATGATGTCACAAATGTCCCTGGTCATGTCATTAAGCATCAACTATAGTTATCCAGAATATGTTATTCTAATGAAAAGAAAAACCCAATCCAACAAAGGAGAATATACCCACTCTCTTTCTTCAAGGCAGTGGCATCACCCTGAGATTCTTCCCACCCTTGAAGACTGGAGTCAAGGGTCCAGATCCTGTGACTGGAAAACTCTAATAGTGGAGTTTATAACTCAGACAGGCCATTTCTGCACTACACTATTATCGTTCCATTATTCCACTTTCAACATCCTATGGAATCCTGGGGTTTGCAGTTTAGAGAGGAGCATTTAGAATTCTCAGTCAGAGACCTCTTTGGCCTCAATAAACTGCAAACCCCAGAATTCCATAGGAAGTTGAAAGTGGAATAATAGCACTATAAAAGGGTAGTGTGGGAATGGCCTAAGAGCCTTATCAAACCATACCTTAATCCTGCGTTGTTCTGTTGGAATCCCACTATAGCCTTTCCCCTGATGCTATCAGGTTATTAATGCTCTCTATCGTACCCTTTTGACATCTGTGGATGAGTAGCATCATTCGCACTGTTCTTCCCTCCGCATTACAGTGTCATTGCCAAGTCCTTTTCCCTTTCCCACACCTCATGATTGGTCTGGAGGTTATTGGGTAGAGATTTCCTTGAGAGTAGCTGAGGGAGGGACAACCTGGGCATGTCCATACCACACTCATTACCGGATCAGCTACAGAAGGCAGCGCTATGAGAAAACCACACTTCCCCAGTTGACTGGATTGTTGCAGGAAAGGGAGTTATTACCAGATTATTTATAGCATAAAAAAGGGCACATTTCCAATGGATTGCAATGCAATAGCTGCTGCTGAGCAACAATGCTGTGCAATAGGACTGATCCCAAACCAGGAATAACACGTTACTTTAGCAGTATGACCCCTTGGAGTGCGAAGCCCTGAAGAAAGTCAGTGTGTCAGAGAGAGGATGGAGAACACTTGGTGGAAGGTAGAACTAATGGGTTTCTAAGTCCAGGAAAGTTGGGTACTTTTATGAGTAAATAAACATAAATACTTTTATGCCTCCAATATCCTTTCGCTTCTTGATACTTTAGTTCCTTCTACAATAAATTAATCATTCCTTTTCATAGGACAAACTGGGGAGGAAGAGGCTTTACGAGTTTGCCCAGGAAAGGAAACAAGCATCCCAGTGTCTGCTAGAGCTAGTATCAATTCCCCCCCACCAAGAGTTGCAATCGTTTCTTTTGGGAATCAGTGCTGGGCCTAGCCATAGCTCACTGTCAAGGCACCTTTAGTGCTCATTTTTTTCCTCTCCATTTCCCCCTTTTATTTGTAGTTATAATCCTGCCTCCTATGGCAAATAATTTTTCCTCAACCTCTGTGGTGTCAACTTGTTTCAGCCAGTATATGCCGTTTACACTATTCCTTACTTAATCATTATTTGGCCAAGCTACACACACATTTAGCTTGCTTAATCTTTCATCATAACTCACCCTCTTCACCTTCTCCTTCTCATTCCAGTTACTCCTCTCTGAACAACCTCCAATTTGTCAGCATCTTTTGGAAATTATAGTACCCAGAGAAATGAATGTTTCCTACCCGTTGCAGGTCTCTAGCTTTTACCAATTGCCAAGATGACAGAGATTTCAGTTATGTTGCCAGCTCAAACACAAAACTTTGAAAAGATTATTAAATAATATTTAGTTAGCTAGCATTGTAATTAAAGTCTAGCAGGCAAAAAAAGATGAAAAGGCTATACGTGCTGTTACTGTGTGCAGTTGAAAAATCTGTGATTATGTATACCCACTGTATTGTTTTAATGCTAGCTTTAAACCAATTTAGGTATAACAGATTTCCTCAAAGTGCCCGAGGAATGGTAGTTTAGAGATCTTTCTGGTATAAATCTCTAGCCCCTCCTCTCTAGCAAGGCTATATTCAAAGATTCTTTCAGATAAGATAGGAAAATCTCTTAGTTTCACTTTTCCTCACATTTAGAGTTGTCAGATCACACCCCAAGGTTTCAACACTAAAATTCAAGGCATGGCGATACCCTCTTTGTAATGTCACAAGAGCAGTCCCTGGTAATGTCATTAAGCATGCTATATTAAGCATAAACCACAATTGCACAGAATATGTCATTCAAACAAAAAACAAAAGGGGGGGATTTCAAGGCAGTGCTCTCACCCTGAGATTCTTCCCTTTGCCCTGAGGACTGGAGAAGATGTTCTAGATCCTGATATATGAGAATTTTACCCAGGTTTGAATGTTAGAAATCTATTATTCTTTCCACTCACTTTATGAAGAAATTTGCCAGTTTGGAAAGTTCTTATTTTTAAAAAAGTTAACCAAATGAAATGGTCACCTACCTGCTAATTAAAACTGGGGAATGATAGGTGATGAAGAATAGGAAGAAGCAGGTAAGGTCTAATCAGTGTTTCTTAAAGAGTTCTTAAATAATTCCTTAAAGAGAACTCTTCTGCAAAGAGTTCTTTGCAGTTGTACTGGCAAGGCAGGCTGTATGCACCTCTCTCCATCTCTCTGAAAATGGACTGATTTGGGTTGGCCATCCTGTCAGAAAGAAATATAGAGAAAAGAATCTTCTAGTGAGTAAAAAAAAAAGGGTAGAAAGTGTATGTGTGATTGAGTAATCCCTCTCCTCTCAACAGCTTGGAGGTGCTTGAAGCTTTATCCCATCCTCCTCATATGATATTTTGAGAAGGGGGCACTGAGGGTGGCTTCTTTGAAATCCATCCCAAAACTGAGGTCCAAGCTGTGTCTTTCCTGTTCCTGGGAGGTAAACTGCAAGTGAATCCAGGACCAGTAGTCAAACTACAACTTGACTGGTTTCATTTCTCCAAATGGGCTTTGAATCTGTGGTCTTTGAATAGCAGGTCCACCTATGCCTCACAGCAAGAAGGGGAGCCTATAGCTCTTCGGATGTTATTGGATGGCAGCTTTCATCAGCCTGTGGCATTGGCTAAGACTGTTGAGAATTGAAATTCAACATCACCATGGTTTCTGCTCCTATTGAGTAAACTGCTTTTTGATTTTCCAGATGAGGATATTCATGAAGAGTTGTGAACAACCCCCCTCATGCTTCAGACTACTAGTGATTATTCCTCAAGAAACCAGTGGACTGGAGCACTTGTATCTATATTTCTATCAGTATTGTTATGTTGTTGTTGAGGTTGTTATTCCCAATGACTCTGTTTATAATTCACCAAGACTGGGAATCAAGAGAGCTTACAAATTAAAATGATTACAATATGGTTAAAAACATACAAAAGGTTGATACTGAAACAGAATCAAACCATTAATAATAAAATGATTCAAATTAGACAGTCATGTCTTGGTCCCAAGACCCAGGTTCAGGCTCTGACACATAGTGAAACAGAAGGTCATGGGGGCGTGCCAGCTCTTGAGACAATGACACTCCCCAGCAGCCACAACACAGAGACATGCTCTTGACAATACCTATTGCAGCTGAACACAGATGAGAAGGGGAGAGTTTATGACACTTGGAGTGCTTAAATAGGAGGCTGCTGCATTATAACTATCCCAGCACCACCTTTAGGAAGTACATTGCTGACAACCAACCATTGTCAAAGAAGAAACAGTTTTGTCTCTTGATTCCTGGCTTATGTTTTTGAAAAACCTTGGACCTTGCTTTCTTCACTGACCATGCTACTTGATACTCCCTTGGATTTCTCACTTTAGCCTGCTGACCTGAACTGCCTGGACTTCAAGAACTGGAATCACCGAGCTGGTAAGCTTCTGCATACAACTGGGGCTGCTGCAGTCTCTGCTATCTGACAGACTTTACTTGAACCTTTTCCCATGGCCAGCATCCAAAAGGGGACACATACTCTTAGGGGAAAAAAAGACACCCCCCCAAACAGTGCAAATAAGTACAATTTAAAACAATACAGCACTCTGTTAAGAGCCCATTCCTTAAAAACCTTCAGTTCTAAAATCCTGACAGAATTTTTAACAAGTCTTTGCCTGCTAACAGGAGAAGGCCATTCTAGCCTCATAGGAATGGAACTCCAGAGCCTGGGGAAACCACTGAAAAGGCCCTTTCTTGTCCCCCCACCAACCATGGCTGTGAAGGTGATGGGACTGGAGATGGCAGGGTCTGGACAGGCTTATGGGGGAAGATACGGTCTGTAAGATAGCCTTGAACTAAGCTGTACAGGGCATTATTGGTAATAATCAGCACTTTGAATAGTGCCCAGAAACAAATTGGCAGCCAGTAGAACTGCTGAAGCAGAGGAGTTGTACAGTCCCTGTAGCCAGCCCCAACTCTGGATGCCAGTCTTCGTATCAATTGACGTTTCCAAACACTCTTCAAAGGCAGTCCCACATAGAGGTAATCCAAATGGGATATAAGTAGGGTATGTGTCACCATGGCCAAATCAGGCATCTCCGCTATAGGTAAAACAACTACAGTGCTATTCTTTTTTGGAACATAGAATTTATAGTAATAAACTAGTCCATCATTGATTTAGCAATAAGTTGAACAATTCAAAGATCCTGACTTAGGCTCTAGGGTTAAGTTATAGTACTTCAGTGCTTGATCACCATTCAGCAACATTAGTCTCTCTCCTCAGAGCTTTTGGTTGTAGTGTGAAGCCTAAATATATTTTCTACATTACACTTGTATAACACAGCCTGTTATTTGATAGCTTCTACATAAAGGGGTGAAAGCTCCAAAAGTCTGTTCCAGCTACTGATTTTTAAGTGAAAGGGTTTTGTTTTTTGTCTGGGAAGAGATTTATTTAGTCCAGTGCACCACAAGGGAAAGGAAGGGAGCAGCATTGTAGATAGAAAGAAAAATGTGTCCTTCACTTGTTATTTTGATTAACGGTAGAGGAAGCAACTGGCAAAATCACCTCTGAGTATTCCTTGCTTACGAAAACCCTATGAAATTCATGATGTCACCATAAGTTGCATGTATGTTCACACACACATATGACTCACAAAGAGAGAGGAATTAATTCAGATGTCTTTAATTGTACATTCCCCTTTCTGTTACCAAAACAAAACCAATCACAAATTGTGGATGGTGTTTATTTTCATTTATGTACTGTTCTTCAGTCATATTCTAGAGGAGCGGGATTTACAAGAAGTAAAAATAAAACACAATCTTAACAAAGTGTCACATTGACCTAGTGAAATCAATGGGACTTAAGTTAATTGTGTGAAAAGGCCAGAAGATTACAGCAGTAGTATAAAACAGACAGGTAGACTGAAATTGTATCTAAGGACATAGGAGCCTGTTTTTTTTTAACTTAAGGATCTTTGGCATGGAGAGATAATAAGTGGGGAGCAGATGTTCCACAGTTGGGGTGTGCCATCCCCTCTAGCTGTTCTTTCAGAGTCTTGTAAATTGCTAAAATGGCCTCATGTCTTTCTGACCAGAAAGTAAAATAAAAATTGAGCAGCAGCTCATTGGGAAAGCATTTTATTGCAGTTCAAAGTGAATTTGCTACAGTGAAGACATTGCTCCTGTGAGGAAATAAGCATAGGATAAAGCAGGTTCATCAAAAAAGCCCAAGGCTTGGATTCAAAACCACTCTAAATATCTGTGACCTTCAGTCAGCTTTATGCTATTGTAGAAATTCTGGGGAGATTGCAGTTTTTGACTTTTTTTGGTCACAGCAAAGAAAGAAGGCGAGGGAGCAATTATAATATTAAGAATAAAAGAAATACTAATGGGAAAGGTAAACAAAAATATTTTTTTTTATCCTAACTTTGCTGCAACCAAAAAAGTCCAACATAGCAATATCTTTATAATTTCTACAGTAGCATAGCTTTAAAGCAGGTGATGAAGACATTGAAATAGTCAAGATATTCCATGTTTTGGCTCAGTCAAAATATCAGATCAGAATGTAGACTGTAGTCAAGAAATAAGACGAAGAAGACATGGAAGGGCAGGTATGAGGGAAATAAAGATCCTCAGTTGTAAAGATACATCATGGAGTATCAAAGTCAGTATTATCAATGCCATCATATTTCCAATCTTTAAGTACAGTTGTGAAAGCTAGAGAGTAATGAAAGCTGATAGAAGGAAAATCAACTCATTTGAAATGTGGTGGTGGAGAAGAGATACCCTGGACTGCCAAAAAGACAAATAAATGGGTCTTAGAGTCTAAGGCCCTTTTCACAGCTTACTGGATCCTGGCGGTGTCCCATGGGGATCACGTTAGAGTTTCTCCTGGGAGAGGAGCATGACGGGAGCACTCCCTTCTGCACTGGCTGCTTCTGTGAATGGAGGAAGAGTGATGGTGCCACCTCTTCTTTCTGCAGTGAAGCCAGGTACTGTACCAGGCTGTGCTGTGGGAGGAAGCACAGCTATTGTGCTTTCAGGACCCCCTCCCCACAGCAGGTAAATGTGGGTGGGCGGCGGGAGGGCTGCATGATCCCTGGTCATTGATGGGTACAATCCGTCAATGATTTACTGCATGACTGCATTGCCTGGGGACAGGAGAAGGACAGGACCTGGATGATGTCATACAAAACTGTCATCTGGGTGCTATCCTTCTCCCATCTCCAATGTGGGACTATGACATCCTGCAGAAAGGGCCTAAGTCAGAACTCTCCATAGAATCTGGGATCTGGGATGGGGCCTCTGTAACTTTAACTTAAGCCCTTTTTCATGGCATTTGCCATGCGAAAGGGCCTCTGGAGCGTCACGCGATTGCGAGGAGCTTTTCAGACAACGTCCTCGCAATCACACGACACTGCTGGGGCCGGTAGGCACTGATTGCACACTATTTCATTTTTGGCTTGTAGCCAAAAATGGTGCACAATCGTGCTTCACTCCAGGACCCTGCGCGCAGTTACTGTGTGTGCGGAACCTCTGGAGCCACGGTGCTCGTGCTTCCTCCCAGGGCAGCCTGGGAAAATGCCCGGCTGCACTGTGGAAGGAAGAGGTGGAGCCCTCATGCTGCCTGGCGGCCAGCTGACTGGCAGCAGCTGCGGAGCTGAAGCAGTGGGGACATGACAGCCTCTCGCAAGAGGCCGCTCGCATGATCCCTGCATCCCAGCGCCGAGGAAAGGGAAGTTGTGGAAAGGGCCTTAGTGATTCCCAAACTCTTGTTCATTACACTTCACCTCCCAGAACCTTTGAACATTGGCCAAGTGGCTGAGGCTTCTGGGAAATAAAGTTCTAAAGACCTGGAGGACTAGGGCTTGGGAACCACTGCTTTAACCCTGAACAGAGTTTAATGAGGGATGATGAGCTGTAAAAGCTCTGTCAAGCTGTTGTCTCATCAGTGGAGAGTGGGTGCGCAGACATGCAGGAATGTCTAATTCTATTCTGGTTTTGGATGCAGAGCAAGAAGAATGTTCATCTGGATCCACTCCCAGTCTCCACAAGTGAGGCAATGGCTGCGTTGAGAAGGGATAGCTGTAGTTAAAAGTTGGGGTTTAGAAGGTGAGGGAGGACAGGCCTGTTCTTTCTGATTGATAGACCTTTATGGTATCTTGTCTGATCCAAGATCTATCAAGAATCAAAGTTACAGGAGCCCTGTCCTGGATCCAATCTGGCAACCCTAACTGACACTGAACCTTGTCAGATTGCTGCTCATGAGAACTCTGCAAATGTACTCAGCTACATGTACTTACAGAGCTTTTATCAAATAACCATGCTCACTACACAAAGGCCATTTCAGCACAACAGAGCTGAGCTGCTTCTGGAAGAGGATGGCAGAGGTTGGCAGGTCATGCTTCTGCATGATGTCATCGCTGGCCTGCTTCCATCCCATCCCCGAGCATTGCACTTGTGCAGTTTTCACAAAGAAGAAAAATCCATTTTGCACCTGTGATTGTGCTCCCATTGCTCAGTGCGGAAGCACAATGGTGACACTTCCTTCTGTAGTGCAGCAATAGTAAATATCGGGCTGCACTGTGAAAGGAAGAGGTGGCACCATTGTGCTTCCTTCTGCATAGATGGAGCAGGTGTGGAGGGAAGCGTTGCTGATGTGCTCGTGTCCAGAACCAGGACTGTAGTGTGATAATGTGGAAGAATGTTGTTGTGCAGAAATGGCCAAACGTACAGCTTACATCCAAGTTCCTGGAATACTGGAGTGTAACCCACATCTCTGTCTCCATCCCGTTTTAGCCCTCCACATATTCAGGGCTTTTGTGTGGAATGAAAGAGTATCTAGTGCCAGTTAGGTGAACCCAATATTGTGAGGAGAGTTTTGGCATCATTTTGAGTAATACAGAGGACTTTTTTGTGTGTTTGTTTAATTTTTTTTCAAAGCAATTTAAAAGGAATGCTTTAGAAATGTACTGCTAATGAGCACTGAAACATTTTACTGTTCTCCAGCAAGTAACTGGTAACAAATCACTTTTAAAAAGTAATGCTTATGCTGACATGTTTAATGCTAGCATTAAAAATAATGTTCCAACCTCTGAAGATATGCAAGCAGCTAAGGGAGCCTTTACCTTGCCCCATTTAATCAAGATTGCTTAGAGGTCCTTCAGATGTTTTTGGCCTACAACTCTCATTTGCATACCTTCTAGCATTTCACAGATGAAAACCAGGACAGGTGGGGCTTAGCAACATCTGAGTGTGGTCAGAGGGTGTATTCAGGCAACAAAAGCACAAAAGTTATCGATGAGAAAAAAAACACACACAAAATTTCTGTTTGTTTAAGCCTTGGAAATTATATACTGAGTTAAGCAAAGCAAAGCAACAAACAAACAAAAAACAAATAAATGAATCCGTCTGCTTGTGATTTATGTGTATGTATGTACACAGTATGATTAACTATTACGAAAATGCCTTTATCAGACCTTCTCAAAATTTCAACTTTCTCTTAGATTAACTGTATGAACTCTGTGTTTGTACCCATCCACTCTGCCAAATTGTCATGCCTCAGTCCCAGAACTCAGGTGTAAACACGGTCAGGATTCTTTCCTACAGCCACAGCACAGAGACACGAACAGAATGAAAACTTCCTTTATATTTTGAACTCAGTTTGCAGCAACTGGAGTACAATGAGGAGGGACGGGAGAAAGAGGGAGGAGGAGAGAGAAACCAAAACATTTTTAAAGCAGCTGAGAAAGTAGGATGTCAGTGGACTAATAGAGGCCTTTCCTGCCAAACCAGGAGAGCTGGTGAGAATGCATTCACCAATCAGCACGGCTGGTGGGGAGGGTTTAGGGAAGTTACAGTCCCCAAACCTGGAGGGTTGCAATTGCCCACCACTAATATTACTTCATAACACCATGGTTGTGCAAAGTGTGCCTTAAAAAAACAGGTGTTCATACTCTGCATCTCCTTCCTATATCACATAGTATTCCCTTTGTTACTGCAGCCTAGGCCTACCCAGAGATAGCACCCGATATTGTTTTTGATATCAAACCATTCGGCTTTCCCCTGCCACCCCGCTCTACGTGTTTGCAAGGCCACCGAACAAGCACGCAAACAGGCACGGCCAATAATTGCCGAGACATTCCTTTCTCCACCTAGGCAGGCCAGACATAGCCAGTTCGTCGCTTCAGGGACCTCTCCAGCAAACACCTCATTAAGTATGCACGATACTAACAAAGGCTTCCTGCCCCGAGCAGGCTACCGGACAAAGGTTGTGCTGTCCACTGGTATGCGCTGCGCATTTGCATACTGGCCACACTATTGTTAATTCGGCTTTGACTCAATCATGCAAAGTTATGACCTTTCCGAGACATTGTCTAGCACCCAAAACACATTGTTGTCCCCGAGTGAGGCATAGCCTGCAGTCCCAATTCACCCTATAAAAACCCTTGATTCCGAGACATTCCTCGGATCTCTCGGCCCGCTCCAGAGTTCTGCCCTGCCTTGCTACCACATCATTTGGCGAGCTCCCCTCAGCTAATCGAGCCGAGTTTCTCCTCTGCACCCCTGGATTCTTCTCAAGGTCCAGGACGACGAGACGGGTGTCGTATCACCCATTTTCCCCCAAAATCTCTATCCTAAACTCAATCTCCAATCTCTTAGTTAGCTGCGTGACTGTGGTGTCTTTAATATTTGTTTGTCTGCAATAAAACATTATTTTCATTACTGTACATTTGTGTGGCTGCCTGGCTGACCTGACCCCGTAGACATTGGGTTGCAAGATCCTAATAAGTTACCCTGCCTCTCGCTAGCTTAAGTGAGTGCTCCAGCTAATTTCCCCCAAATATTGCTTGCTGTTGTTTGGTTGGACCCCCAGAGAACAGGGTAACACCTTTTAATATAGGGTTCAATTTCTTCTTCAATCTACTATGTCAGGAGTGGATAACTGTGAAGGATGAAATGGCTACATCCCACCCTCATGGTCTTTAACTCTTGATTTCTTTTAATTAATTTCTGAAAAAATTGAGAAGAAAATGCTCCTCCACCAACTCCCTAGGAGTTAGTGAGGGAAATGTTACCACGTTTTTGGGCTGCTGTGAGGTATTTTATGGTGGAGAGTGTGGGTCCCAGCGGAACACTAATGCTGATTAAGGGGGAAAAGCACCGAGGGCTTAAATTAACAAAGGAAAAAGGCTTTATTATAGGAACTCCATTCTGAGACAGAAAAGTTACTCAGGGCCCTGTTCTAATCTACCTACATTACTAGTGTTCACTGTGAGGCATTCTGGATTCTTCAGTGATACATTCTTGCATTTCTAACATTTTTGGCCTGGGAGAAGCATTTGTTGTTGTTGTGTGCCTCCAAGTTGCTTCCAACTTATGGCTATCTTAAGGCATACGTATGGGTTTTTCTTGGCAAGATTTGTTCAGAGGGGGTTTGCCTTTGCTTCCTCCAAGGCTGAGAGAATGTGACTTCCCCAAGCTCCTTTTCTAGACATACAACATCCCAGAAAGCCGAGAGACATGTAAGAATGCCCACATGGTCCACAGGAATTATGGGGAGGCATTTTTGTGTGCCTGAAGAACAGCTTTGGGCCCTCTGTGTTTTCCAACTCCTGGTCTACATTTGTGCCTTTTAAGAATATATCAGCTTAAATTATATATTTTGTAATTTTTGCTAAGTTTTATCTCATACTCAACTATTTACTATTTATAGCAGATATTTCAAACTGCTTGATCTAAGCTTTATCAAAGAAGCAGATGTGTTGTCTTCTCTGCAACAGTGACTTGAATAGTACCACATTTAAAGCTGTTTAGAATTTTGGCTGGAGGCAATGGGAACATCAACTTTTTAAGGAAAACTCAAAGTGTCTGTGGCAGTGTGAAAATTCTAGCATAGTTACATCTCCTCATATTGCTTTTGAACAGCTTAAAGGGAGAGAGAAAAATGGTGGGAAAACTCTTCATTTAAATGATTCTAGGTTAATTTACTAAGGAATTAACCAAAAAGAAAAAAAAGAAAAAGGAAAAAAGGCAAGTTTTAAAAAGTAATAAGCTGGCATTTGGTGCCCAAGTCATAGAACATCAGGCCCACAAAATTGTCACCTATTTTCTGTGCAAGAGCTAAGCAATTTGTTTTAATGTGCCTGCATTCACAACAATTCTGGTGGAAACAGAACCATGTCAAATGTTCTTGACTAGCAGTATTGTGTTTTGTTAAAATGACTGCTAAGGTGTAGCTGAGAAAATCATTTACTGTTAAGTCAAGGACACAAACATGAATGAAGAAAAGGCCTAGAGATCCAGGGGAGGGGATGCAGCCCATGAGAAAGAATCTTTAGACAATAATGTTTGAAGAGATTTGTGGAAACTTATTTCTCTGTTCCCATTGTCCAGATCTTGTGTAATTTGATGAAGCCAAAGGAGAATAAGAAACATTCTCAGCTATGAGTTACCCTCCAACTGTCCCTGTTTGGCAGTGACAGTCCCAATCTGTTGTCTTGCTTTTCAAATGCTTTTGAATTGTCCCAGTTTCTCTCTCCTCCTTCCATTTCCACCTCTCATGTTCAGTTTCCTGCTATTTCTGCAAACTGAGTTCCAAACACAAATATAGTTTGCACTCAAGAGATGAGGATGCAGAATTTTGTCTTTCTCAGTAGGCTTGGGCAAAAGCAAACTTCTGAAGCCTCTCCTAGCTTGTGTATCCTTCTTCTCCAATAACTTTTGTCATCTTGACCACACTCTTATGTTGCTTGACCACATTTGTCCTGGTTTTCATTTGTGAAATGTTGAGCGGCATGTGGTTCAGTCCCTTCTCTCCATTAGAGAAAGTTGTAGTTGTGCGCAGGAACTTGAGCAGGGCATGCGGGGGCATGGCTATGGGCTAGGATGCCCCCAAAACATTGCTGCCTGGGGTGAATCACCTACCCATCCCCACGTCCCTATGCGACTGAGGCTCTTCACCTTGTTCCCACAAACAAACCTGAGAAGTTAGTGTGACAGAGAGAATGGCCTTTCTCAAAGGGCCTTTCTTAAAGCTCTAATAGGATCATATGGGGAGATACAGTTCTTCAAATAGTCTTGATCTCAGCTATATATGACTTTTTAGATAATTATCAGCATTTTATTTGTGGCCAGAATCAGACTGGCAGCCAGTGGAGCTGTTGCAATAAGGATCTTCTGTGCTCCCCCTATATATTTTCAAAATAATCTGCAATTGTCCTGATTCATCACACTTGAGTACCTGCCTTCCCCTTTCCTCCATGGGTATTAAGATGTCCCAGTTTCTCTTGCTTCCTCCCAACTCCCCTCTTTTGCAAGATCCACCCCCAGTTGGAAATTTGAAATGAAGCTATTCTTGCCAGGGGAGCTCTGGTCAGCATTGGACTGGGAAGGTGAGATAACACAATGGCCATGGCTCACAGTTGCTTCTTATGTGCATAAATAATTTCTCTTATAGGGAGCATTCAAGCACATTCATATGGAGGACATTCATGGGGGACATTAAAACACAAAATTCCTATCTGCAACCTGAAACGGCACAATCTAAAGATGAAACCATTTGATTTTGACATTAATAAGCTGTCCCTGATAATGACTATCATAGTGTGGTAAAAAAAAAAAAATCCCATATATCTGGCACCATGAACCCAATCCAACAAACGCCTCTAGCACCACCGCCACCTCCTCCTCACACTTTGACTGGGTTTTAGAGCAACAAAATTGGGAGATCCATCACTGAATCTCTTACATCACTTTTCATTTGGTCTTTAGTCTCCCAACCGCTGTACTCTGAGCAAGCTCTCATTCATTATTAGTGGTGATGTTGACATGAGAAAATAACTCTAGGGGGAAAAAAAGACACTCCTAATGAGGACCTAAAACCTGGCACAAAGACTGTCAGATCAAAGTGGCAAGCACAAATAGCAAGAGATTATTCTTACTTTAAAGAAAGAGTTGAAGTCAACTTGCTGCAGTAGATGTGGAAGTTGAGATGGATGCTGCTGACTGCTAAAGGAATGTTGGGAGGACAGGGGAGATGGAATATCTCCAAACAAGGGGAAATATCCATCAAATATAGGTGATTGCAGTGGCTTCAGTCTCCAGCCTCCCTTGCTCAGAATGCTTCAGCAAATATTCTTACAATACATGGTTGATGAGGACTAATAGAATGAGCCAACCATTAAATTGAATTACTGCAATTGTGAGATGTCAGTGCCCAGTTTCTGCCAGTCCTCCCTCCTGCACCTACTCTAGCTCTCCATGCCACATTCCCATTCCGTTCTAGATGATTTCCTAACCACTAGAAGCTGCTTTTTGAAAGCAGGGATATCATTATGGGGGTTAGGCTTCAGCAAAACAAGGACAGTGCCCTCCATAGGAATTTTGCCCTGCACAGTTTTTTCCTCTGTCTCCATTGTAGTAATCTAAAACTTCACTTAAGCATTTATAAACACAGTTTAGACATCCAAAGAAAAGTGGCAGGCAAAATTACCAAGGGAATGTGAACCCAGCAAGTATAAGAGTTCTAGGTTTGAACAGTTTTCATTGTTTCATTGTGTGCAATACTAGAAGTTTGTGAAATGAAGGACAATTTCATGCAATGAGCACAGAATTCTTATCTGGGAAGGCAATGCCTGCATTTTAACTTTCCCAAGACTACGTCTCTGGACGGAAGGCATATGTGGGTAGGGAGAACTAGGAAGTGGGGAGGATGCTCTGACTTGCTGATGTCTAAGAACTTTGGGCTATGGGAAAGATATCATTAGACAGCACTCATCTGTGGTAGAAGGAAGGAGATGGAGACATTTCCAGAGGAAAGATGGCTATTTCCTCTAGAGGAAAGAGCTTGGTGTCCCACAAATGGGGATAGGTGTGTGTGTACAAACATTTTGGACAAAAGGGAGGGATTGTGGACTCAGGACCTCAGTCCTAACAGTATATGGCATCAGCCCAGAGGATAATACCATCATCCACTGAAGAACGTTGAAAACAGTTCTGAACTGCCACTCTATTTCATCTTTGGCAACACAAGAAAGAGAAGCCAAAACATTTTGCTCATTTTGTATATTTTTGTTTCTGCTTGTTAATCACTTCAGCCTCAATGCCTTTCGCTCTCTCTCTCTCAATCTGTATGTGTGTGTTACATGTGTGTGTGTATGTGTGTGTATTATTCAAAGAGTGTTGGTGCCAGAGATGGCTTTCCTGCTTTCTAATCTCTTCTATTATATGATAGCTACAATCTTTCTATGAACATTTGGAGAGAGGAAATGTTACGAGGCTGTACATCCCCACACTTTGATATGATTTGATGGACAAAGTATATTAGTTGGTAGATATGTTTAATTGGCATAAAATATAAATCATGCATACTTATCGCTGAAAGGCCATGTGGAGAAGGGATGCTGGCTGGGAGTAGGTCAGAAGTGACCTCAGCATGGCCAGGTCTTATGTTCACTGAGAATTAGCTGGGAAAGCCTAATTTAACAGCTCTAAGTGAATCCTTTCAACTGCCCACAGAAAACAATAGTTAAGCCAGGTGCAGCAGGCAAGCACATCTGCTCTGTGCATTTCCTATCAAAGTCTTCCTCAGTCACGTAATTCAACCAAGACATTGAAACTATCAGCTCCTTTCAGACCCCTTTTGTTTACTCTACCAGAAAGCAATTAACTCACACCACTTCAGGGAGGGAAATAGAGTATAAAAATCCCTAGTTTTGAGCAACTAGCTTGCAGTTCAGCAGCTGCGCAATGTCTCTGTGCCACTTCAATTCCTGATTGTGTAATGCCCTTAGAATAAGTCTAAGCCACTCCACTGCTTCTTCACTACTCTTCTGAGTGGTAATTATAATCCAAAAACCTCAGCCTCACTATCCATAATTTTTCCTGCATGTATCCTTTGGTTAGCTTTTGTGTGAATGTGTGAATGTGTGACTGTTTGTATCTTGTGTGCATGTGTGAGTGAATTCCCCTAAATAAAACATATTTTCAGTTTACTTTTGAATCTCAGACTGGTTCTTTCCTGTGTGACTCTGTAAACATTGGTGGAAAGATCCCATTAAGTTACCCCCTCTTGCAGGCTTCCTGATTTTGAACTAATTAATTCCCATCTAACACATGGAGGTACTGGTATTGTGGGTGGACCCCTGAGTCACCCATGTTTGGGGTAACAGAAATACCAGAAAAGTTATTATATTCCCCACCACACACTGGATATGTCAAAGCAACCCATCAAAACTCACCTTGTCCCACCGTCAGTGTGCACCTCGAAGAAGAAAACAATTTGGCCAACCAACTCTGGAAACAGATGAAATGATTGGCAATAAATTTACAGATGGGTTTTCATACCTCAGAGTAGAATATATTGCCAAGAAACAGGTCTTGGGGCATCTTGTAAATTCAAGTAACTTTGGCTTGGGCAGAATAATTATTTGATGCTTTTCCCCACAACTCAACATACTGCAGAATTTATTTATTTTTTAATAAGAAGAAACTTTTTTCCCCTCTATGGAACTATGAGAACAAAGCATAGTAGTTGTGGATATGGCCAAGAACATGACATATGTGTTTGTGCTTCAACAGATTTTTAAGGTGCCATTCATCACGAACAGTGAGCTATGAAGAAGCTGAGAGTATACTCATCACATTTTTTTTTTAAAAATGAAATATTAAAGAAAGTGTGTATAGTCCATCCCTGGGCACAGATCAAAGGTGTGCAGCTATAATTTTCACAGTAGGGATGGTAGAAGAATTTGATCTTTTTGAATTCCAGTACAAACTGACTTGACTTACACTTTCCGGACTAATGTGTGACTCAGATTTTAGTTTATCTTCAGACTCTGACACTCTGCACATTTTGTGATGCAGTTCTCAGCTCACAAAAATGTGCCTTTGAAGCTGATTATTTGCCAAGAAAATATGTTCAGAAATTTACATTTTTGTGAGGAAATATTTTTAAAGTTTGTATTTAAAAGAATTTATTTAAATGTGGAGTTTCACACAGATGAAAGCAGAATGCAGAATAATGAGAAAATGGATTTAGGAATGGACACATGGAAAAGTAACTGGAAATAGACTGTCCTGGCCACTGCTATTCAAGACTTCCACACAGAATTGTTTTCACTGCTTGCTTCTCTTATAAAATCTGCATGGACTAGGAAGGACATTAATGGTTGGCTGACTGTATAGATGATGCGTATGGATCTCTCATTCTGAGCAACAATAATGTACACACTGCAATTAATGCATACCTCATGACATGTGTGTAGGAATCTGTCTTACACCAGATTTGCCCATCTAGTTCAGTATTGTCTGCTCTGAATAATACTTCCATGATTGCAGGGAACTTTTCTATCACCTGCTTTTCAATCTAAAAAGCAAATCAAACTAGAAAATGTCAAGAACTGAAACTGGATCTGCTCTGCCGCCAAGTTATGGTTTCCCAAGATGGAAGAAATCTTAACCTGAACCATGTGCCAGTCTTTCCCATTACATTTATAACCCAAAAAGGGTGTACTATGCCTAGAGTTTCCAGGTGAAACGTAAGACAGGGCTCCTGTAACATTAATAATTATGTAGAAGAGGCAATTTCAGGAGAAAGAATTCAAAGAAGAGTTCTGCCCCTCACCCAATGAAATTTTCCTTCATTCCTCAAATTTCTAGCATTCCAGAGAGTGAAACTGTTTCAAACCTAGAACTCTTATACTTGCTGTGTTCACATTCCCTTAGTAACTTTCCCTGCCCATTTCTTTGGATGTCTAAACTGTGTTTCTAAATGCTTAAGTGGAGTTTTAAGTTACTGCAATGGGAACTGAAGGAAAATTTCATTTTATTTGGATGTCTATACTGCATTTCTAAATGCTAAATGCTCAACTGAAGTTATTGCTCTGATAGAAATTTGGAGATGGAGGAAAACTTTCATGGGGGACAGAATTTTAGTTGAAGGGTAATGGCTTCATGTGGTTATACCCATGTTGTTTCCCTATCCCTTTCTGTGTCCCCCCATGTACTTATTTCTTCCCCTCTCTCCCTCCCTCCCCCTGACTTTTCTTTATATAACTAAAAGTACCTCCAATTTTTATGTACGGTTCTGAAAGCTGGACAGTGGACAAAGCTGATGGGAAGAAAATAAACTCATTTGATATGTAGAGCTGGAGGAGAGTTCTACAGATATCCTGGCCTGCTAAAAAGACAAATGAATGGGTCCCAAAGCAAAGCAAACTCCCTAGAAGCCAAAATGACTAAAGTGACATATCAGAAGACATGACTATTTATAAAAGACAATAATGCTTGGCAAGGTAGAAGACAGTAGGAAAAGAGGAAAACTATATTAAAGATGGATAATCATAATCAATGAAGCCATAGTTCTGAGTCTGTAAGCCCTGAGCATGGCTGTTGATGACAGTGGTACTGGGAGGTTTCTTATTCTTATTCAACTTGATGGCAGTTAAAACCAACAAACCTCTGGCGTAAGAACAAGGAACATTTTGGTTTTGGTCTAGGAATCATTTCACACAACACAATTATAGCACTATGCTGTTGCAATCTATTATTCCACTTTCACCTTCCTATGGAATCCTGGGGTTTGCATTTTAGGGAGGGGCATTTAGAATTCTTAGCCAGAGAACTCTTTGGCCTCATAGAATCATAGAGTTGGAAGAGACCACAGGGGCCATCCAGTCCAACCCCCTGCCATGCAGGAACACACATCAAAGCACTCTCAACAAATGGCCATCCAGCCTCTGCTTAAAAACCTCCAAGGGAGGAGACTCTGTCACACTCTGAGGGAGCATATTCCATTGCTGGACAGCTCTGACTTTCAGGAAGTTCTTCCTGAAGTTTAAGTGAAATCTCCTTTCCGGTAGTTTGAATCCATTGCTCCTTGTCCTAGGCCCTTTCCGCAACTCACCTTTTTGCAGAGCTGGGATCGCGCAAGCAGCCTCTTGCGAGAGGTTCTCGCATCCCCGTTGCTTCAGCTTCACAGCTGCTGCCTGCTCACGAGCAGGTAGTGCAAGAGCCCCTCCTCTTCCTTCCACAGTGCAGCCTCCAGAGCTCTTCATGCATGGCAAGTGTGTGCGGGGCCCTGGAGCGATGCGTGATCACGCACCATTTTCAGCTCAAAGCCGAAAATGAAATAGTGCGTGATGAGCGCCTGCCAGCCCCTGGAGCATCGTGCGAGTGCATCGTGTGGACCGCTCCTCACAGTCGCACGATGCTCCAGGGGCCCTTTTGCATGGCAAATGCTGTGCAAAAAGGGCCCTAGTCTCTGGAGCAGCAGAAAACAAGCCCACTCCCTCCTCGACATCATATCCCTTCAAAACTACATTCCTTCAGTAAACTACAAACCCCAGAATTCCACAGGATGTTGAAAGTGGAATAATAGCACTTTAACAATACAGTACAAAAATGGCCTTAGATTCTACTTTCATTACTATGGCTTCATCCTATGGAATTCTACGGTTTGCAGTTTAGGAAGGGGTATTTAGATTTTTTTTTAGTTATAGAGCTCTGGCACCTTCCCTAACTGCAAAACCCAGGATTCCTACTAAAGTGGAATCATAGAGCTATATGTACTGTGTGAAGTTCCTCTGTCTTGGCAAAAAATGTTTGCATGCAAAAATTCTGTCCTTTCTGTTTGTGAAGCAAAGCGTGCATGTGTGCATGTTCATACACACAGAGTAAGCACAACTCTGCCTGATTGATCAAAAAGGACAGAAGGATTGTCAGATTTTTAAAAGTCTGTGCAAGAAGGCAACAATGAATGCAGTTGAGCTATCCATTTTACATAATTTGTGCACAACTCATTTTTCCAAATGCAAGAACTCTCTTCAGACAATGGGAAACATTTCACCCCTTTTGCAAGTGAGAAGAAATAAAATGGCAGTTTCGCATTTCCTTATGTGAAAGGGACACATTACATCACTATATAGATGGTGTGTTCTGAACATCCTAGCAAATATCTTTTTAAAATGTAGAAACAGTGCCTTCCTCCTAATGCAGATTTCATGGTGGGGTGTATAAAAATCAATTAGTCGATACAGGAAAAACAACATAAAATCCAAATGTCAGTATCATAAAATTGTGAGGCATAGAAATCAGCTTAAGAAAAACAAACAACATCACTGAAATTGAAAATACATGGATGAATAAAAAGGTTTTAAGTTTGTGCTGAGCCAATGTGATTTAGCAGCCTGAGTACTGGACTAGGACTCTGGGCAATCATGGCTTGAGTCTCCACTGAGAGTGACCTTGTGTTATGGCACCAAGCCCCCACCCTGTGATTGGCTTGGTTTAATTGACAAATAATATTAGATTGTCACTATATTAATTGGCATTGATATAAGCAATACCTGAGGCGATGGCAGGGTCATGCTGGGAGAGGCAAATTACTGACTGTAAACATGACATGGCAAGGAAGATCAGCCCCACCTAGCTCTTAGACAAGAGATCCAGTCATTTTCAGGACAATAGCATGGCTGCTCTAAATACATTAGGTGTGAATCACCAAACTGGACTCTCAGAGCTGAAATGGGGAAGTTCCTACCAAATTGTGATTGTCTTAAACCTGGTTCCTGTACACCTGGATGCTTTCCTATTGTCTCCCCACCTCTCCACAACACTCAGCTATTATGACAACCATTATTCTCTTGTCACCCAAACACTAAAACCATTAACTCCATCTGGACTTCCTTGTTTGTGTTGCAACTCTCATTGTCTGCTTAGCCGAGAGTACAAGTCACAATCATACCTGCAGGATGTTTTTTAGGTACAAATACCCCTTATTCTAGGCCGTCCAGTGCAGTCTCTCTCTATTCTGAACACCACTCTGTCTGTCTGATTCCTGAATGAGAACTGTCCTTAGGTTCTTGCCTGAGCCATGTTGCTGCTTTCTCTGCTTCTTTCAAGACTAGTAAATATCACCTGATTCTCCCAACATCTTCTATCCTACTTTCCTCCCTTTCCTTTGGGTAGTCCTTGTGCGAGTGTCTCAATGTTTAGACTTTTGCATGGTTATGTGAATCTTGTTAATTAAAAAAAAATTAGTTTATATTTTACTGGCCAGTAAACACTGATCTTGCTAAGTTACCCCCCTCTCACAGGTCTCCTAGTTTTGAGCTAATTATTCCCCACTTTTGAATGGAGGTACTGACATCACAGGTTGGCCCTCGTGGCACCCACAGTTTGAGGTTACATTTGGGCAAATCAAGCTTTCTCAGCATCAGTGGAAGGGATGACAACCCTCCTCTGAATCAGTCTTGCAAAACAAAAAACAAACAAACAAATGAATACTCCTCAAAACCTAGCAGTTGTTGCTTTGTGACTTCAAGTCATTTCTGACTTATGGCAACCCTCAGCTGAATTTCTCACAGGGTTTTCTTGGCGAAGTTAGTCCAGAAGGGTTTTTCCAAGGCTGAGAGCATGCAATTTGTCCAAGATAACCTAGTGGCTTTCCATGGCTGAGAAAGGATTCAAAACCTGGTTTCCTAGAGTACTTGTCCAACACTCAAACTACTACAGCATGCTAGCTCTCAGTCTTTAGCATAGGATCACCGTAAGTCTGAGCTAACTTGAAGGCACATAACAAGAGTGTTCCGCTGAAAACACTACATCATTAGCACTTAGTGTGACTTCTACAGAACTGTATTATTCCAGTGAACTCAAGGTGGCATACATAGTTCTCCTTCTCCTTACTTTATTATCATAATAACCCTGTGTGTTCAACCAGCCCAAAGAACTGACCCAGTGAATTTTGTGACTTCAGTGGGGACTTGAACCTTAAATGTCCCAATGTGATGGTCCCCTCCCGTGCAGGTGATAGGTGTACTTCTCTTAGAGAACAAAGGCCCTTTCCGCATGAGGCAGTTAAAACGGGCCAAGGCGTCCTGGCACGGAGGTCGTCCGCACCTTGGATTGGACTAAGTGCGGACTATTTAACTTAGTTCCGCACCTCAGTCCAATCCAACCCGCCCCCAAGTGGTCCTCCCCCACACTAACTAAAGACTGGAAAAATCAGGTCTTTACATTTTCTGAAATGCACCATTGCATCCTACTCACCTGTGCAGATGCTCAGGCTTGCACCAATGTGAGCCTGCGATCAGCGGAGGGCGGGTTGTAGGCATGGCCAGCCTCAGCGGTTGGTCTACTCCCACGAAGACACCGGAAGCCACCATTTTGAGCTGGAGCAGTGCGGATCTACAGCCCTTGCACTGCTCTGGTTTGCCCTGCACCAATGGAGGAGCCCTGTGGAAGGGCTCAAGGGACAGTGTGCGTTACTTCGGACCCAAGAAGAGCCGGTAAGCAATGGCATGGAGCGATTCACTCGCCTCATGCAGAAAGGGCCAGGGATGGAAATTCTTTGTTCATGAAGATAGTACCTATTCTCAAGTTCACTTTTCTATCAGTTACTATGGATTTTCCTCTTTGACTTACAGTCAGGGGATTGAACTTGATGGCCTTTGTAGACTCTTCCAGCTCTATGATTCTATGAATGACATGCTGAAACTGTCTATAACCGAGCGGTAAGAGGATAATGCTGTGAGTTTTAGAGGATCATCCTAGTATTGCTCAGTCATGATAGCTTCAACGTGGCATTCTATGGATTCTTTGTAAGAGGAATTTTCTGACTTCCAGATAAGGGGTCTAGAAACTAGGTTCTATGAGGAACTGATGAAAGAACTTGGTATATTTATCCTCAAGAAGAGAAGGCTAAAAGGAGAAAAAATAGTGACATTCAAACAACTGAAGGGCTGTTATGTAGAAGATAGTTCAAGCTTGTTTTCTATAGCTCTAGATAGGAGAATTATAATGAAAAGGATATGAATTGCAGGGAAGCTGATTTGGGTTCATCATTAGGAGAAACTTCCTAGTAGCAAGGGGCTGTGATAATGGGGCTTTCCATTATCTAAGCTTAGCAAACAGGGGGATATTTCCCTCTTCAGGTAAACCAAGGGTTAATGAGGTGTTGGGATTAAATTACATTTTAGTGTGGGTCAATATCACAGGTCACAGGGTGAGAACTGACCAATCAAAAAGGGAAGAGGTGGGCATCTTGGAGATGCTTCGAGATGCTTCTTGGGAGAAGTTAAAAAACTTCTGGGAGGCCATGTGGCCAGAAGAAGAACAAAGGGATACCTCCGAGAGATGAGATCTGGCCAGTCATAGGCAGGCAGGCATGCCGCGCCTCCTGGCTCTCTCTTCTCTCTTAGACCATCTAAGCCTGTGAACCTAATTGTGAGTAACTAGGAATAAGATAGTTATTCGCATTAGGGCTGTTTATTATTTTGGAAGTTGGCTGATCTAAAGAATGTATCTGTGTTTTTATATCTGTTTTTGTAACTACTTGTAACTTAAGCATGCCTGGGAGGGGGGAGCCTCTCATGTGTATTATTGTCTTGTTTATTTGCATGCCTTGAATAAATACTTTCTGTAAAACCTCTGTTTCTCTCCGTTCCCATGCCATCCTTCGGCACACACTAGATAGGACTTCTCTCACTCAGAAGGGGGGAGGTGAGAGGTGAGAGGGAAGGAAAGGTCCTTAGCATAGAGATTGGTAATTCACTGAACAGCGTCCCACTGTGCTGTTCAGTTTCTTCAGAATTCAGTGGGTGGTGGCAGCAAGAATTAATAAAGCTGGAGGAATTACCAGCCTTTTTCAAGGAAGAGAGTCAACCTTGGGAGGCTGGCATGAACCCCAGTATGACAGGGGCTACTAGCAATAAGGCAGAATATATCAGGAGATGGTGGTCTGTCTTTCACTACAGATTCTACAAGGAGCAGAGACTTGGGCTATTACAGCTCTACAATGTTACAGTGCTATTATTCTAGTTTCAGCATCCTGTGGAATCCTGAGGTTCTCAGATTAGGGAGGAGCATTTAGAATCCTCATCCAGAGAGCTCTTGGGCCTCAGTAAACTACAAACCCCAGAATTCCACAGGATGCTGAAAGTGGAATAATAGCACTATAACAGTTTAGGGTGGAAATGGCCTCAAGCTCTTTCCAACAATTTGATTCTGCATCTTTATGATGGTGTGAATTGCCCCAGATCAACTCTTTCTCCCCTCCCCCTCTGTGACCTGAAAGGCTTGTGTGTCTCACATTTTTTAATTTTTTAAAATCACTTGGTCTTTTAAAAATGTCTTTGTACCAAATATCCCTGGGGTTGTGTGATCAATTTCCTTGTGTTCTCCACTTGGGCATTTCAAGCCAAGAAGAGGCCTTTTTTCTAGGATGAAGTTACCTGGAAGTCAACTTCTATATACTTCCTGATGGAAAGAGGGCCTCTTTTGGACCTAAAATGTTGCCAGAGGGAATTAAAAAAAATGGGGAGATCACCCTCCATGCATCTTAAGTGGTATTTATGTGCACAAAGATATTTTATTTTGTAGGAGTGTGTGGCAGGATATGGCGCTTTCAAGGTTCTGTGAAGGAGATAATGGCACACCCTAACCTACCCTTGCTGTAGATATTTTGTGTACAGAAAAATATCTATAAAGTGCTTGGTTTAGGTGAATTAGAAGCCATCTAATTGCTTCTGCTCACTTCTTACTGTTAATGTCAAAATGGTGCTTATGATGAACAGGGCAGCCCAGTTTTCAGCTTGAAATGGACTTTACCTGTGACTTTGTAGAGCACTGAAATATGGTGAACTCTACGTATGCAAAGAGCTGGCCTGCTGTAAATAAGGTGAGTCAAAGAAGTCCAGCTTTCTGTTTAATTAGGACTTCCATTTTGTCTCAGCCTAGCTCGTAATGAATGTGAACTGGCATCTGGTGCACTTTGTAAAGGTGATTTCAAACAGCTTTCAAATGTAATTGATGTAAGAAAGCTCTGTGGCTGGGATCATACCCAGGTATTTTTGACAGCTCTATCCATCATGTAAAGGTTGGAAGGTAGGAAACAGCATTAAGGAAGAATGAGAACCTCAAAATAAAACAATCATCTCTTCACAACTTTGTTAGGAGAAATTGGGCAAAAGCCAGGATTGGAAATTGGAGAGATGGAAATTAATGGGAGAGAACGATGCAGGCCGTAAATCAAATGCATTTACAAACCATCCGACATGTCAAAGAAGAGGAATGAAGTGTGATTGACAAGGGAAAGGTATTAATTTGGCATGATCAAGATTTCTGAAGGGAAGAAAAGGATTTGGGAAAATAATAGAAGTGGATTGGTTTACCAAAATATAAAACTCCCTGAGCTCAAGATGCAATAAAACAGACCTGTGTAGGCATTCATGACATGTCTGCCTGTGGTGAGGCCTAGAGGAAGAAAAATAGGAATCATAGCCATCGGGCCAACCCTCCTTCCTCCATCCATTTTAAGTTCCATTTGCCCATGGACCTGTATAATTTACACTTCAAATTACACATATTTCTTGCGAATGACTCCTACCTCCAAAGAGGGCAGGGATCATATCTAGGATTCAACTTTGACAACAATATTCCCACTAGGTTCACTCAAATATGCTGGGTTTTCAAAAAAGGCATTGGAATGCTGCAAATAAAACTCATCCCAAGGACTATCCATGAACCCGTCACTGAGAATTGTAAATACATCTTGAACCAGAGACCCAGAACACATACTCAAGTCATATTCATTGAATGATCAAGGTGCAAGCATGTAAGAAACACTGAAATACAGTGGCTTCTCCACATTTGTGAGGGTTTGGGGTGCAGAACCCTAGTGAACCCTAGTGAAAGTGGAAAATTCATGAATAACTTCCCCCTACAACCCCCCTCCTATTCCCCTTTGGAGCTCCCCTTTCCCATTCCTTTGTCTCTAGCTATGTACTCCCAAGGGGATGAAAAAAGACAAGGTAAAGGGCTTGCTGGTAGTTTTCCCTGAGACGGAGAAGAACGGAACACTTGAGTTCTGGAGTTCTAGCTACATCCATTTACCATTGTGAGAAAGGAGTTTCCAAGCGGTAGGAACAAAGAGAGCACCTGACCAATCAACGGCCATTACACAGCTGAACGTGCAGCCACATGGCAGAGAGGACATACCTCCAGCAGTGGGGGGGGGGGTTTGCTCACCCATAAGAGGAAAAAATTCCATTTTAAACACAAGTCGCACAAGTCTGGGTTGAGGAATGCAAAGCAATGGGAGGAGGAAAATTGGGGGGAGGCAAGCACATGCCTCACAAATAATCAAATTTGTGAAGGTCAAACCTCAAATGTGGAGGGAGGCATGTATAGGTAACAATATGAGCATGTATATATAAGAAAATGCAAATAGGAAAAAAAATAGAGTTTTAGGGATTTTTCTACCTCTGATTGCTTACTCCTCTGCCTGTAATTTATACAAATGAATATTTGGGGCAATCTTTCTAAGAATGGCTTTCCTTCCGGAATAGAGACCCATGTGTAGAAGTTGGCTAGTGATTGCTCTGTTTGTTATCTTCTTTTTATATTTCCATATGCACCTGCCTCTCTTTTGAGATCTTCTGGGGGAAGCCCTTCTCTTTGTCCCTCCATCCTCAAAAATACACATGGTGGGAACACAGCAGTGGACCTTCTCCAGGGCTGGTCCAAGACTCTAGAACTCTCTTCCCAGAAAAGTTAGACTGACACAGTCTTTACCATCTTTCCACAAACAGGTGAAGGTCTTTTTGTTCTTGTAGGCCTTTGAGAATGGATTTTTTTTTAAGGGGAACAATGTGCTGGATTTTTTTTTTTGAGTGATGTTTTCAATGGGTGACATTTTAACTGGCTTTTTAATTTTGTTTTTTAGTATAATTACCTTTTAACTTTTGAATGCTGTGGGTTTTTAACCATGTTTGTCTTAACTGCTGGAATCTGCAGGAAAAATGGGGAGATACAACTCCAAGTACTCAGTGAATAGTTTTTACTCTTTCATTCTGAAACAAGCTCAACACATATCGGCCTACATATATATTTCAATGGCATTGGGCTTGTTTCAGAATAAAAACTAAAATTAAAAATTAAATAAAATAAAAAAAGTAAAAACCACCCACTGATGTATCTCTTCCTCCCCCCCCCCAGGATTCTATTGGGTGTTGTCCAGTATTTGGCTCTTCTCTTAACTGTTGAAAGCCATCTCGATTCCTGGGGACTGAGAAAAAGGCGATGACGATGACAACAACAACAACAACGATGATGATACTTCTCTCCACTGTTCTACAGCCTCACAAGGTGTCCACACTTTCTGATCTGAAAAGGACCCATGGTAGAGTGCCCATGTGGCATGATGCCTTCCTTGTTTTTTATGGGAAATGTGAGAAGCCAAGAAGTGCTGCAGACCATCAGAGCAGAGTGAGAATTACTCAGGGAGTAACACCCAGTCCTTGGCCATCTTGTAACCAACATGCAAAGACCTTGGACTCTGCTTGGACTCTTTGACATTTTCATTTACCAGAAATTTCTGGCAGAGTACTAACTGATCCATCTAGATCAGGGATGGGCAAAGTGAGGCCTGCAGGCTGCATTCAGCTCCTGGGCACCACCTTTCTGGCTTTGAAGCCAGTCCTCTCAAAATCAAAATCTCCTATTTTTAAAAAAATTGGCACAATTTGGAGGAAATTTTTACACCCCCCCATATAGAAAACCTCAAAAATGTCTGAGAACAGGCAAAAATAGCCCCATCCTTAACCCTGGAACCCCATACTACTTCCAAAAGTAGGAATATTTGGTATCTACATCAAGCAGAACACTGTGTAGCCAGTGTAATATGAGCTTGTGGTAGGAAACAGGAGAAAATACTCAGAAAGTTCATCTAAGTTTTTGAAAAAGGGAAAGCTAACTTCTTTTCTTTTCTTTTCTTTTCTTTTCTTTTCTTTTCTTTTCTTTTCTTTTCTTTTCTTTTCTTTTCTTTTCTTTTCTTTTCTTCAGGAAATCCATCATGGGATGGAAAAGAGATAGAGAAAAGATTAGCTAAATTTCAGTAGAAGAGCGCCTAAAAGTTGGCTCTCATGCGCGAATGTGAGCCATTCCGAGTTAGGAACCTCATGGATGCTCAATAAAGAGAGACAAAAGAACAAACTAATTTTGGAAGAAGGGAGGAGTGCAGGCAGGAAGTAAGCAAAAAAAACTTGAGTACAAGAAAGAAAGAGAGAGGTGAAACAAAAGGGCACACACAGTGTCTAGAATTCCCTCCCACTACATCACTTTATATAAGTGTTGATGCCGCTTTGCTTCCAACACCCCTTCTCAACAATGCTTGTTGAAATCCACAGGACCAAATACCTTTATTTTCTGAAAATGACAACAGGAAGGACTGCAGAGGGAAATGGAAGCATTTGGGCTGCCATTTTCAGAGGGACTTCATAAGAAGATGAAGGGCTTGCTGTGAGGTATATGTGTGACCCTTGGTGAAGGAACTGGGGGAAAATTGGCCTCTGGCTCACACACAGTTGACCATCCCTTATGTACATGTATATCCCCATCCACACTGTAATATATAACTGAGTCTAATTGAAATGGCTGGATATGTCTTTCGACAGGAAGATGGCATTCCAGGGTTATGCCATATTTAATTGTGACATTTGTTTAGCAGCTTGAAGTAAGAACTGGAACAGAGCTGATAGCTCTTCAAAGTCATTCTGTTTGTTATTGTAAATTAAGGTGGAGGTCAATGGTTACAGCTGGGTGGAATTCTGCCCTATTAGTATGCTTGAGGTCTCATCTCCTTGACTGGAGACAAAACAGGGTGGAATTTACAGTCAGAAAGCCATATGTTTCAAGCTTTCTGATAAATACTGGAAAGAAAAAGCAGAACAAAACAACTTGTGCAACATTTGGGGGGAAAAGTGTCTCCGAACTTCTATATTTTTAAAATTTGAACCAACACACTTTAGTCAATGGGATTCATGCATCTCTTTAATACATCCATTTGAAACATGCAGAGGAAAGTATGTATGTGATTTTCTTGCTGTTTAAAAATAGCTGAATAGAGCTGACACAGAACAGACTTGGAGGTGGGAAAGGGAGGAACTCTTCAGAAATGGGCTTGACAGATCTGTCCATCCCTAGTTAGAAGAAGAGAATAAAGTTTTCAGAAATCAGAGTCTGGCAAAGAACTTTCGTTTTGCACAATTAAACTGATGACTCAGAGAAATCCAGAGTTTAAAATAAAATATTTCCCACCACGGATGCTTCATGGGGTAATTTTATGTCCTACTGTTTTCACATCCTGGTTGAAATCCCTAAATAGTCCAACATCTGTTACCCCAATGAAGTCAGATATCTATTTTAATGCAATGGTTGCTTTCAGCTTTGCAATTTTTTTTGGAGTGTCTTAGTACTAAAAGGGAAAAGAAGGACTTTTCTTTTTTCCCTTCCCTTTCAATCTCTACTTTTTAAAATTAATATAATCTAAGAGGATCTTTCCCAACATGGTGCCCTTCAGCTGTGTTGGACTATACCTCCTATCATCCAAAATATCACTGTGATTGATTGTGCCTGATGACAATTGTAGTCAAGCACTGCTTGAGGGTACCATGCTGAGGAAGTCTGTCATGCCATAGGGATGTAAATCTCTGTCAATTTCATTCTCAAATGAAACAATAATTTTACCATTTTTATCCTTGCTGCAAATTAGCCATTGGAAACTGTGCAGTTTTCAAAGGCTGTCCATCATTTAGGAAATATCCTGTTCCAAAAAGCAAGCAGTTAAACAGTATAGGCATGCAAAGGTTGCTAACTCTACCATCATATTCATTCTTAGGGTTCTTTATCTTTAAAACTGACTTGGACTGAACAACCCTTCAAACAGAAAATACTTTCACATACAGGAATGTCTTCTGTAAGGTTAGACACATGGTCACACCATATCTCCTTTCTCCCCCTCCCCATCATTGTCTGGACATTTCTGTGTGGTGCACAACATCCACAGTCAGTTCAAGGTCACAGAAGTGGAATTTGTATTGCCCTTGAATATGTAGATGACCGTTCTTAGCTGATGTGCACCTCTTTGCCCTACTGAAATTGCTAGTAGTATTCTTTGGCTTGCTCCTTCCATTGCAAGCTCAATTGTGCCTTGTGTGTTGCCTTCAGTTGTCCAATGTTGCCATTCAGCACTATCAAGGCATAACTTCCCATGGGGAGATTTACCTTACACCACCCCAGTGCAGGATCTTGGCCATGGGCACAATTTTAAAGGGTGGCCCAGGGCACAGGCTGGAGACCCTGCTGAAACAGGATGCCAGATGCTGTTGCTGAATTTAGAGAAGGAAATGAAGGGTGACAAACAGCTAAAGATGAGGAATGGAGAGCTCAAGGGATGAATATGATCCAACGCAGTCATATGTACTTTGCTTTGACATCTTCTTCAACTTTTCCCTTTAGACTTTGAAATGTTTCTAAACTCACACTTTAATTTTGAGTTTTAACAGTGGTGCTACTTCACAGCAGCGTTGTTCCACTGAATCTATCATTAGTTGGTTTTATTTCAATGGCTCATTGTGTTCCAGTACTTGATTGTTGAAAACCAAACCAATTATTTCTTAATTTTTTTCTAAAAAAGTAACCCTGTGTTCCAATTATTTCCAGGAGAACTTAATGTGTTGTTGAAAGCTTCAAAGCCATGTGAAACTTCAACAGAATGCCAACAGTGAACACCTTTTACTGTCAGTAAAGCCTGAAGGGCCCATTGTATGTTTTGACCTGAAGACCAAAATACATGTAATGAAATTTGATTCAATTGAGTTCTGCTGAGGGTTGGATTGAATGCTAATGAAGTCTAAAACGTTTGTTAAACACGTCTTTAGGATGTGCTAACTAGAAAATCCTTGAGCAGTCTTAACCCCTATTTTATTCCTTATTTCACCTCCACTTGATAAAAAATAAAAGGATTGTTCAGGAAATTGGGGGTGAGATTGGTGGAATTCTCAATATTGTTTTGAACAAAATAATTTATTTTATTTTTAATTTCAAGGCCAACATGAAGCAGTGTTTTACTTGTTGTTGTTTTTGTTGTTGTTGTTGTTGTTGTTATTCTTATTATTGATGGGAAAATGCCAGGTCTTTCACACCTGATCCCTTTCAAACCCCTCATGCCATTTTTTTTCTTCTACATTTTTTGTTTGTTTGTTTTAAAAGGGTTCCCTAGTGTTCTTTGGGAGGCATTGGGGCACCTTGGCCATGTTTTGATCCCCAGTTAGATTTTAGACCTAAAGACGAAAAAGGAAAGAGACAGAGAGTCCTTGGGCACAATACAGGGCGGGTGGTGGATGTAAAAAAAATAACTCCTGAACCTCCTACAGGAAACAAACCTTAACTTCATTCTGCCCTAGTTCTACATCAAGTAGTGATTCTTTTTTTCTTTTTTAAAAAGTCACCAGATTTGTAAGCATTTCTGTGTATGTTTTCCCCGAGTACACATTTTGTACGCAATTTGCTTAATATGTTCATTCTTGTTAGCAGTTTGCCCTCTAACTTTTGAATATTATTCGGAGAGCTGCATCACAAGATGAGGAGGGAAGATATGAACATGGAAATATAACTGCATTTCTGCTTGTTTTGAAAAGAAGCCATACTGAAACAAACAGAGGCGGCCCATGCCATTTTGCAGCTAGAAGCAGATTCTAAACAGCAGCCTTCTTTTCCCAGTTAGGCAAGCACATAAATAGTCTTGTGAAACTACTTAATTGTGAGGACTGTCTCCAATGTGGCTGCCTCCATTTTGTTTTCAGCCAGTGTCTCCTCTCCTTCTCAGACTTGGTCTTCACTGCCTGCTCCTCTCACTGGATCTTCCTCCCTTTCTTTAAGATGGATGTCGGTTTCCCCGCTCACCATCACCATGCCGAGTCCTGTCACTATTTGCCATGACCCTGTTGCCTGTAAGCAACAGGGCACACTTCACAATTTTTGCTGTTAGACGAGCCAGTGTTTCCATGAATCTAAAATTTGTGCTTATGAGCGTGATCCCCAAGGAACAAGCAAGACTTAGGCCATTTACACACTACATTGTTATAGTGCTGTTATTCCACTTTCAACATCCTGTGGAATTCTGGGGTTTGTAGTTTACTGAGGCCAAAGAGCTCTCCGGCTGAGAATTCCAAAGGCCCCTCCCTAAACATCCCAGAATTCCACAGGATGTGGACAACTATTAGAGATTAAGGGGCTGAATGCCTCCCCCTTCCCGAGGATCCTGAAGGGCTTCTCTCTCCCTCACTGCTCACACCACATTTTTTACCTTTTGCTCTCAAATATCCCATAGGGGTAGTTAGGGACAATTTGACCACATTTTTGGAAATGTTTGGCCATTTTTTCCAACAAGAAAGGAAATCAGGTGTTGAAAAAAAAAGGCTTTTTTTTAAACAGTCCCTAATGTAATTTTCCAAGCTTTGTGCATTTCTCTGAAAGAAGAAAAAAACCATCTTGGACCAGATGGGATGAAAACCCTGGTGGGATTCAGAAAAATTCAATAAAAGTAAGACTGATAGATTATCATATCCCTACTCTAAAATAAGTCTCAACTGAGTAAGCAGTAGGAATATCATTCTTTGCTATTTTTCCCCCCCGAAACAACCAATGAATAATTTTATGAATTTTCTTCTTGCTACAAAAAAGTCTTTGAGAAACTGAGGAATTTTTTCAAATGTTATTTGCAGTCTGAGATCTCTTATGGGCAAAATTCTCATGTGATACTGTTGTGTAGAAAACATTCTTGCTTACACAGGAACTAGCATTTTCTACACACTTACACAAATAATATTTCTGTGGAGAAAAATTATTTTTAGTGCAGAAAATGCTGTTTCCTGTGCAGAAAAATGCTGTTGTCTGCACACATACACAAATCACATGTGAGTTTTGTGTGCAATAAGTCCCAGTCTGCCAGTATTCTTGTCTGTACAGGGTTTCTGAACTCAGGAAATACATTTTCGACCATTTTTCAAACATTTTTGAATATTCTTCCTATTTCTAGTGAGCACAGGATTGCAACCTTAATCAATGCTATCTGGTGGCTTCCAGGTTATTTGGGCAGTGAATCCACTCTGGATTTTAACCCAAACTTTCAAGAAAGTATCCAAAGTTCAGCACTTTGGAAAGATCCTAGAAAGTTTGGATTAAATCCCAGAGTGGATTCACTATTCCCCTGATAGGGGATCTTCCAACCCTCTTATTGGCCTTAAGGATGTTCTAATTCAATGTGAGGTGTTCAGCACAAGTAAGTTAAAACAATTCAGATAAAGTTCAGATAATATCCTTATTCAAGGTATGTGGTGTTGACAGCAATAATTCACAGACGTTAAACTATACAGAGGTGCTTGGGCCTGATGAAAGGGTTAGAGCCAGGTTGGTTGGCGGGTGAGGAAAATATTGATTTCCCCCAAATCATTTCTTCAAAGCCCCAACAGGAAAAGTAGCAGGCTTACCTCAGCTGAAGAGCTGTGTCTCCATGTAGGAGAACAACCTTGAATTGTCAACCCCAGAATCGCTCATCATGTAAACAAACCCACAGTATGGAGTGTGCCGCACGTAGTTTGTACTCTCAGCAGCACAAAGAAACACTTGAATAAATATAGTTAGAATCTGCTTGGGTTTTGCAGGTGTGACTCACAGGGGAAGCTGTTAGTCTGAAGAAAATCAGACTCTACAGCTACAAATTAAACATTAATTTTATCGATGCTCTCTGGGTGTAGGGGCTTCTTTGTATCGAGTGACTGACAACATTTTTTTTTTAAAAAATTATTTTGGTCATCAGAATTTGCAGTGGGATTACTTCTGTACACAGTTGTTGAAAAACAAAGGTGTAAGTAATTTGCTTCCCCTGCTACTGATGATCGAGAGGAGGCTATGCCTTCGCTTTTGAGACTGCACAAACAGGGAATAGTTAACTCTGTCTGGATTGCTATTACTGATGAAGAATTCAAAACTCAGTTTCCTTGGGTTATATGCCTCTCATTTCTGAAACTGAGATGGCTGCCTGATTCTTCTTATTTATTGAAAACCAGAAGAGCCATTTTGATTGCTTTTATCAATGCCAGGAAACACAATCCAATGATCTCATGTTCAATGTTAGTTCATTCTCCCTCACCCGATAGAGTATTTGAAGTATTATTGTCAACTCCAGAATGTCACTTCACCAACAAAGAGAGAGAGGAAAAGAACTTCTCTCCTACATTGCAAAATGACAAGACAGCAAAACATAGGCCCTTTCCGCAACGCACCTTTTCACGGAGCTGGGGTACGGGGATCGTGTGAGCAGCCTTCAGCGAGAAGCTCTCGCATACTGGTTCCTTCAGCTCTGCAGCTGCTGCCTGCTCGCGCGAGAGCCCTGCCTCTTCCTTCCACAGTGCAGCCTGGGAGTTTCCCAGGCTGCACTGGGGCAGGAAGCGCGAGTGCCACGGCTCCAGAGCTCTGCACTCATGGCAAGTGCATACTGGGCCCCGGAGCGATGCACAATCATGCACTATTTTTGGCTCAAAGCAGAAAATGAAAAAGTGCACAAGCAGTGCCTGCCAGCCCCTGGAGCGTCGCGTGATTGTGAGTGCATCATGTGGACCACTCCTCACATTCGTGCAATGCTTGAGGGGCCCTTTTGCATGGCGAATGCCATGTGAAAAGGGCCATTATCAGGAATTGCAATACTATGGCAGATGTGGAGGTGGAAAAAATATTTTTTTAAAAATCAGAAAATCGTTGAAAAACACATTTCAAGTGTTGAGAAACCCTTATGAGAAGAATACTGGACTGATGAGAATCTTCACAGTGTGGGATTTATTCTGTGTAAAATTTGCATGGGGCTGTTTTGTGTAGAAAAAAGCATATTCTGCATAGGAAACAGCTTTTCCTGTGCACAAATACTACTTTCTGTGCAGAAAAATGGTATCCTGTGCAGGAAATAACATGTTCTGTGCAAATCAACCACATGCAGATTTAGCACAGAATAAGTCACAAATTGCAAATAGATCTCACAAGCACTGACTTTGTCACAGCAGGAATTGCTAAAATTACTCATTGCTTCCTTTCCCTTGAAAAAGAAATTAGCAATGATTTAAATGCCTAGCTCAGAACCTTTTTGTTTGCTTGCTTTTGGAATGCCTTGAACCGGAATAAACAGCTGTTGCAAAGGTCAGTATCTCTGCATTTCTGCTAATGTCTGTAATAAGGGAGTTCTCTACTATACCCGGCAATGGTTAGTTCAGTGGTTAGAACTTTCTCCAGTTTACATTCTCTTTATTGGCAGGGGAGGCATCAACTGAGGAATGGTTCACTGTAGTTTAACTCTGAAACAGCTTGTGGGGAAAGGGACTGGAGAGAAATTCCTCCACCTCCTCCTCCTCTCATAAAACTAGAGCTCAAGGTCACTTGGTAGAGATGTCTGGATGACAGTAATGTGTGTGAAAGTTGAAAGAAAGTGCTTAACACAATGCACACCTCACTCATAAGATGATATGGTGATCATTAGCCTAGATTGCATTGTGTTGACTAAGCCATAAGCTTAGATGGCTTTTATGAATAGGATCATGGAGAACAGCTATACCTCTACAGGCAGCAACTAAGATATCAATGAATATAACCTCCATCCACAGGCAAAATAGTGCTCTGAATCTCAGGAGCCCATTTACATTACAAAACTATAATGTGTGGTATGAATTATAGTGCTTTGATTCCACTTTGACTAACATGGCAGCTTCCCATGGAATCCTAGAGTTTGCAATTTAGCAACACGTCACAACTCTTTGAATGGGAATTCTAAATACCCTTCCCCAAATTGCAGATCCCAAGATTCTATAGGAAGTTCCCATGGCAGGTAAAGTGGAATCATAGCTCTATAATTGTGTAGTGTTAATGAACCTCAGCTCCTGGGGTCAAGATGCAGGAGCTGGTCAATACCTTTCTTTTCTTCCATACTTGTAAATTTCCAGTTTCTGTATGTGGAACTGTGGCATATTAAAACTATTTTGTCCATCTTTTCAGGAAGCAAAATGTCTTATGGCTCTTTCATGTGACATAAATAAAACTATGATTCCACTTTCCTACCAATGGTACTGTTACCCCAAAACATGGATGACTCAGGTGTCACCTGCAATGCCATTACCCACGTGAAAAGGTGGGGAATATTAGCTCAAATGGGAGCCCTGCAAGAGGGGGGTAACCTTACAAGATCTTTTACACCTATACTTACCAGTACTATTGCAGGAAAGGACCAGTAGGAGATCCAAAAACTAGGCTTAATTGTTTTATTGGGGGAATTGCAATTATGCACACAAGATCCAAGCAGTCATGCAAACATACAAGATAAACTGAAGGAAAAGGGAGGAAAGTTTCGGATAGCAAGGTTTTGGGGCGAAGAGGGTGATATTTACCAGCAAAGCAAAGCAGCAAACAAGCAGTAAATCTAAGGACAGTACACAAATGGGAATTGGAGTGGCAGAGTTGGGGCCAGCAATCAGTGTACAGTGAATTAGCTAGCCAAAAACTGGGGTTTTAAATACTCTTTTTCTGCCTGGAGGGCTAAGATGCTAATGGTTGTCCAGCAGAATAAACAATAGGGTCTGAAGAGTGGACAATGGGGTCCAGAACAGACTAATTGTCTTAAACATTAGGTGACAAGGGACTAATGACAGCCATGATAATTCTGTAATTGTCAGACAGGTGTGGGGACAAAAGGGAAGTTTGTTTTGTCAGAGGAAGAGCGGTTAAGACAATCAGCAGTCCCATAGGAACATCTCAGAGACTATTGTCTCTTAAAGGTTTAATCATCAGAGGCTGACTGTAAGTTCATTATCACTGGAGTTTCCCAGTGATTTCTTCACTATGACCTGGCTATGCCTTGAGGTCCCTTTTGACCTGATTTTTTGATGCACGTGTGCAGCTAGCTTTTCCTATTAGCCTGCATGACCATGCAACCATAGTAGGGTATGCTTTACATTTGTGTCAATTAATATTTGCCAATTAAATCATATCAAAGCGTGGAAGTATATGGCCTGCTAACAGCACTGCCTTTCTGCAATGGTGGGATTGTGTGGCCTTGTGAGGCAAGAGACTTTGCCGATGGCAAGACATTTTGAGTCAGATAATTATGCAGTGTTTTACTCAAGAAATGAAAATCCAAGAAGAAATGAGGTGGTATTAATAATGAGGAGGGATGTGGCAAAAGCAGTCAAAGGATATAATGCAATATCTGACTTAATCATACCAATCAGATTTCCATGAAAACCTATCAATATAGCTATAATCCAAATTTATGCTCCAACTAGAGAGGCAGAACATTTAAAAGATTAAAACAGTTCATAAACCTTGTGCACAACTTTTGAAACAAATCAGTGAGGCTGAAAGGCTTACATATATAGACATGTTTTTACCTGATGCCTAAATGATACCAGTGTTGGCGCCAATTGGTTCTTCTAGTTGGGTACCACAGCTGAAAAGCTCCCATCTCACCCAGTGTATTGACCTCACTAGTGGAACACAAACAAGACCCCACAACAGACAGTAATCAATGGCTAGGCATGTAAAGGGAGAAGGTTTTCCTTAAGTGTTGAAGTCCCAAGCCGTTTAGGGTTTTAAAGATCATAACAAGCACCTCGAATTCAGATGGGAAGCTAACTGGCATTTAAGACTGGAATTATGGGATGTCTGTGTGGTATTCCAGTCATATCTTTCTCCATTAGCTTCTTGATTGTACTTCCTTGGCCTTTTGTCTCTCTCTTCCCAATGCATTTCTTTGATACTTTCTTATGCTTCCCCGACCTTCCTACAATGTGACTGAATGTTTTTTTGAATGAGATTCTGAATATTTCCTGAGCTGGGAAGATGGGGTGCACTTAGCTACAAGTGCTAATTATGTGACTCTTAAGTACAGAGAAAGCTAAGGCAGTAAAGACACAGGTGAGCTCAAGGGCTGTCATTTTCCCTCAAATTAAACAGTTCACTAAACTAAAAGCATCTTTGTTCAGCCCTGTAGCTTGGTCCAGTGTTTCACTCTTGGTAAACAAATACCTCACATTTATCCACAGTGCTTAGGAAAATATGCTGCGGGCACATAGTGCATCCAAAGATTACTTTCTTTGAGCATAGGTTGCTTGTTTTGCTTGTACTATTAATAACTTGCAAAAGCAATTAACTTTTCAGTGTTGTGTACTTTGCAATTTTTATCTCATTTAATGTTCACCAAGAAGCTTGCGAGGTGGTCAGGGAGAGAGGTTAACAAAAGAACTGCTGCTAGATTACTAGTCCTGTCAACATTTGTTTGGGTGAAAAAAATGTTTATACACATTTCTCCTGAGTAAGACCTTTCAAATTCACTTGCATTCCACATAAGGCTGTGGTCCCATTAAAACCTTTGCATTGCATAGGGATTACTTGACAGCAAATTGGCTTAGGAAAAGATCATAAGATAAATAAGCTTTTTAGCTGGACTTTGATTGCCCATCTAGATAAAGTGAATTGTGAAATATTTTGAGTTCAGGGAGTTGCCCAATGAGTTTTGGCAAAATCAAAGTTTTGGTTATATGAGCAGAACATCTAAAATGCTCTTGGCCTAGTGACAAAAGGTAGCTCTCATATGAGAAGGACAGCTGAATCTGCTCTACCCAATCTTTAAAGAAGCTATTCATGATCTTGAACCTATCTTGAGATAAGTTTTAGCACTTTGGAGAAGTCCTTTAAAGTTCAGACTGAAACTCTGGCCAGTTTCAACACTAAACCGACATAGAAGTCACCAGCTGTTACTTTACTGTCCATGAAGCTTCTTGTGATCTTTGTCCCATCCTGTCTATATACTGTATAATTGGCATGTTCCGATTTATTCAGTGATTATTCTTGCTCTTATTATTTAGTGCTCCTTGAACATTCCCTTCAACAGTAGCTTACAGTCTAGCTCATGCAACTGTAGAAAAAATGTTCCCTGCTGTTGAGATCTGATATCCAATCCCTCTGATGACCAATCTTTGGACTGTGACCATAAACAGCCCACCCAAGAGATGTTGCAGATCCTTAAGCCACTAGAACTTCAAGCTGAGGTGGAATCTCCTGAAAACAATTAGGAAGGAACTGGAATAATTCCCTTGCGAGGAAAGATTACCTTTGAGGTTCTTTCACTGTAAGAAAAAATGAATGAAAAGAGAGAGGATAGAGGGGTGGAATATTATGTATGATGTGAAGACAGTAGCCAGGGAGAACTTTTCTCCCTTGCTCATAAGTCTAGAAATTGAGATCATTCACTGACGCTGAATGGTGGAAATTCTAGAAGTGTGTGTGTGTGTATGTGTGTATGACTTCTGAAACTGACACACGATGTAGTAAAGGCTGTCGACCTGAATAGTTTGGGAAGGAGATCAGAGAAATTCATGGAGGTAAGGGCTACCCATGGCTATTATAGCTATCGCCTCCTTCATTGGAGGCAGTATTCATGTGTCTATCAGTTGCTTGGAAATGCAGAATGAAATCTGCAGGTAATCTCTCATTCTGTTGGCCACTGTATGAACAGAATGGTGGAGCTTCAGTCTCATCACAAGGGTGTTCTTATATTTTTAAGATTAAGTCCAGTTATAAAGTGCAGAAGCTAGAGTAAATGAGAACTCACCTTCCCAAATCTGATTTAAGACAGCTACTACCCAATGTGGTTGTTTCTTTGTGTGGCTTGCCATGTGGAACACAAAGAGATAAACAAAGACATTCAGTGGAAGTTCCTTTGAAAGCTTGAAGCCAGAGAACTATTCATTTGTATTTCTTTGAAATTCAGGTAGAGAGACAAGCTCTGACTTGATGCACATAATGGCTGCAATACAACAACCCCTCAACTTAGTGTAAATATCTGTATGTAGATATATGCTTCTGGAACACATGTTAATAACTGGCTGTTGTGCAATGTGTACAACTCAGATTTCATAAACACAATGCACAATGTTGCTACACACGCCAATCCACTTCTGCTACTGTCAGCAGAATATATCTATGTTGCTATGGAGAATAATTTGCTCTGCATACATAGCATGACTTATGCATGTGTATGTTACTACCAGCATGCCAGCCAATATGAATTAAGAGCTCAGTTGGTCATATCCGTCTGATGTAGATAAACATTCAAAAATACAGCCATACAGTTGTATCTCATCATTACTTAGAATCATAGAGTTAGCTTCATGGGCTTTCAAGTCTAACTCCCTGTTCAGTGCAGCATCTTCAGCTAAGACATCCCCAGCAGGTAGCTATCCAGCCTCTTTTTGAAGATGTCTAGGGAAAAAGACTCCACCACCTGTCTGTGCAATACGTTCCATCGACAACCAGCTCTTACTGTCAAGAAGTTCCTTCTACTGTTCAATTGAAGAGATTGTCAGGACTCTCATCAATGTTTTGTCACCTAATGTTAAGGCAATCAGCCCATTCTGGACTTCTTTGTCTGTTCTATAGAAAAGCCATTATAGCTTTGTCCACACACCCTCGGTCAGGGCAGGGAATAGGGCATAAAACCCCCAGCTCCAACCCAAGTGACTTGTACTACTTTGGACCTAGTATGGCGCGCTCAGATCTCTGTTCCTCTGTGTTGCATTCAGGCCTTTTCCGCACTTTGTTTTTGCAACAGGGCAGAGCGTCCTCCATCGAGGACGTTTGCACTTGGGGGCTGATTGGGTCCGGACTACTTTCTGTAGTTCTGGACTTCGGCCCGCTCCGGAATGATCAGAAGTGGTCGCTCGCCGTGCTATTGAAAGACCGCTTAAAACAGGTCTTTCAACAGTGCGGCATGCCCCACTCCGTGGCTGTGCTCTGGTGTAGATGTGCAGGCTCGCACCAGTGCGAGGCTGCAGATCTTCTGGGGGTGGGCTTTAGGCTGACGAGCTTCACCGGTTGGTGGAGAGCCTACACCAACTGGAAGCTGCCATTTTCGTCCCTGGAGCAGTGTGTAGCGTGGCCATGCATTGCTCCAGATCAGCCTGGATCTTCCGAGGGAGCACGCCAGTCCAGTAAGTAACAGAACAGGGCGTTTTCTTTACCAAGTGCGAAAAAGCCCTCAGACTCACTGTCTGAGCCACTGTGCTTTGACTTTTTGCTTCAGGATTGGTAACTATCACTTTTCCACTCAATTGCTCTCTGTCCAACCTTTCTTGCCTCATTTTCTGATAGCCTTGCATGGTTCTTGAGAGTGTCTGACTTCTTGAGGGTTTTTAATTCCCAGTAAAATACTCTGTTTAACTTTTAACTGGAGTCATCTCTGCAGTTAGTACTAGTATACAAAGGTGAAAAAATCCTGCCATTACACTCCTCTCACAGGCCTACTTCGAATTATAATTCTGAAAGAGACACCGGCATTGTGGGTGGCCAGTTATGAACAGAAAGCCTCCCCTACCTTTTAGGGTAACACTTCTCTAACTGATGGTCAGTACTACCAGGTGTGACTGAGAGCTCCATGGGTCTACAGCTTGGATCATACAAAACACCTACAGTCTTATCTTTATCCTTATCCTAAACACTAGAGTAAAACAGATCAGATTGAAGTTCTGGAAATAGATAGATAGACGTCAAACCCTGTGGTTGCCTGCAACCATCCCTGTATCAAATGATGCTTTCTTATAGACAGCTGCCTTAATTATAGAACACAGGTCAATAAACTATTCAGTACTGTGGTGATGAACCACCATTAAATGATTCAGAGAGCTGGCAGGCAAAGTTGCCCCTGCTCTGGGTTTTATTAACAGTGTGGGTGTTTGCAGTCTCACCCTTCCCCTTCCAGGTCAGTAAATCCTGATAAAGGGCCATTTACACATTCTACGATCTGTATTATCCAAAGCTATAAAAGTTTACAAATGAATGGGACACACTTTGACTGCTCAGCTTTCCTGTTGCCTGCTGCTGCATTTATCATATTTATTCCCCATCTCTCCAATAGGCAGTGAAGTGTTGTGGGGCTTCACAAGTGGAATTCAAAATATTCAGATTAACCCTTGCAGCTGAAAAGCTGTTGGTGTTTGGAATAACTAAGGAGACTTTTCCATTCCCATGCTGTCATGTTTGCTGTAGCTGCACTGGTGTGAGTTAGGACTTGTTATACAACAGATGTGGAAAGTGTGAAAAACTGATACACATTTCTTAATATGCAGTTGATATGTGTCAGGGTGCTATTCTGAATCAAGTCTTACAAGGATGCTTCCCCAAGGCCCTGGAGAAACATGTATGCCTGACACATTTTATGTTCTTGCTATAAAGAACATGGATGGCACAGCACTGTAGCTGTGGGAAACAGCTGCTGCACAGTGCATTAAGCAGTCCCAAGGATTTATAATCCCAGCTTAGAAAAATGGCTTTTTGGATTTACACAGCCAGAATCAGACACTCTCCAAATGTCCTGATTTGGCAAGGACAGTCCTGATTATCATCTGTTGTCCCACTTTTTCACCTTCTTCTAAAGCAGTGGTGCTCAACCTGTGGGTCCCCAGATGTTTGTGGACTTCAGCTCCCAGAAGCCCCAGCCACTATGGTCAATGCTCAGGGCTTCTGGGAGCTGAAGTCCATGAACATCTGGGGACCCACAGGTTGAGAACCACTGTTCTAAAGTGTCCCAGTTTCTCCCTCTTCCCCTCACTTCCCTCTGTTGTCTTCAGCTTACTTTAGTTACTGCAAACTAAGTTCAAAGTGTAAGAGTAACCTATACTCAATTGACTCAAAAGGTGTGATAGATGATGGCTCTGAGATTGATAGGTAATTGATTATGCCAGGAACAGAGCCAGTGATTGACCAAACCAGCTTGCAAACATCCCCATCAGTTGAAAGACAAGCGAAGGCAGAGTTGCCCCAGCCAGCTCCAGAGGGAGAAGGAACCAGCAGTGATTTGGAAGAATCACATTCACCTGTGCCCCCTATCTCCTAATCACCGAGGAGATTGAAACAAACAGCTCAGAGGGAAGCTGCTTTGGCTAGATTAAGGAGACAGAACAATGACAAGTAATACTTGTTTTCAGTGGCTGTTTAAATCTTTGAGCATGGCTTGCTGTTTGCTTGTAGCAAATTACTACGCAAGCCCTCACGACCCTTGTGTTCCAGCTCCCTCGACCCCTCTGGAAGGACCTTTGGCTTTCTGGTCCCTTTGGATTTGACCTTGACTTGGCTTGGCTCAGCGTTTCCACTTGTTGTTTGTATTAGACACTCCCCACTGCCTCCTCCTCCTCTTGGGCAAGTACCTTTGCCTCCCCTCCCTTGCTGGCAGAGAGGCACAGGCAGGGAGTTGGACTCGACAAAAGGGAGGAGATAAGAGGAGGGGGTAAAATCTTGCCTGTCTCAGGCAAAAGCAAATTGCAGCAGCCCCTCCTAGCCTGTGTGTTCTTCCTCATTAATGACTTTCACCATCTTACTCACAGGCCCTTTCCGTAGCACCCTCCCATGCAGCCATGGGGCTGGGAGAAGGATGGGACTGCAATGACGCTTTTGCATGATGTTGGCGTGGTCCTGCTTCCTCTCTCATCTCCAGGTAGTATGATTGTGGCATGATCACATCACCATTCTGCAGTTACTTGTCCTGTGGAAGGGCAGGAAGTGTGATGGTGGTGCTTCCTGCCTCAGCACAGCCTGGGAAAGTACCCAGCTGCACTGTTGAAGGAAGTGGCGTGTCCACCGCGCTTCCTTCCACAGGGAGCCAGTCCTGTGTGGAGAGCAGTGTGGTCATTGTGCTCCCTTCCTAGCAAAGCTGCTGCCGGATTACCACTGGACACCACCATAAGAAGATAAGCTGCATAAAGAGCCACACTCTTGGTCAAACATGTCCTGGTTTTCATCTGTGAAATGTTGGAGAGTATGAAATCTCTCAAGTAGCAAAGCTACTGGACCTGCTACCTGGAAGGATTTGGGGAACTGTGGCCTCCACAAGGCAACTTTTCCAAGTCCTGGTTGTAAAACAAGAGAAACGTTGATCTTCGTGAGCTCAAAATCTGAACTCCAAAGCTTACTTCATCTCCACATCCCAGAATAATAGGCAGACTGAGATTTAGGTCCTTTCTGCACTACACTGTTATAGTGCTTATTCCACTTGCAACATCCTATGGAATCCTGGAGTTTGCAGTTTAGGGAGGGCCTTCAGAATTCTCAGCCAGAGAGCTCTTTGGCCTCACTAAACTACAAAACGCAGAATTCTACAGAATGTTGAAAGTGGAATAATAGCACTCTGTGTAGTGCAGAAAGGCCCTTAAATATTCACCAGCGTTTGTCCTTCCCAAGTGTTCTGACTTAGCTGTCCTCTAAAATTATGTATCTGAATGATTCAGAAAAGTAAATTTTGAGAGAAAAGGCATTTAGAAATATAGATTTAGTAAGCAAATATATGTAGAAAAGCTGGGGAAAGTTGAGAAAAGACGTTTAAAATATAGCTTAGGATGCACATTTTCCTTTAGATATTTATTCTTCACAGGCAAAAATGACATGACATAGATTTATTTCTCCATCCCCTGTTCTATGCCTGTCATCACAACATGTAGGATGCACTCATGGTAGGGCATGGGAGGGAGACTTTGGCGTGTGCTTCATCTAGAACTGTCTCTGTGAGACAGAGCTTAAATCTGTGGATGTCTTCATGCATAGTTTAGCACTCATGTTATGCAAAAAAGAAGGGAGCATGGGGGGGACAGATAGTATAAGTTGGGCCCACTCATGCCCATGTTTAGGTACAAAGACTACAGAAAAGTGTGACCTGCAACATGTTGTCAGACTGTGACTCTCATCAACCATAACCAGCATTTTTTTTAAAAGAAGAAAAAATTAGGCCATTTCTGCACTACCCTGTTATAGTGCTATTATTCCAGTTTCAACATCCTGTGGAATTTTGTGGTTTGTGGTTTACTGAAGCCAAGGAGCTGTCTGGCTGAGAATTCTAAAAGCCCCTCCCTAAACTACACGCCCCAGGATTTCATAGGCTGTTGGAACTGGAATAATAGCACTATATCAGTGTAGTGTGGAAATGGCCTCAGATTATTCATGGAAAAGGTCGTAGTAAAAGAAGAAGGTGTTACACCTCCACAAGAAGAATTAACTTTTGGAAGGTGGAATAATTTGAGATATAATAGGCTCTGGGGATGGGGTACACTTAGCAATAGTGGTAGATTAAATTTAGAGTAGAATAGGTAAAATCTATCTATCTATCTATCTATCTATCTATCTATCTATCTATCTATCTATCTATCTATCTATCTATCTATCTATCTAGTATATTGATAAACAGAGTAATAAGAGAAACTAGGAAAGAATAATTATGGTTTAGGAAAGAAGAATGAAATTATGAATATTATATTTTGAGATGGATAGAAATAAGAATGAAATGACTAATAGTATATTTTGAAAATGTTAATTATAGGTATAATTAATAACAACTGGTATAATAAGAATGAGATTCAGATATGTATAACCAAAAATATATAATCGGCATGATTTATAATACATTGTATAAGTAATACTATGTAAATGAAATTTGGAGAGAAATAGAAATGTAAGCATTTTATTTTATTTTAGCTTTCTCTTCACTTCTATGTTTGTCACATTATGTATTTTTTTTTACAATTTTATATACATATATATATATAAATGAAAATGGGGCAGAAAATGGGGCAGAAAGCAAAAACCCATATATATATATATATATATGTATACACACACATGCACACGCGCGTGCACACACACACACACACACACACACACAAAGGAAATAGCCTCAGATGCAGAAAAGTAGAGCAATAACATTAACAATGGTTACTGAAGGAGAAGGGGAATTTATATACAGACATCAAAGGGAGAATGTAGAGGAAAGACAATACGGCTTTGGTTGGGCTACGCTTAGCTTGGTCTAACTTAGAAAAATAGTTATGTCTCTGTAGAATTCTGTGCCTTAGTTTCAGGGACTTTTCTCTAGAAGAACAAGTTGACACAGTTAAGGTTGCACCCAGAATATTTTGCTCCTTCCTGATGGGTAAGTGTTAACACCATTCTGACAGCAAGGAAGGAAGAGTGGGTTATTTACCTAGAAGGAGCCTGTGGAAGGCCAGTTTAGATGCCTGGCTTGGAAAGATAACTTAAACATCTGCTAGAAATGTTAGCTGGATGAAAAGTTACCCTGACACATGCGCAATTTATGTGATCTGGCAACTTTTAGATAACTGTATTAGAGTATACAGTACAAAGCTCAGGGCCTCCATTCTGTTCAGATTTTGGCCTGTCAGGGAGCGGGACAGAGATGCATTTCTTTCAATAAAGTTGGATCCTTGATTCACCAGCATGGCCTTTTAATTTTTCCTGACTGACTGGGGGAAAGCAATTTCTCTTCATTACATGGAATACTGATTTTGTTTCCTTGCTAAATCTTGAAGGGAAAGAAGGAGAAAGGAGTATAAAATTGCTAAATATCTGCTGTTCCATATATTGCCATGAATTTATACTAGTAAAGACTTCATGGGTACATATGTTTTCCTCTCTGTTGGCCCCGTTTATATGTAATAAAAATTTCCATGTGTAAAATAATTTCCTTGTTTTGTTCAAAGTTATCAGTGGCAAAGAAAAGTCTAAAGCATTTCTGATATATGCCAGTATCCTACATTGGCTGCGTAGTTACATATGCATAAAAAGTCATATATCCTGGTTTGATTTCCCCCCAGCCCACTTAAGAACCAGCGTTGGAATTTGAGTGAGGGAGGTCCACTCAACTTTGAACTGGGGTACGTGGAGAATAATATTTCCACCACCCTCCAGTCAAGGAGTTGGGTTGTGACAAGGACATACAACTGAAGTCCTCCTCTTCACTGCCATAGCTTTACTTGCTGGCAGGAAGCACGGTGAAAACCTCACCCTCCCTTTTCTTGGATTGGAAGCTGAATGGACCTCCTTCACTCTATTTGGCTGCTTGTATTAAGGTGGGCTGGGGTGGCATATATGTAAGTTTGCAGCAAGACTTGGTGAATATAAACCCGTTACAGATCTGTAACTCTTTAGCGCCATTTCTACACTACGCTGTTACAGTGCTATTATTTCACTTTCAACATCCTATAGAATCCTTGGATTTGCAGTTCAGGGAAGGGCATTTAGAATTCTCAGCTAGAGAGCTCTTTGGCCTCAGTAAACTACGAACCCCAGAATTGCGCAGGATGTTGAAAGTGAAATAATAGCATTGTAACAGTGTAGTGTGGAAATGGCCTAGGCTATGAACCTGTACAGTAATATGGAATACCATCCAACATTCATCAATGGAATAATAAAGTTATTATTTATTTTGTTTCGGTTCATTTCTGTTTCAGTTCATTTGTCCTAAGAATTTACCAAAAAATTCACCAATGTCTTCATATTCAGAATAGAAAGAACATGAGATTATAAAAAGAAGGAGGAGGAAGAGGAAGAAGAAGAAGAAGAAGATGGGAAGAACCAAAACTGGAAGATTTGTGTATTTTGGCAAAGGACCTGGTGTACTTAACATTTCATTATGTGTATATTAACTGTGTCACTGTTGAAATACAGGATTACCATGACATTCCTCCTCACCTCAAATCTTTAATACCTATATGGCAGACTTATGCAATATGGGCTTTCCCCCCTTCAACTGGGACTAGCTATAGCTGTTGAAATTGGCTGGGGCAAATGGGATTGAATTCCATTTATTTTTAGGGAATTTACCAAATTTGCAAAATTCTTAATATCCAAGGTGGTAAGATTTAAAAATGAAAACCCATCCATACTATTGCTGCTTTACTGTTTGGTGGGGGCACCTGAATCAAATGTGGGCTCAGAGAATATCTTTCGGAGACCTTGATTTAGTCCTGAGCCATCAGATGTTATAATCCCTTTTGTAACATGTTAAATGGCTCATAGCAATGTACTTTCTGAAGTAAAAAGAACAACAGCCTTGTTCTAATGAAGGAGACCTTTTGCAAGGCTATTATTCCATCTGGCTTTTAAAAAGAAGCTTTTCCTTAGCTCTAACCTTCTCAAGAATGCATGTCTTTCTTATCTACCCCCCCAATGTTTGATTTATGGTGTTATCAAGTTGTTGTGCTGTGTCTGCAGATTTTTTTTCTTTTTTCGGTTGCAATGTTTGTTGTTTGTGCGCTTCATCTCTTGACTCCTATAGGACACTGTGAAAATGATGCTGGATTAAACAAAATATGCCATATTGATCATAAATGTATCTAGCTTGGTTTTAAAACCAATGAGGCTTATAATTAAAAAAAAGTTCTTGGATATAAAATGAAGATGGTGAAAATATCTCACAGTGCATCAGCCCTCAGATTGTGTATGCATAACTTGTTTTGGGGACTTTGTAATGGGACTTCATAATGAGATGGATCCAATATTAATCATGTTTATAGAACCTGTTGCTGTTTGCTGCCATCAAGTCAACTTTGACTTTTGACAACCCTACGAAGGAGACAACTCCAAGAACTGCAGTCATTATCTGGGGCCTTGCGAACTCAGTGCCATGGCTTCCTTGATTGAATCAATGTACCTTTAGCATGTTCTCCCTGTTTTCTATTCCCTTCCACTTTATCAAGCATTATCATGTTTTCCAGTGAGTCACATTGTCTCATGATATCTCCAAAATACGACAGCTTCAGTTAAGCCCTCTTTGCTTCTAGTGTGAGTTCAGGCTTAATTTGCTCTAAGATTCATTCATCCAATATCATGCCTACTGAGGTCCCGCTATCAGACTAGCATAGTGTAAATCAACACTCATGTAGTTACTGGGTGGTTATGCTACACTGTCTTCCTGCTGAAGACTGAGGTGAATTCTGCACGATGTTATTATAGCGCAACAGCAGTAAGTTGTTTCTGGTCCAGACGTCATGTTACTGCATGATGTTATCACTATCCAACTGCTATCCCGCCCCCAAGTGACATCAACCCATCAATTTTTTTCCAGAAAAAAATCCATTAAGAACCTCCTTTGGTGCTTCAATCCTGTCAGCTGTTCAGTGCAGTCTCATTATAGTGCTTGATAGTGCTTCCTGTTATCACGGATCCAGTAGTGAGTGGGCTGTGGACATGTCCAGATCATCTCTCTCTCAGCAGCTCCCATGGTGTGGTAACTTTCTATCATCTCTCCATGTTTATTTTGAATTTCTCCTTTCGGTTAGAACTTTTTATATTTTTTAAAATACATTTTTAAACATTATAGGGCAAAAGTGCAATAGTGTACTGGCATGCCATGCTGTTACAACATTGCTGTGTTAGTACAGCTTCCCCAAAAAACAAACAAACAAAAACAAAAAGGGCAGTGGGGCAGCGCAAAGACAGGACGTGGGAGGGGCCAAGGATGCTGTAGTGCGAAAGGAACACTGGTGGTAATACTGTTGTCCAACCGCTTCAGGCAAAAGGGTGCAGAAAAGAATCTTCCTCACCCGATAGCATCTTGTGAATGATGATGCCAGGATTGTAACGCTACAATGTGCTAACGGCATCTAGTGCAGAAATTCCCTGACATTGTGCAATTGATTGCACATCTGCCAATATATCTGTTTACTATCTCATTGTGCACTGGGAAATGTATAGTGGCTACTTCTGCAATTCCAATGAAGAAAGTGTTTCATTGAAGCCATTGATGAATATTTACACACCATGCAAGAATGTGCAATTGCATGGTTAGAATCTTGTTAGCTAGTCCCGCAAGACTAGACACATTTACTCCATTATTCAATGCTGAGTCAACCTGTAGGCAAAGCCAATGGATTCAATGGCTCTACTATAGTGGGGACTAACAATAGGATTTAAGCCCGTGTGAATGTTTAGGCTTGTTGAACTTCCCTTATGCAGTCATGAACTGAACACATCCATTGCACAATGGCTGAAGAAGTTCAACTCCATGTTTCAGGAAATTTACACAGGTGTAAGTCAGAGTTAATTCTGGCCAGAATCCTTTTGGTGTCATTCTTGTTGTTGTTTTTGTTGCTGTGTGCCTTCAAGTCATTTCTGACTTATGGTGACCTTAAGGCAACTCTATCATGGGGTTTTCTGGGGCTGAGAGTGTGTGACATGCCCAAGGTCACCCAGTGGGTTTCCATGGTCAAGCACAGAATTGAATCCTGGTCTCCAGGATTGTAGTCCAATGCTCATATCACTACATCACACTGGCTCTCAAAATAGTATAAAGAGAACTAAAAATATGGCAAAGTAGATCAGCACTCCCTATGGGGCAAAAATCTTAATTTTAATTTTTTAAAAACTTTTAAAAATTATTTTGCAAGTAGTGTGGTTGGGTTGCAGCACTCTGGAGGCTAATTTGGCACCCTCACCTGAAATATTTGCCCATGTCTGACATAGCAGGAGGTGAAAAGACCTCCACCTGACAATTTGTACAACCACTGCCAGCCAGAGTAGACTATATTTGGCTAGATGGTCCAACAGTCTGACATGGTAGAATGAAACTTCCTGTGTCCTTAATTTGAAGTGCTACCTACAAACATGCCTTCGCTGTGATAACCTCCATCAATGACTTTTCTCCTCCTGTGCTTCTTTCCTTTGTAATCCGTGCCAACAGCTAACAAGCTACTGAACTGGCAGTAAATTACAGCATTCTATTCCCCCTCTAGTCACTTGCTTCCTGTGTCACATGACTGCAAATTTATTAAAATCAATGCTAAGCTCACTGGGGAGAGGGAATCAGAGAGCTCTGTTTTTTGCTGGAGATCTTTTATTTAGTGTAACTTGACAGGTGTGTTGGAACAACAACAACGAAAAAATCCCCAGTGAAAATCAGATCAAATGTAAGCCACGGAGAGAACGGTTTTCATTCTCCAGGGCCCTTGAAACATCTTATTTCATCTTCCTAGGTTTTCTGTTCCATGATACACTTGCAGATGACAGACTTGCAAAAGAAACCCCTGAGCACCTGAAGTTTACTGCTGTGTTCCTGATAAGGGTCTCCATTGAAAACACAACTTCTTTTTGGGGTACTAATTTCATTGAAAGCACTTTTCTTCGAAGGGCATGAGAACCATTATTCAGATACAATGGAAATGTAGCGTAACATGTGTATGCTTGCTGCACACATTAAGATGGAAAATAGATGCCCATCAGTCCTACGTGAAAGACTGTATCTCCCTATATGAACTTGCCAGAGTCTTAAGATCCAAGGGGGGGGGGCTTTCTTTCAGTCGCTCCACCATCACAGGCTCATTTGGCGAGGGCACAGGACAGAGCCTTCTCAGTGGCTGCTCCTTCTTGTTGTTTCAAGTTGTTTCTGATTTATGGCAACCCTAAGGCAAACCTATCATGGGATTTTCTGGGGCTGAGAGTGTGTGATGTATCCAAGATCACCTAGTGGATTTCCATGACTGAGCAGAAATTGAACCTTCATCTTTAGGATCATAGTCCAGTGCTCAAACCACTACAACATACTGTTTTCTACCCTGTGGAATTCTCTTCTGTGGGAAGATAGGCAGTTCCCCTCTGCTCTCTGTTCATTGGCAGGCTAAGACCTTTTTATTCAGACAGGTATTTAATGATTAATTTGTGGAAGGGAACCTTTTTATGATGAGTGCGTTATAAGTTTTGTGTGTTTTTGAAAGCTGATATACTCTTTATAAGCTACAGTTTCAATGTGACAATTTTACAATTGAATTTTAAATTTTTATTGTTAGGTCTTAGCTTACTCTTTCTGGGAGCTGCCTCCAGAAGAAAGTTGGCATATAACTGGAACAATTTTTTTTTAATGAAGGTACCTAGATGTTTTCTTTTCCCCAATGGTTAAATATCATTTGAAGGAGAGCAAGGGAACATAGATAAGCCATTCCTATCCAGTATATCACCTTCTCCTTGTTTTCAGCCTCCCACATGTTGAAGGGTGACCGTTCCTTTAGTCAGATGTTCCTTATCAGCTTTGAATTAATATATGAAGTGGGGATAGCCAATTTCTGGCTCCTTCTGTTGTTGCTCACAGGACGACAAAAGTTCTTTCTTGCAAGATACTTCTTCTCTTCAGACTTGTTGCTTTACATGTGGGGAACATGACAAGAGGGGAACATGGGGTTAACCATTCCCTTGGTTCAAATCAAGTAGGTAACATCTCAATAGTGCTTATCTGTAATGGATAGGGTTGCCATAATGGAAAATGGAGACAGTTACCTTTACCTTTAATAGTCGTATATAAAAAGGAATTTCAGAAGCTGTTGATTGGCACACAACCAAATAAACAACCCTGATGAAGTCCTCTCTTCTATGATACCACTAAAGGTACAGGAACCATCTCCAGTTTTCACTCTGGTAACCCAAGAAATTGGGAAGGTCTCCGTGCAGTTTAAAATACTCCATAATCATGCAGCTGAACCCTCCAAGGTGCTGTGGAGAAGCTACATGAAAATGTGTGTAAAGGGGCAGGGGCTGGCCCGTGACAATTTGCTGCCTGAGGTGGACCAGATGGTTGCAAGACAGACAAGATGGAATCTTCTCCATTCTATATAAAGAAGCCGACTGGATTGCTGGTTGAATCTTGTTTCAGTATTTGAAGCTGACTTCATTGCATCTGAGAGCAGCAGGCAAGATTAGGGAATCAGGACAGGCTGTGTGGGACGCATGAATTTTTTCTCTCCACTGAAAATGAGAAAAAGGGGTATTGAAAATAGATTAGGTGATTTCCCCAATTTGAGGGCAACAATCACTCAGGCCAAAGAGTCATCCTATTGGGTAATTATGGAGGAAAATATTTTTTTCACCTATTTTTATTAAAGAAAAAAATGGTGCAAGTTGCATAATATAATACTATAACATCCATCTCTAGATTTCAATATACACCAGTTATAAATAAACAAAATAAAAATATAAAGGAAAAAGAATTTCCGTATCTCAATAAGCTTAATAATAATAATAAGGGAAAATTTCAATAGAAGGAGGAGTCACGCTAAGTGAATGGTAGACTATATCCACTAGACAGTTGCAGCAATTTAATGCTACTTTACCATGGCTCTGTCCTGAAGAATCCTGGGATATGTTGTTTGCTGAAGTATTTAGAACTCACTGCCAGACAGCTAAAGCAATGTAGTTCAAGGAAGTGCACTCTTTAGGTACTAAATCAAATTACAAATCCCGGAATGTAGCCACAACAAGCAATGTGGTATGAAACTGCATAACATGTATAACATTCATATTTTCAGCCACAGAATTTAACTGTCTGGCTAGGTGGCCAATGCAACCTAATAAATGTGGGAGGGTCTGATAAGCCAAAAGCTAGCGTATTTGCTGACATATAAGATGCACCTGTATATAAAATGCACCCCATTTATACACTGGTAAATACTATTTGCTGGTGTATAAGACACACTGGCCCTACGCTCATTTTCAAACAGAATTTTTTTGGGAAAAAAGTGAGTCTTATATGCCAGCAAATACAGTATATTGTACGACAGAGTTTTATAATATATAGAGAGGATAAAACCAGACACACTGTTGTTTGTATGTTCATTCTGGGTTAACAGAGGATTGGGACTGTGTATCTTGTTTTCTACTCATCAGATGACAAAGGCAGATTTATTTTTTCCCTGTTATGTCTCTAAATTTTTATAATGCAAATGGCAGGATCTCCAAGAAATCCTTTCAGATGTAGGCCTGAACTGAATATTCTCCAGTTTTAATTTACTGGTGAAAAATATCAGTTTGATTGCTTTGTTACATTTATATTCCACCTTTCCTTCCAAGAGCTCAAGGCAGTGCACATAATTCACCCAAGTTAACAACCATGTGAGGTGGGTCATGCTAAGCAACAGGAATTGGTTCAAGACAAAAAGGTAACATTTCCAGAAATTATGAAGCTATGGGAGGACTTTTTTCCTTCAGTTTTTGTCAGAACTTCATCCCTCCAGAAATTTTTGGAAATACTGAAAAAATGTGATATGAACATCCTTTATTGATTTAAAATCACTTTGTTTCTTTAGGAGCAAACCTCTGTTATTTATATTTTGCTTTGCTGTAAAATTATCATGTCCATCATATTAAAAACACAATTTATTCAGAGAATAATTACAAATTGAATTTACTTTTTAAAATTTGTATTTCTTTGTTACCTGTGGAGCTATACAATCTTGAACTGTAGGAACTCCTTTGGTTTCAAAGTGCTGAAAAATTAACTGAAAAGGAAAACAGGGACATTTCTGCACTACACTGTTATAACGCTATTATTCTACTTTCAACATCCTATAGAATCCTGGGGGAATCCCACTTTAGGAAGGGGTATCTTTGGCCTCATTAAAGTATAAACCCCAGAATTCCACAGGATGTTGAAAGTGGAGTAATATAACAGTGTAGTGCGGAAATGGCCCAGGTTTGTAATACTGTCATAAGACATACACATTTGAGTGGCATATTTCTAATGCCACCAAAACCACACAAATGACTACAAAAATGGTGATAGAGAACAGCCCTATTGAAACATAATGTATGATGGATATAATATTTGATAGGGAGGTCAGCCGAGTTATTAATTTTTTTTAAATGAAGTGTATCTGCAGATGGTTCTTTCTCCTCTAAATGTTGGCTTAAGTAAGAGGGTTCCTTTGGGTGACATCCTTGTTTTATTAATGAGCCCCTTCTCTGATCTGACATGAAAATGAGGTTTAAAAAAGCCTCATTGCAGATGTTGAACTGTTGTTCAGTGTTAATAGGAACAGGGGATCCATCATCTAGGCCATTATCCCAACCCCTATGAGGGCCTGAGTTGACTCCATGCCATGATAATTAAGTGGTTAATGCTGTTTGCACCCTTTCCCACAATGAAATGCAACATGAAACCCTTAGGTCCCGTTTTTAGTATCATTAACCATTTCTCTCTCTTTATTCAGCTGTTTCACATATTGATCAAGAGAAACAATGTTCTGGAGAAAACTCACAGAGGGTTTTACAAGGTTCAAACCAGCCAAATTAAATTACTATACGTGGTACAGTTAATATTTCTTCTGTCTGTAGCAGAGATATGGAACCTCACAGTTCGGAGGGTCAATGGGGCCATTGTGGGATCCAGATTTAGCCATCTGGGGTTTCTCAGAAGGTCACTTCCTTTGTCTATGACCCTTGCAGCTTCTCTTCTTCTAAAGGATTCAAATACCTCTCCTCAAGATATGTTACTGGCAGTAAAAAGTTAAACTACAGTAGTATTTTGTCTGGCCCTTTTACCTTTGGACATAACACCATTGTGATCCCTCGTCTTGGCCAAGCCATTTCAGAGTTCCTCATCCTAAAGTCTATAGCTAGTGCAGACTAAAACATAAGATCACGTTGCGAATTTTAGGAGTGATTGTCTACATCCTGGACCCTAAAGAGTAGATCAATTAGTACAACCACTGGACAGACCCATTGCCTATTGGGATAGGAATAGCAAGTAAAACACCCCCCGAAACAGTATGTCTAAACTTTCACCATGCATGGGGAACTTCTTGGACTATTTTAGGTAACTTCCTTTTCACCTCCTGTTTTGAAAAAGAACTGTCCTGGCCTAAATTTTTGCAGCTCCCCTAGCAAAATATGGTTAAAATACCTTCCACACTCTCTAGAGGGTTTTTTTTTTTAAAAAAAATTCTATTTTTGGAGACCTTGGGAGGTAAGGGTCCTCCTAATGTGGTGAAAATACCTTCAGTAACCCAAGAAGGTATTTTGGAACAAAATATTTTTTGCCATTTTTTTAGAACTAGGAGATCCTAGGGGTCACAGAAATGGTTCTGGGGGATGCATGCACCCCACACTTTGCCGACCTCTGGTTTAAAAGTTTAAAATATTATTGGTTAGCTTCTGTAGCAGGAAGGGTTACTCAGAATTCATAACTATTTAATAGGCCTGGGTACAAACAGGAAATTATATCAACTAGTAGGGATCTGTCTAGCTGGGTTTTGCACATACAGAAGAACCTCCTTAACAATATGTGGCCCTCCAGATGTTATTGGACTGCAGCTCCCATTATCCCTCATCATTAGCTATGTCAGGGCTAATGGACATTGCAGTCCAACAATAAATGGAAGGTCACAAGTTGTTCACTCCTGCTCTTGACCTTCATCACAGGTAGCAATATGGCCCTAGCACAAAGGAACTCCATAAGATCACAGAGGCAAGGGTGAAGAGCAACTCTGGGTTAGACAGATCAGTGAGGCAATAATTTGGGCCATTAATTCAAATAGTTTCATGAATACATAATGAAGCATAAAACATAAATGCTGGTGCAATTTTCTTTCTCTGAATCAGGAGAACATTGGTGGAATAAATCAAGAACAAATATTTCAGATGGTACATTGCTGAGTTTCAAGCAAGCCCCATTTTAATGAATGGGATTATTTATCCTACACCAGAGGTAGGAATTGTGTGGCTCCCTGGATATTGTTGGATTGTAACTCTTAGCAAAGACTAGATGTATAGCCATTGGTGAAGATCTTGGGAATCGCAGTTCAACAATATCAAGAGTGCCACATAATTCCCACTCTGCCCCCATGGCCTAGTTGAATTTGCTAATTCTCACCGGAGTAGACCCCACTGAAGTAATGAAATTTACAAAAAAGCTAGTTTACCATGGAGCAGTTGATACGTTAGCTGGGGTTAACAACCGAATTTAGTCCAATAGCTATACAAGCACAGTGAATATATTCTAAGGAACATGAACCTGTTGATGAAGTTTGACTTTTATTTAACAACATAATTTGCTGTTGTTAATTGATTTCACTGATGATGGTACATTGGGAGGTATCACCAGCTGTGGAGCAAATCACTCACTGTTTCCACACTACACTCTTATAGTGCGATTATTCCACTTTGAACATCCTATGGAATCCTGGGGTTTGCAGTTTCAGGAGGGGCCGGCTGGCGCCTCCTGAAACTGCAAACCCCAGGATTCCATAGGATGTTCAAAGTGGAATAATTGCACTATAGTGTGTAGTGCGGAAATGGCCACTGAAAGTTACAGCAGAGTTGAAAATCTATCAAATGAGGATCAGCTTGGAAAATACAGGTCAATATATGGATTAACAACTAGAGGATTTAATGAGTGGGGGTTGGTTTGTACTGTTAGCAGCAAAGAATGATTAGATGGATTTTATAGATGTAACCAGAAGGATAAAGGGCAATGCTTGGTGACAATGAATGCCAAGAGAGAGAGTCAAGACTGGAACTTTCTTTTGACTTTATTATTGTGTGTTTTATCAGTATTTTAGCACCATTAGTAATGTTTTGTGTTTTAGAAGCTATATATTTAGATGTACCATTCATTGCCTAAGTTTATTAATTTTAACAATTCATTATCCTTATGGGAATCCTGTTATTCCATGTTGACATCTTATGGCTTGGGAACTAATACAATACATCTGCTGCTGCAGCTGCTACTACTAGTAGTAAACTCCACCAAAATTCCATATTGTGGTCATACGTTTGTAAGGCTAACCAAAAAAGGCACAGCAATCTTTATGCTGGCTTTTGCAACATGGATGTTGGAATTTGTTGTTTTGGTCAATATGACTACCCCCATGTATGGCTAAGCTGAATGGACTCTAATCACTTCAGGCTACCTAGTAAGTGTGCTTAGGATGGCATCTTTATTGTGGGTAGCCTATAGTACTACTGCTGAGGAGTCCAGCCTCTCCATTCTGTTGCCTGTTCCCTTAGTTGGTAGGAAGTTCCATTTTAGCTAGACAATGGCAGAACATCAGAAAACCTGGGTATTAGAAACAAAAGAAATGAACTTCCATCATAATTCCAGATAAAGATGGAGATCATCAGTCTGATTCCCAATCTAGATATTGGAATCTTGATATCCCTGGCCATAAGTATCTCCCAAAGCCCATATTTGTCCTGCTCCTGGAGCTGCTATTTTGCTTCTGGACATCTCTCCCAATGGGAAAATCATACCTTCAGAATCATTGAATCATGATGAAAGTGACCACAAAGGGCATCTGATCCATCTCCTACAATGTACAATTAAAGCACTTCTGAGAGATGGCCACCTAATCTCTGCTTAAAGTCTTCCACATCATTTGGAAGTTCACCACTCTCCAAGGCAGTCTATTACCCAGTCAAACAGGTCTTACTATCAGGAAGTTCTTCCTAATGATTAGGTGGAAACTCTTTTTTGTGATTAGGATCCATTGGTTCCTGTTCTAATCTTGGAGAAACAAAACAAAACAAGGCTTTGTCCATTTTCATAGAAATCATAGAACTGGAAGAGACCACAAGGGCCATTGAGCCCAGCCCCCTGCCATGCAGGAATACACCCTCAAAGCACCCCTGACAGTTGACCATCCAGTCTCTCCTTAAAAACTTCCGAAGAAGGAGACTCTACCATGCTCCCAGGCAGCATATTCCACTATCAGACTGCTCTCACCATCATGAAGCAGTCACATAGGGACATGGAGGAGGTGATTTGCCCTGGGTGGCAATATTTTTGGGGCGTCTAGGCCGTGCCCCTGCATGCCGTGCCCCTGCATGCCCTGGCCATGCCACATGCCCCCTGGCCATGCCCCCACACCCCCTGGCCACACCCCCACGCACCACAGCCATGCCTCTCACACCATAGCCCCGCCTCCTCATGCCCCCCCCACACACTCCAAGCTCTGCCACTATCATGAAGTTCTTCATAATTTTTAGATGGAATCTCTTTTCCTGAAATTTGAAGCCATTGTTCCATGTCCTAGGGCCTTTCCACACTACACTGTTATAGTACTATTATTCCACTTCCAACGTCCTATGGAATTCTCGGGTTTACAGTTTAGCAAGGGGTATTTAGAATTCTCAGGTAGAGAGCTCCTTGGCCTTACTCAACTGCAAACTCCAGAATTCCACAGGATAATAGCACTATTAACAGGGTAGCACAGAAATGCCCCTAGTCTCTGGAGCAGCAGAAACAGGCTTGCTCCATCTTCAATATGACATCGAATGAGATCTCTTCTATATGATATCCTTTCAAATATTTAAAGATAGCTAGCATATCACTCCTCAGTCTTTTCTTCTCCATACTGAATGTACCCAGCTCCCTAAATTGTTCTTCATTGGCCTTAGGAGTTTGACTCTTTTCTAAAACAAGGAGTCCCCCTCCCCCAATACCTTGGCAATCCATAAAACAAGTGTATTTTGCCCCTAACCAGACATGCCATTCTAGTTATTTCCTCTTTTATCCAGATGGGCTGGTGTGACTTCAGGAGAGTCTGAGGGCTGGACATAATGGCCTCCAATCTGCACCCCGGCCCAGGTTACTATCTACTGCTCCAAAGAGAGACATTTATGGAAAGAACTTAGAATGGATGCCAGTGTTCAAAAATATGAAAATAAAGGAAGACTAGCATACAGTTACAGAATATCACAGTCTCTCTGGTTTCTTGAGGCCAACAAATAATAAATAATAAGAATAGTCATAATGCCATAGATCTTTCTGTTGCGAAGAGTATAATGAGCCACCTCTTAATAATTAATAAGACTCCTTCAGTCAATCAACAGCCTGTCAGTAGAAATGAGCATTTCATATTTCCTTGTTTCTTTCTCCGCCTCGTACACATATGAGTGGGCATGACTGCACTCCCCTTTAAGCCGAGTACAAAATAGTACATCTGTTAAATTTAAGTTATGAGGGTTTCCCTCTCACTAGGAAATGAATAAAGCAGTTGTGATTCATCTTGCTTTAGCAGAGACATAAGCGAAAGGATTTGATTGGGCCCTTTGAGAGATCAAACAGAGAAAAAGTACTACAAAAAGCAAATAATTGGGGGTCAGGGGAGCCTCGGTGCTTTGCACTGCACTCCTCTTAATACCCTCCATGTGTCACTGTTAAATAATTTCTCATTTTCCTTTTGTTTTCTTTGGTTGTGTTGTCTCCTCTCACAATGTGAAGCTGTTTTAGGTCATGTAATAACTGCAGCAAATAGTGTAGCACTCACAGTGATGAAAAGAGAAAGAACCTTGGGCCTTATCTTGCATGAGTGTGTTTGGATCTTGCAGATCTGCATTGTCCTAACGAAAGCTTAGAAAAATTCATTTTTTTTAAGACTACAACTCCCAGAACCCCCCAACCAGCATGGCCACTAGAAATCCCCAGCCAGCTGAAGGATACTGGGAGTTATGATCTCATAGAATCATAGAGTTGGAAGAGACCACAACAGCTATTGAGTCCAACCCCCTGCCATATAGGAACACACATTCAAAGCACCCCAGCAAATGGCCATCCAGTCTCTGTTTAAACACCTCCAAAGAAGGTGACTCCACCACACTCAAAGGCATCATATTCCACTGTCCATCAGGAAGTTCTTCCTAATGTTCAGATGGAATCTCTTTTCCTGAAATTTGAAACCATTGTTCCATGTCTTAATCTCTGGAACAGTAGGAAACAGGCTTGCTCCATCCTGAACATGACATCCCTTCAAATATTTAAACATATCTATCATATCAACTCTTAACCTTCTTTTCATCAGGCTGAACATACATAGCTCCCTAAGTTGCTCCTCATGATTTCCAGACCCTTCACCATTTTGATAGCCCTTCTGTGGACATATTCCAGCTTGTCAATATCCTTCTTGAATTGTGGTGCCCAGAACTGGACACAGTATTCCAGGTGAGGTCTAACCAAAACAGAATAGAGTGGTCTCAAAAACTAAATCTCAAAAAGTAGTGGCTGAAATCCTGTATCAGCTTATACTTAACTAAGTATAGACAGACACCTCACGATTTCCCCCTCTTCTCCATCCATTTTGCCTTAGTGTATAAGAGGCGCCACGGTATAAGACACACCCTATTTTCAAAGGTCATTTTCTAGGGGGAAAAAAGTGTGTCTTATACACTGGCAAATATGGTAAAGGAAATGGAAGTGTGCAGATGTGACTCATTTTCCATCCTAATAGCTATGAGACTATAGAAGCAGGATATTAACATGAAAGTTCATTCCCTTTGTCTGTTTCATCTTTTCTCATCCTTCAACTGGCAAGCTTGACCCTAAGGTGGGGCTGAGAGTGTGTCATGCACTCAAGGTCACCCAGTGGGTTTTTATGGCCAAACAGGGAATTAGACGTTGATCTCCAGGGTTGTAGTCCAATGCTCAGACGACTACACCATGCTGGAACAAACTACAAGACACAAATAAACCCCTTCTTTGCTACTGGACAGGTGGCAGTGTATGGCTGTGATGCTGATACAGACATCTACTTGTTGTCAGAGGCCAAACTCACAACACACCTGTCCCCTCCTTTGTGGATTCAGTTGACATGTGAACTGGGTCCACACACACACGGGTGATCCAGGGGTTCATGCTGCTTTCTTTTCTTATTCTTTTCCTAGCTTTGATTAGTACAATCTGGACAAGCAAGTTCCAGTATGCCAAATGAAAAAGAAACTCCAATGCTATTTTTTTCCCCATCCCTGAGCGTGTTGCTTTCCCCCCATTTGCAGTTAACATATAGCCTAAAAGAGTCTTATCTTTTGGGAATAGACACACAACAAAAAAGACAGTTTCCCAACATGAGGAGGGAACTTGATATGAGGCCACAGCCACACAAGCCTGTTTATGTATTTTTTGAATGTGTGGAGAACTTCTCTGAATCCCTGTTGTAGATCTTGACAGTTACGTATTGCAATTCTTGCCTCTTCCTTTCTTTCTGTTGCCTTCCTATTTTGGTATTTTAGCTTTAAAGTTCTCATGATGGGGTGCTGTTCTCTTTCTTTTGTAATTCAGCACTCTATAAAGTAGCACATATGACTGATACTGCTAGCTCCACTTCTATTGCTACTCAGTGCTTCTACAACTACCAGACATGGTGCTATGCTAGACAAGTGCAATTGCTTACTACTAGAGCTTGGAAGGGTTACTTTTTTGGAGTACTGTTGAAGAATTCCCCAGCCAATGTGACTAGTAGCTATGTTGGTTGGTAGCTGTACAGTTTGCCCTCTGTACATGTGGGGGTTCTGTTGAAGGAACCCTCATGAATGGAAAATTCATGCATGCTCAGGTCCTATTATATTCTATGGCAGTGACATGCACATGGATGCTTCAGCATGCAAACACATCACCGCCATTTTAGGTACAGGATGTAATGTTTTGCATGTTCTGGAAGCTGCATGTGCAGAGATTGTGGGTAGGAAGGGCCCACTGTAATCCAAATGATAACTTTCCCAAGTGTTAATTACCACTGTTATCGTTATGAGTGATCTTCTATGTCCCATCAATGGGGACAATACATTGTACAATATCATTGGAGAGGGACTTCTCTGCTCTGACAACCAGGTTGTCAAAACTTGGCAGGAACGTTTTTGGAAACAGTCTCACAAGGACGATTAGGAGGCCTTTAAACTAAGTACAACTGGGGAGGGAGACAAGATTATCCAGGACAAGGACTCGGCAAGTGCAGGGGAAAAAGGCCCAAATGATATTGGCCAGGTAGGAATAGCATCCAATCATGGGAGGGGTGGAAACAATGCTATGGGACTTGCAGGAAGGGCACGGGGACTTAAGTGTCTCTACACTAATACACGGAGTATGGGAAACAAACAAGATGAATTTGAACTCCAAGTACAACAAAATAAATATGATTTGATAGGCATCACTGAGACCTGGTGGGATGAGTCTCACGACTGGAATGTAGGAATAGAGGGGTATAGCCTATTTTGTAGAAATAGACCAAATAAGAAAGGCGGAGGAGTAGCCTTATATGTCAAGGATGTTTTCACCTGTGAAGAAATCCATGACTTGAACACCGGAAGCCAGGTCGAGAGCATCTGGGTAAGAATTAAGGGAGCGAGAAACAATAGGGATATTATAGTGGGGGTTTACTACAGACCTCCAAGCCAGACTGAGGACCTCGATGGCGCTTTCCTAGACCAAATGACTGCACATTCAAAAGAGAGAGATACAGTAATAATGGGAGATTTCAACTACCCGGATATATGTTGGCAGTCAAACTCTGCAAAGGCGGCAAGGCCAGCAAGTTTCTTGCTTGTCTTGCAGACAATTTCATGGTCCAGAAGGTGGAAGAGGCGACAAGGGGATCAAATATTCTGGATCTGATCCTGGCCAACAGGGAAGACCTTGTTAATGACGTAGAACTGGTTGGATCTTTAGGAGAGAGTGACCACGCCCTATTAGAATTTGGCATTCAGTGGGGAAGAGAAGACAAGTGTAGCCAGGCACTTGTCTTAGATTTTAAAAAAGCAGACTTCTGTAAACTGAAGGAGCTGCTGGCTGAAATCCCGTGGTCAAGAATAGTCAATGAGAAAGGAGTTCAGGATGCATGGGAGTTCTTTAAAAGGGAGGTACTGAAGGCACAGGCTAAAACTGTGCCATTAAGGAGGAAAAATGGAAGGCATCTGAACAAACTGGAATGGCTGACTAAAGAGCTCTCAGCTGAGCTAAGTATTAAGAAAAACATGTACAGGAAATGGAAGAAGGGGGAAATCACCAAAGAAGATTATAAGCAAGTAGCCAGGAGATGTAGGGAGAAGGTCAGAAAGGCTAAAGCACAGAACGAACTTAGGCTGGCCAGAGACATTAAAGACAATAAAAAGGGCTTTTTTAAATACGTCCGCAGCAAAAGGAAAAAGAAGGAGACGATAGGGTCACTGCGCAGGGAAGATGGTGAATTAATAACAGGAGGAAGAAAAAAGGCAGAACTCCTCAACACCTTCTTCGCCTCAGTTTTTTCCCAAAAGGATAAAAACACTCAACCTGGCGGTTGGGGAGCAGGTGAGGAAGTGGGGGAAATGCAGCACAGAATAGATAGAGAGGCAGTACAGGAATACCTGGCCACACTGGATGAATTCAAGTCTCCAGGGCCAGATGAATTGCGTCCTAGGATTTTAAAAGAACTAGCAGAGGTCATTGTGGAACCTCTCGCTATAATCTTTGAAAACTCTTGGCGGACAGGAGAAGTTCCGGCAGACTGGAGGAGGGCAAATGTTGTCCCCATCTTCAAGAAGGGAAAAAAAGAGGACCCAAATAATTATCGCCCAGTCAGCCTGACATCAGTACCTGGAAAGATCCTGGAGCGGATCATCAAACAGTCAGTTTCTAATCACTTAGAAAACAATGCCATAATTACGAAAAGTCAACATGGATTTCTCAAAAATAGGTCATGCCAGACTAATCTTATCTCTTTTTATGATAGAGTTACTTGCTTGATAGATGAAGGGAATGCTGTGGACATAGTATATCTTGATTTCAGTAAGGCCTTTGACAAAGTTCCCCATGACATTCTTGCAAAGAAGCTAGTAAGATGTGGGCTGGACAGGGCTACTGTCAGGTGGATTTGTAACTGGTTGACTGACCGTACCCAAAGGGTGGTCACCAATGGCAGATTCTCATCCTGGAGAGAAGTGACTAGCGGGGTGCCACAGGGTTCTGTCCTGGGCCCGGTGCTGTTCAATATCTTCATTAATGACTTGGATGAAGGAATAGAGGACACGCTGATCAAATTTGCAGATGACACCAAATTGGGAGGGGTTGCTAATGTGCCTGATGATAGGATCAAAATTCAAAAGGACCTGGACAGATTGGAGAGCTGGGCCAAGGCTAACAAAATGAATTTCAACAGAGAGAAATGTAAGGTCCTACACTTAGGCAGAAAAAATGGTATGCAGAAATATAGGATGGGGGACTAACAGTACATGTGAAAGGGATCTAGGAGTCTTAATAGACTACAAGCTGAACATGAGTCAGCAGTGTGATGCGGCAGCCAAGAAGGCCAATGCAATTCTTGGTTGCATCAATAGGAGTATGGTGTCTAGATCGAGGGAGGTATTGGTACCACTTTATTCTGCATTGGTTAGACCTCATCTTGAATACTGTGTCCAGTTCTGGGCACCCCAATTCAAGAAGGATATGGATAAGCTGGAGCAGGTCCAGGGGAGGGCAACCAAAATGGTGAGGGGCCTGGAAGCCATGCCCTATGAGGACAGACTTAGAGAGCTGGGTATGTTTAGTCTGCAGAAGAGAAGGTTGAGAGGGAACATGATAGCCATGTTTAAATATTTGAAGGGATGTCATGTCGAGGAGGGAGTGGGCTTGTTTTCTCCTGCTCTTGAGACCAGGACAAGGAGCAATGGATGCAAGCTGCAGGAGGGGAGATTCCGCCTGAACCTCAGGAGGAATTTCCTGACAGTCAGAGCTGTCCGGCAGTGGAATGTGCTGCCACGGAGTGTGGTGGAGTCTCCTTCGTTGGAGGTTTTTAAGCGGAGGCTGGATGGCCCCTTGTCGGGAGTGCTTTGAGGGTTTTCCCGCATGGCAGGGGGTTGGACTGGATGGCCCTTGTGGTCTCTTCCAACTCTACATTTCTATGATTCTATGATTCTAGGTTCTGGAATACATTCCCCTTCGAGACCCAGTTGGCACTGGGTGGCATTCTGGCACAAAGTAAAACAATGGCTTTTGATGAAAACCTACGGGGACTAATTGATTTTATCCAGATACATGTGTGTTGATTGTTTTAAATTGTGTGAAGCTGTCTAGATAGATTTTGTTTGTATTTTGTATTAACTTGTCAAATTATTCTTTATTGTTTTATATTGTCTGAAAGAATTACACTGATTTTATTGCTTGCTATCCTGACAACCCAAGATATGGAGTAGAATATGAATATTCATATATGTAGATACTTACATAGATACATGCATAGCAATACCACATTTTCTTCCAATAGCATCCATACGTCTCCATGGAAATAACTGAAATACTGCAAATCTGTACAGTGTTAAAACAAGGGAATCAGGTTTCATACCTAACTGAAAGGCAATAGTTTGATCGATGCACATAACAATACGAACAGTTCGGTTTTGGAAACCTTCTTCTATTTCTATATTAGTTTGTCAGCCTCCAGTAGGTGGCACTTTGAGCCAGTTTTCCCCTCCTCTGTCTGAATATACTGGCCAACATCTGAAAAGAAACAAGTTTGAGTCTTCCTCAGGCTGGTCATGCTGAGCCCTACAGGGCAATCTGAGTGCAAATGAAAGAGGAAATAAGGAAACCTGGCAGGAAGGCATGATGACCCCCAATGAAAGGTTTATTTCTTGAAACATTTGCAAGAATGCAAAGTACAGAGACAAAGGGGAACAGAGGAATTACAATGTAATTGCCTCTTCGCTATTGAAGAAGGGACCGTGGGCTACCTAGTCAATTGGCAGGTAGAGGATGGAGTCATTTCTCACCAAGCAGAGGTATTTATTCAGAAGAAAGTGACTGATTCTGTACCGCTTTCTGCATTCTATGTGGTCAATTATAATTGAGGATCACAAACACAATCACAATTTAACTTTCTATATATATATTCAACAACAATGTTACTGCAGGAATTACAGTTTGCTTTAATTTTACTTATTTTATTTTGTCAAACATTGATGTAGTTGAACCTAAAAAAATCACCCTGGAATTGTTAGGCAAAGGGGTTCTCTTATTATATCCATTATTTAAAGACAATAAAAGGAAAATTTTGCAAATTAATGTTTGGAGAGAATAGAAATCCAAACGAGAAGCTAGCTCAAATGGTGGAAGTGATCAACAGATTCTGAACCAAGTAAATGCATTATTCGTGAACACAGGGAGGGGACCAAAGTACCCCAATTTTGTCCATCAAATGTGTTTAACTGCAGGAAGATTGTTTATTTGAAGCAATCAGCTCAAATCAATGGCAGATACAATTCAGAATGGTCTTTGCATTCAGCTTGGAGCACAGAGTCACAAATAGGTCTAGGGACAGTTAGAGTAATAAGGGGAAAGGTGCTGTTTTCAGGGCTTGTTATTCTTTTTTTTTTTCCCCTATGGAGAAATGACTTTTCATTCATGCAAAGGTGAAGAAAGGTCCTTAGAAATTTTGTCTGGCTGTTTCTCCAATTCATACTTGACAAATGCTGGTTTTGTAAACTCTGAGTTGAATTAACTGAATCATCACTTCCTCAGCCAGTGTGTAGATTGCAATATCAATATTTATCACGTTTTGTGTTTCTTCAAATTTTATCATGTACTTTTCAACTCTAAAAATGCATGAATATGCATTTTAAGTTGTGCTCTCCAGGGTTTTACAAAGAACTTGTTCCTGTATAGGAATACCAAGTGACCTGATTCATGCAAAAACTTGCTTTTTATATTTTCAACTAAGGGTGGGCATACCAAGGTGGGCCATTTTTAGCACCTTCTGATTCTGCATAGACTACACTGGCACCGTGTTTTTCACAATCAGAAATTATGTTTTCACCTATTGGAAGTCATTGCCTGTCACTGCCAAATCATTGTCTAGATGTTTAAGGATAGAAGTCAGAACTGCACCACCTGGAGGCAATTTTTAGTCAGAAAAATCTGAATGTGTGTTGTTGGGTGTTTAAAAAATAAGGCTGCAGGGAATCTGTCATGGTTGGGGGGCAAGAGTCACAAGGCCCCCAAGGTATGAAGACCATTGGCTGCATAATTGCCACGTCTGTTGCAAACCAGGAAGTGTAAAGCCTTTTTATGTCTTAATTATATTTGTTTGATGTGAATTTTACTACTTAGCTGTCTTGAGCGCTGTTTTGTGGCAGAAAAGAGATAAATTGAATAAATAAATAAATGTATGAATTATTGCAAGAAAACAGATGCAAAATTAGGAGAGAAAGCAGACATCCATCTGTATTAGAACTGGAGAAAAATGGCCAAAGTTCTAAGGAAGAGTTAGCTATATGTGGCCTGTAGCCTACGTGCTTTCCTTAAATCAATGGATATAGGACAACCCCTTTGCCACCACTAAATCTGTGCTTAGATCAGCAATCGCTGCACAGCATGTTGCCGGAATTACAGTTGCCTCAGTGAGCAGTGGAACCCTATGAGATATTCTCTTCCATAGTCTCAAACCTTACAACATTTCACAGATGAAAACCAGGACACATGGGGCTGAGCTCCATCAGAGTGTGGTCAAGATGGCAAAAATTATTAATGAGGAAGAGCACACAAGCTACAAGAGGCTGCAGCAGTTTGGTTTTGCCTGAGCCTACTGGGAAGAGTAGGATTCTGCCTCTTTCTCTTCTTCCCCCCCTCTGCTGAGTTAGTTGAGTACAAACCACATTTTTACATTGAAGCCAGTCTGCAGCAACTGAAGTAAGTTGAGGACAAAAAGGGAAAGTGGGAGGAGGAGAAAGAGACTGGGACATTTTAAAGGCAGCTGAAAAAGTGGGAAGACAGAGGATTAATTGGACATTGATCTGCCAAATTAGGACAGTTGGAGGAGCTATAATCTGCCAGGGCTGTGTAATACTGGAGGACATTCTGGCAAGCTCCCCCACCCATAGAGTTGCTGCAGTTGCCTCTGAATTTTGTAGGCTGTCGTCAGAGAAGGGTGGGATTCTTTAACAGCTGTGGGGCCACCACTGTGGGCACTCTGCCCTGAAGAAGTTGCCCATTCCTGCTCTGATATAATATTTGCAATCTCTCTCTGTGTTTCTTCATGAGGAATTTGCTCACGCATGTTTTGTTGCTGTGTGCCTTCAAGTTGTTTCCGACTTATAGCAACACTAAGGTGAATCTATCACAGGCGTTTTTGAGGCTGAGAGTGTTTGATGTGCCCAGGGTCACCCAGTGGGTTCCTCATGACCAAGTGGAAGCTGAACCCTATTCTCCAGACTCAAACCACTACACCACATTGGCTCTCAACTATACATGTATCTAGCAAAAAAACCCCATTTGAGGTGCCTTTTCCTGCTCTTCAGTAACAAAAGACAAAAGCATTTCAAGCATGCCAAGTATCTTCAGTTATTAATCCATCTGGGAGATAATAGTGGAAATGTGTGCTAGAAAAAGATATACCAAAAGATTTGAAAGCTTTTGTTTATTGCTCATATTTTGAGCAGACAAAAGCTTAAATACACAGACAAACACACGGGAGCCTGGATGGGGGGATACTTACGTCAAGATTCAGACCCAGGCAGTGCTTCAAAACATGCTTGACATATCTAATGGGTTTCTCTATTTTGAGGGGGAAAACCCTAAAATAGCTGGAAACGCTCTCTTTGAAGAATAACTTAAGTATGCATGTGCAGGATTATAGTATCAAAAGACTTTGTTTCCATTCTCTGGATGGGTTTGAGAAAAGCATTGGTATGACAGAGAATCGAGCTCCTTTGAGGCTATCATAGTCCATCAGGTAAATAATTCATAGGCTATAGTTGAAGATGCTTAAGTAAATGCTTATACAAAGGGCTTGAGACTCCTTTGACTAAATGCTGAGTTACCTCAGTGCGATGCCTTTGATTTTATTGGCATTCAATAGAAAGACAGCAGGAAGTGTTCTTCAAGCATCATATGGGACATTTTTTCCTCCTAAGAACATAATTCAACAGGCTTATGGAATATTTACCCTCAATTCCTATAATCGGTGGGGACTAACTACTTCCTAGCAGTTGTGATGAAGGTATGATATGGTCCTTTTCCTGCCTGAAGAGCAGACTATAAATATGTGGGTAGAAGAGGTTGGCAACAGTCTGCCTGGGCTGAATCATGCCCCCTGAAAGGCGCTGCCTGTTTCCACACTTACATGTGGCATGTATGGCAACAGAAGTTGCTAGTAAGTCACTTTGGAGGCTAGTGGATAAAATATTGGCTGACTACCTCTGACTTCTTCCTCAAAGCATTATTTTTGGCTTCCATGGAGTCATGCCCCTGTCCCAGGACTCTTTCCAACAGCCACACCCCAGAGACATGAGAGGAACAATACTGTGTAGGTGGAAAAGGGAGACCCCAGAAATCTCAGAGCACTTATGTAACAAGGTATTATAGTCCCCCCCACACCCCAATATTGATATGGCTTAATTGGCAAATATTATTTAATTGGCAAATTACGTTAATTGGCATTGATATAAAATGGGACATGAGGTGACTGAAAGGTCAAACCATGCAGAGGGAAACTACTGACTGTAAATGTGAGATTGCAAGGAAAGTCAGCCCACACCTCCCTCCAGGTGCAGCCGAAGTCACTGTCAGGCAGATTACAAGGCAACCTCGGAGATAACAGGCTTATGCAAAGCTGAACCTCTCCAATGGTGTACAATGTTCAAGCCAACGTTCCTACCAAACAGTGATCATTTCAACCCTGTTACCTCACACCTGGATGTCTCTATGCATTGTCTTGACTCTCTCGTTAAGGGCAGGGCTATTAAGACAGCCATTACCTCTTTGCTAAGCACTGAGACCATTACTACTGTCCGGACCCTATTGTCTGTGTTGCAACTTCCATTGTCCACTTGGCAAGGAGGGCAATTCACACTCATACTCTCAGGGTAGATTTTGAATATAAAACCCCTCCATTTTGAGTGATTCAGCACAGTCTCTTGCCATGCTGAATGCCACACTGTCCCTCTATTCCTGAACAAGAACTGTCCTTAGACTCGGTCTGAGCCGCATCACTGCTTTCCTCACTACTTTCAGATCAGTAATTATCACTTGAACCCTACAAGACCTCTATCCACAACTTTCCTCTCTTTTCCTTCAGCTAGCTTTTGTGTGCTTGCATGAGTGTTTAGATCTTCTATGTGTGTGTGAATCTTCTCAATAAAACACATTTTTAGTTTACATTTTGGATTCTCTGGCTGGTTCTTTCCTGAAAGACCCCGTAGACATTGGTGGAAAGATCTCATTAAGTTACCCCTTTCTTACAGGCCTCCTAAGTTTGAGCTAATTAATTCCCCATAGTCATGTGGAGGTATTGGCATCATGGTTGGACCCTTGAGTCATCCACATTTTGGGGTAACAAAGGACTCACTAATTGAGCTAACAGCTGGCTAAGACTCTAAGCCTATATAAAGAGAGACTAGATTGGGAGGAGGCTGTTTTAGCCAACTGATACTATTGGTGGAAACAGCCCAGATTACACTTGCATTTCTTGTTCTTGCTTCTAGAACCTTGACCTTCACCTCATCTATGGATTTTGCCATCAGACTGTCTTTCTCTTTCTGGATTTATGACAAACTAGGACTGCAAAATGACTAAGATAAACTTTGCTTGCGGGCTCTGGATAACAGGTTAATTAGGCAGCTGTAAGCCTTGGCTAGCTGTTGGGACAGGACAGATTCGAGTCAGGCAGTGAATCCATTCTGGGTTTTAGTCTAAACTTTAAGGAATCTGTCCAGGCTGCTGAATGCTATCACCATGTTTCAGTACTTTGGATTGTTCCTTTAAACTTCAGACTAAAACTGATATGGAAGCCACTAGCTGGCATTGTTTCAAAGTTGCCCTTCAGGAAGCCTAGCTGATAGTCATGGGTACATACAGTGGGATATGATCTAGCTAGTTATACCCCATCTAAGGGCAGTTTCCAACCAGAAGAAAAAAAAAACTATTTCAGGCTGCAAATGGAATGGAACATATTTGAATTCTCATGTAGACATCTGAATAACAGCACAAGTCCACAACACTGTCTTGACAATTTTTGGTTTCAGCTAGAAATGTGGTCTTAGGGAAAACTATGATCAGCTCAAGTCATCTTACTGCCTAAGGCAAAGGTTATAAGATGGTATCCTCTTCCCATATACAGAAGCTAACTGGAATGGCAGATGATGGAAAGAACATCCTCCAACACACCCGAGGTTAGCAATGTAAAGAATATTTACAGATTTTCTCAAAGGAACCCTGTCCTCAAATTGTCAACAGCTCTGAGAGTTTTTGACCATGTGCAAGAGTAAAAAACAAAATAGAACAAAAAACAAAAAAAAATCTCCCACACCTCTGCAAACAACAGCAATGGCAAAAGAAGTTTTTTTTTGTGCAAAAACATTGCACTTTTTCATCCATTCTATTTTGTGCAAGATAGATTTTTTGCATACAGTATAATGCTTTTGTGCAAAACCATGCTTTTTCTGCCCCCCCCAAAAGGCTTTGCAAAATTAACACAAGATACCCTCCCCCAATGTGAAAAGTCAGGGGAAAATGTGCCCAAATGCTTCTAATTTTTTCAAGCGGCAGAACTGGTGCTATCATTAGGTCAGGTAGGCAGCTGCCTAGGATGCAGACCTGAGAGAGGTGCAGGGATTTTTAATGGACACAAAATTTCCAAAGGAAAAGGCACACAAAGGCCCTTTCCACACGGGGAAATTAAAATGGCATAGAGCGACCTCTAATGGAGGTCATCTACACTGTGATGTGCACTGGGGCATTTATAATTTCGAGGTTCTACACCTCAAACCGCCCTGAAGCAACTGGAAGTGGTGGCTCTGCATGTTTTTTAAAAACCACTTTTCAAGTGGTTTTTGTAAAACACGAGCGTGCAGCCCCATTCTACCCCATTGCAGCGCCCCGGTGTAGATTTGCAGGCGCACGCAAGTGCGTGCCTGCAGATCTGCCAGGGGGTGGGCTTCCGGCTGGCAAGCTTCTCCGGTTGGTGGAGAGCCTCTGCCAGTCATAAGCTGCCATTTGGGACACTGCTGGATGCCGCTGGACGCCGCAGGAGTGTGGAGCAGCGAACTCACGCTGCTCCTCGTGGCAACGGACTTACCTGGTTTCTGGTAAGCTCCATTTCTGCACCTTTTACCCTGTTTCTCCCTCCATGTGTGGAAAGGGCCAAAGTTAGATTTCAATGTGCTCAGAGCTGAAACATGTTTGAGAAAATTCCTTATGAAGAAAGAGAGAGAGATTGCGAACATTACATCAAAGCGGTAATTGGCAATTTCTTCAGGGCAGCAAGCCCACAGTGGTGGCCCCACATCTGTTCACCGTAAGCCAGAAACTATTTGAAGTCATACAGCAGCAACAACAACAACAAAGTGCAAGTAGTTAGCTTTGCCCAAGGCACAAAAAGGCTCCAGAAACTAGGACACAGAGCAATAGCTTCAAACTACAGGAAATCAGATTCCACCTAAACATTAGGGAGAATTTATCGATGGTAAGAGTGGTTCAACACTGGAATATGCTGGCATGGAGTGTGATGGAATCTCCTTCTTTGGAGGTTTTTAACCAGAGCCTGGATGGCCATCTGTCAGGGGTTCTTTAATTGTGTAGTCCTATATGGCAGAGGGTTGGACTGGATGGCCCTTGTGATATTTTCCAGCTCTATGATTTTATGATTCTATAGGTTGGCATCAGCCCTGCTAAGTAGGAAAATAAAATGTTAAAAAACTTCATTCTCATCTGTTGAAATGAAATAAGTGAAGATTTGCATTCTTGCCTATAGTAGCTGGATAATTTAGGAGGCTGAGTACAGGTCACATTGATTGTGTTGCAGTCACTTCCAACAAGGAATTCAGTATAAAGATATCACAGGGCTGCTATTTCTGTCTTTCAGCATCTGCCATCTGAGATGGTTACCCTGATGATTGGACTGGAGCTGGAACAAGCTGCTGTTCTGAAGTATGGAATCAATACCTGCCAATTTTAGTAGCATTGTTGTAAAAATCATAGGTTGGGTACTGTTAAAAGCTACTTCATAGTCACCAGCTCCTTATCCGCCATTAGCCTAGATATAGAAAAGCAGTGTGTTTAGACTGACTAACCTTCTCCCCAGACTTCAGCAGGACAGTGGAGTATGCCAGATTTTTTTTTATTTGCTGTTAAGTCAGCTTTGACTTATGTTGACCCTATAAATGAGAGATCTCCATAAGCCCTGCCTTCAACAGCCCCACTCAAGTCTTGCAGACTCAGAGGAGTGGCTTCCTTGATTGAATCAATCCACCTGTAATGTGGTTTTCTTCTTTTCCTACTGCCTTCCACTTCAGAGTATTATTGGGCATTTCCGCACGAGTCTGTTATAGTGCGATGATTCCACTTTCAACCTCCGATGGAATCCTGGGGTTTGCAGTTTCGAGAGTGGCCGGCTGGCCCCTCCTGAAACTCCAAACCCCAGGATTCCATAGGAGGTTGAAAGTGGAATCATCGCACTATAGCAGACTCGTGCGAAAATGGCCATTGTCTTTTCAAAAGAGTCATGCTATCTCGTGACATGTCCAAAGTATGATAGCTTCAGATGAGTAATCTTCGCTCCTAGTGAAAGCATTTTATATTTCCACAATTTTCCCAAGGTAGAATCAATCCAAGCAAAATCTGAATGGCAGGAAATTATATTTTTTTGTAGGCCACAACAGATTTGAGATAGATGGATGAGATACAAGTTTGAAACAGACAGATGATGCTCTAGATCAGCTCCTGGACTTGTATGACTCTCCAGATGTTGTTGAACTGGAACTGCCAGCATTCCTCAGCAATGTGAGTGCCTAGGTTGAAGTTATTTAAATACGTGTTCCCTCTATCTGTACATACTGAAGTGATACAGTCCAGGAAAAGTCTTTCCAGTTTATCTTTCTGATACTAGAACCTGGCCAGAAGTCCTATTCATTTTATTTGGATAATTTTAGGTAGGCACTTAACTCTCCCCACTGAAATTATTGGTGCTTAATATTAGGCTGAATCATGCTTGTAATTTTAAAGAAAATAAATAAATACAGGAAGATGTAAACAGCAATTTAGTTTTTAAATATTTCTCCCAACACTCACTGTTGCTATGTAACAAAACAATTAAGACATGAATGAAGAAATGGAGCATCTAATGCTTGTTGGCTTGCCAAATACATTCTGAATCTTAATATGGAATAATTTACATTTCCCCCCCAGAGATTATTATTGAAAGATACAATATTTAGGGTCAGTGGCTGAAACCCAGTATTATGTGAAAATATATTTCATAATCTTACACTGTATAATTTTTCATCCAACTCCTGTCATCTTAATAGATACCATGAACAGGAAAACAGTACTTAAACATTGAAAAACAAACCCACTACAGTAAAGAACTTTTTCTTTAAAAAGAAAGAAAAAAGACCAGCCACAAAAAATATGTTTATTTTTTTCCCAATAGCTTTGAGTAAGCACATTTTATATGGAGGAAGACATTGCTAAATTCATAGTCCATTGCAATATTGATAGCTAAGCTTCTCAGTAGCAATTAACCATATGAGTGTCAACAACTACCAATTATTTTACCTTTGATGTATTATATGCTTCTCTGTGTTCAAAAGTTGCACAATGTAAAATAGAAGTCATCAAATTTAAGGCATGACAGCTTTCTCAGTGCAATGAGCTGTTCACCTCCAGTATTTTGCAATACTTCATCAATCTAGAAGAAGGATAGGAAACAGTGTCCTTTTCCACACGGGGTAAATAAAATGGGGCAGCACGAGCTCTGACAGACTTCGCCCACACATTCGAGTGCGCTAGCTTGTACATAATTGGCAAGCTCCATACCTTAATCTGCCCGGTTAAGTCGCCAACAGTCAGCGTGCAGGCTTTTTAAAAAATGGGGAAAAGTTGTTTTTTCCCCCCTCATACTGTGCTGATTCATGCATGATGTAATCGGAGGGTGGGCTGTGGGCGTGGACAGCTTCAGCGGTTGGAACGTGCCTCGAGAAGCCTCCAAGCAGTGGCACAGAAAAGCTTAAATCCTCCGCAGCATTACTAATAAAAGGCCAATCGCCGGCGCCTCCTCGCGCAGTCTTTAGCCCATAGATGTTCCAGTTCAGCCAGCACAACTCCAAGAAGCCAGAATACAGCTAAAATGGGCCATTCATCTTCAGGAAACACCTCTTCCTCCATCGCTCACAGGGAAAGATAAAAGCAGAAAACGGGCGCGAGAACCCACCAGAGATAGGGAGAAAAACTGTACTCCACCCAGCTATGGCGCGGAAAACCATTCCCCCGAGATAGGGCGCGAAAATAAAAAATCGACACCGTTTATTTTACGGCTAGCAGGAGGAATGGGAGGAGGGAGTCATCGTGGGAGGAACTGCGGGGCATGACGTGAGCACGCACGTCATGACACATGGGGCCATTTTTTAAAAAAAGAGCTGCCAATCACATCCGTTACGCGAATTCCACGGAACGTGTGGAAATGGCAATAGACCATTGTACAATATGTCTGCGGTAGCACGGACAAAAAAAAAATCACCCGGAAACATTGCAGCGCAAATTCCATGGAATGTGTGGAAAGGGCCAGTATTACCCTTCCCTATCCCTAAGGCATGGGGGGGATTTTGCCAAATTTTTGGTCGGCTATGGGCTATATGACAGCGAGCATCATGCAGTGCTTTGGGCATCATCATCATCATCATCATCATCATCATCGTTATCATCATCATCATCATCATCATCGTCATCTTTATTTCTACTCCGTTTTTCTTCTCGAGAGAAAGCGGCTTACAAAGCTTAAAAAAGAACATAGTTAAAACTATTATATACAAAAATTAAAACACACATTAAACAATGTTAGTGATTAAAACAATATTAAAATACATATTAAAATAAAATATTAAATGCCTATTAAAACAGCATACAAATAACAATTAAAATAATCAGCACCATTCTACATACTAATTACGTGTTAGCCTGCTGGAATAGGAATGCCTTTAGATATCTCCAGAAGGCAGGCAGGGAGGGTGCCCTTTTTGGGAAGAGAGTTCGAGAGCCTGGGAGCAGCCACTGAGAAGGCCCTCTCTTGTGCACTCACCAAATGCATCTGTGAGGGTGGTGGGACAGAGAGAAGATCTCAACACCCGGGCTGGTTCATAGGGGTTCATAGGGGAGAATACAATCCTTCAAATAACCTGGACCTGCGCCATCTAGGGCTTTAAACTTCATCACCAGCACTTTGAATTTTGCATGGAAACAGACTGGCAGCCAGTGGAACTGTTGCAGCAGGGGTGTTGTGTGATCTCTGTAACCAGCTCTGGTTAACTATGGAGACTAGGGTTTGAATCCCCTCTCAGCGATGGCAACCCACTGGGTGATCTTAGGCAAGTCATATTCTCTCAGCCTCAGAGGAAGGCAAAAGCAAACCTCCTTTGAACAAATCTTGCCAAGAAAACCCTGTGATAATTTTGCCTTAGGGTTGCCATAGGTCTGAAACAATTTGAAGGCACACGACAACAATTGTCTATTGTAGGTCTCAGAGATAATCTTTATTTCCAACAGGAACTGGATTGGGCATGTCCCTGGGTGACAAAATGGCCTGTGGGCTGTACTTTCCCCACCTCTGATCTGGAGTGCAAGCTGCCTGTCTGTTTGTTGTCTTGCAATACTCTTATCTACAGTATCTAAAGCAGAGTCTGAAATCACAGACTTCCAGGTGTTCTTGCACTTAATTCTCAAGATGTCTCTACCTTAGCTGTGCTAAGTGAAATAGGTGTAGTTTCCCACCACATCTCTTCATACTGAGGGTCCTTGCCATTTGTCAGCTAATCTGGATTCTGTTTGGAATCGTTTACCATCACCTTCTGGCCATCTGAGTACTCAACTCATGATAGTCAGAGTTACCATCAATACTCCACTTAAGCATTCTTAAGTATTGGAATTTCAGGATATTTGCATGGGAAACAAGCAGACTGTTTTGTACTTTTTAGGCTATTTATTATATGCCTTCATAGGTATATAAACATAAGGTTCCCCTTAAGGAGAAACACAGACATGGCAATGTCTGGATGCTCAATTTCATTACATCACGTTAGATTTCTTTACGTTGCATTGCATGTAAGGTGTCTGTGAAGGAAGGAGCTGGGCAAGCCTGGTTGGTGTGGGCCAATCACAGCTCAGAGAATACTGTGAAGGAGGAGATGTGGGGAGATAGGATACAAAACTGAGGCTTGTATCTGACAGAAGGCAGAGATGCAAAAGCTGATATGGAGAAAGGGAAAAAGCTGTAATAGAGATTGGCTGGGAGAAGAACTGAACAGGGTTTTGAGGACCTTTGAGTGATTAAATAATTCAGAGATTAATGTGTTATCTAAATGTGTCTTGTTGATTCTTTTTTTAAAAAAACAGCTGTTTCTGACTGTTCCTATAAAATCTGATAGAGAATCTGTTCACACTTACCGCAGTGAACAATACATCCATTGGCACACACAGAAATCCCTTGAGGCCTAAGTATTCAATCCAGGGAGAGATTTTGAGGGGCAGGTAGGTGGCAGGAGTCCACGTGTTGGAACTACAGGGCCAGCCTGGAAAGACGATGTATCACAGCTTCTTATATTCAGTAAATTACATCATATAGCCATCAAGATGTTACCCTATTGTTATTGTGGGATTTCAAGTCATTTCCAACTTATCGCAACCCTAAGGTGGACCAAATACAAGATTTGTTCACAGGAGGGTTCCTATTGCCTTCTTCTGAGGCCAAGAGAGTGTGACTTGCCCCAGGTCACCTAGTGGCTTTCTGTGGCCAAGCAGGGATTGAAATCCTGGTTTTCAGAGTCATAGTCCAATGCTGAAACCACCATACAACACTGGCTCTCTGGCGTGCCTGTCCCTACATGTTCTGGGGTTGTTGTAACTTTAACTGTTTGGACTATTCAATTGTTTAATACATTTCAAAGATTTTTTGAAAATTGTTTTAAATTTTTATCATCTTACATATTAAATTGTACAAATTGTTCAAACTGAAGTTATTATAAGCCAGCCAGAGATCCTATTTAATTAAAAACAAAGAAAACAGAATAGAATAAGATATTCCATTCCATTCCATTCCGTTCCGTTGTGTGATACACTCTTAAGGTACGTAAAATTGTCTTCTGCAAAGCCTGCCTGCCTGCCTGCCTGCCTGCCTGCCTGCCTGCCTGCCTGCCTGCCTGCCTGCCTGCCTGCCTGCCTGCCTGCCTGCCTGCCTGCCTTCCTTCCTTCCTTCCTTCCTTCCTTCCTTCCTTCCTTCCTTCCTTCCTTCCTTCCTTCTCTTTCTTTCTTTCTTTCTTTCTTTCTTTCTTTCTTTCTTTCTTTCTTTCTTTCTTTCTTTCAAAGCTGGAATATTTCATCATGACTTCACTGTCTTATCTAGAAAAGTCGGGAAGCTGAGTCACCATGTGCTATTGCAGGGAGATCTCATAAGGGAAAATGTATTTAAAAGACCAAAAGCTGCTTAGCGCTGGTAGCAAAGGGTGCTTTGCCATAGTTGTGTGTCAGATCTTTCGACCTCCCATCGAGATCAATTCTGCTTGGAACCACTTTCAGGCAGAGCAGAATTCAGCTACCGTTTTTTCCCCCTGTAATTTTGTTTGGTGTTTTGCTTTCTGAAGTGACGTGAAGTTATGCAGAGCAAAACGAATGGTGTTTTCTCTTTGAAACATTTTGAGGCAATTTATATTCTCTTTGCAAACACACACTTTTAATCACATAAATAATTCACCAGCATCCATAAAGACCAACCTGTCTCTCTCTTAAAAGATTTCCCTATATACAGCTCTTTAAGTCTTCTCAGTAGGAGATTTTCTAAGATCCCCACTGCAGCAGCAAGTCAGTATGTCTGGCCAGCATGATACCATTGTAAAGACAGTGTATGCAATCCATGGCTGTGTGATAGCTTGGCTTTAAGGAGTTTGGTACACGGCAGGTGGTAGCAAATTCCCTTTACTGGTGAGATGCTAGCAATAGGCTAAGAGTAGTAAGAAATTCATACTTGGGAGAGATGTTGGGATGACAAAAGAAACTTATAAATGTCTAACCAACTTCAGCTGCAATGGATTGCTTCACATCTCCTTCAAACTCTTCCTCACCACCCTCCACAAATGTTCAAAGCAGTGCTGACATTTTTCAGAAGTGTCTGATGGCTTGATTTAGCTCTCTTAAACTATCCCATTTGACCTTTCCAGAACATTGAATCAAATCCTGTTAGCATTAAAATCAATGGGATCAGCCTTGGTCTATTGCTTGCATTTGTGATAGGCTAATTGGCTGAAAGACAGCAGCAGAGAGCTGAATAACTCATCATTTTATACTCCTAATAGCTCCTAAGTGAGATGTAGCTGATTTCAGTGGGACTTTTCCAGAGCCAGCAATTAAAGGACAGGAGCCCGAACAACAGAGTAACAAAGATATCATCATATCTCTTTATTCCATCTTTATTTATTTCAGTTTAGACATGGATTTACATATGGGGCTCATGGCAGGTTAACACATACTGCATATAGAGAATACTGTATCTATCTATGGGCCTATCCAAACCACTGGAAAAAAAATGAGATCTCCCACAACAGAAAACCTCATTTATTACTCATTAGAACTTCTTAGACAAGTATTTTTGGTTCATGTGGACCTCTTCAGCTAGCAGGGAGGGGAGGGAGGATGGACAATAAATGTTTAGACAATAAATGGACAATAAATGTTCCAGTGTCATAGTGCTACAGACAACTGACCAATCATAGATCTCCTCTGTGTCTTTTCCCACAATTGGTCCTAGAAATCTGGATGGACACGCCTTCTTTTTTAAAGGTACAGTGTTCCAAAAATCTTACTGTTTTAGTCTAAAGGTACTATGCTTCCTCTTCTGTTCAGAGGAACATCCTTTAATGGGAACAAGAAAACTATACGTTCTTCTAAAAGAATTTTCTTTTTGATATGATGTATCCTGGAGTGAATAAATGAATGAATTAATAAATAATAAAAGGACCCTCAGCCACTAAACAGGAATAAAATATTTCTTTTGGTGCAGGGAACTGCTTCTGTATGTTCTGTTAAACAGGCAACATTGTCTGATTGTTTAAGAACAACAGTGACAGAGAACTATAGTGACAGATAAGAGTAGCCAGCAGGAACATTTCCTCTGTCTGGTTACTACCCAATCTCAATCTTTGTCTATCTAAATCTATATAGATAGACACACCATTCGATTTGGTAAGAAGAGCTGAGTTGAAAATATTCATTCACATTTGAATATTTTAGCCACTGCTGAATACTGATTTTTTTTTTTGGTGGGGGGGAGACTTTTTTAGCTGTCACTCTAAAAGGCCTAGGTTAAATCCTGATGCTACTCCTAAATAGAGTAGACCCACTGAATCAATTAGACTTACCTGTGAGTTCTTTGGTCATTCAAAACTTGATTAAGTGGGTCTGCTCTTGTTGGGACTAACCAACAGGGTTCCAGCGTATGTCCACATTGTCTATATTTTGATGTGTACAGCCAATATTCAGCAGTTTTGACAGCCTAAATGCTGTTCCCTTTTAAGTAGATCTGTTGAATCAATTGCTGAATGGTAGATCAACACTTATATAAACCCTTCTGGTTCAACTGGTGTAGTCCAGATGGGACTAGAAATTGGATTTAGGCTGTGGGTGGGAACTAAGCAGCCCTTCAGATGTTGTGGATTTGTATTTCCCAGCAACCTTAGCCAGCAAAGCTAAAGGTGAGGAATGCTCAGAGTTGCAATCCAGCCATGTTTGAAGGGCTGCGTAATTCTTAACCTTGAATTTAGCTCAATGATTCTTCACTATGCCAATATAAATACAGCATTACAAAACTGAGCTTTGTTTGTTGTCACAGGCTTTTTCCGCATTTTGTTTTTACCATGGGCAGCGTGTCCTCCAGCGAGGATGTTTGCACTTGGGGGCGGACTGGATCCGGACTACTTTCTGTAGTTTCGGACTTCAGCCTGCTCTGGAACGACCAGAATTGGTGGTTGGCTGTGCTATTGAAAGACTGCTTAAAACAGGTCTTTCAATAGCCTGGCGCGCCCCACTCCATCGCTGCGCTCTTGTGTAGATCTGCAGGCTCGCACCAGCGCGAGGCTGCAGATCTTCCGGGGACAGACTTCCGCCTGGCGAACTCCTCTGGTTGGTGGAGAGCCTCCACCAACTAGAAGCCGCCATTTTTGTCCCTGGAGCAGTGTGTAGCGCGGCCACGCACTGCTCCGGATCAGCGTGGATCGTCAGAGGGAGCATGCCAGTCCAGTGAGTAACAGAATGCCCCATTTTCTTCCCAAAGTGCGAAAAAGCCCACAATGACATAATTCATGGAAGAAAAAAGGAGGAAGAGAAGGGGGGAGAAAAAAGAATGTGGCAGCACCTTTAAGACTAATTTGTTTTTTACTTTAGCATGAGATTTTGTGGATATAAACCCTAGTTCTTCAGATGCAGTACAGAGGCATATTAAAGCCTCAGATTATAAAACATACTTTCGCAGTTGAGGGAGTGGGATAGAATGTAATAAGCTCAACAAAGATACAAATGGTATCCCTTGCCCTAAGTTTTTGAAGGAGAGAGTAAGGTGATACAGGTCTTTCAGATCTTTACAGTAGTCAATTAATGTTGATGTGTGAAAGCAATAAATCTGCTTAACCGAATGTCAGTTTCCCTGGGTTTAAAGCTCTCTCTGAGAAGATTTCTTTTGCTACATGTACAGTAGTGAGGACTCTTGTATTAATATATGTAGTGTGCCATAAAACCATTGACTTTATTCATACCTCTGCTAATGGGTTGGAATTTGTAAATATAATTCAATCAGCCGTTTCTCTTTCTAGTCTTCTTTTGTAATTTGCTTGTTCAAGGACTGTGACCTATAAATTCCTTCCAATATGTCAAGGAAGGTTGAAATGTTCTGCAGCTGGTTTTGGGATATTGGGATATTCTAATGTCATATTTGTGTCCATTTATAATTTTGCAGAGAGACTGTCATGGAGTTGCCATAGGTTAACTTGGAGGTGACTTGGAGGCACCTATACACAGAGAGAGACAAACTCGAAACATAGGAAGCCATCTTCTATCAACTCAAAGCATGGTCCCTTTTGCCCAGTATGGCTGACTCTGGCTAGCAGCAGCTGTCTGTAATGTTTTAGGTAGAATTCTTTCTTCGCCCTACCTGGAGATATGCGGTTTTCCTTGGGATCCTTCTATCCAAGTACTAACCAGACCCATTTGGAAGCTTAGCTTCCAAAATCAGATGAGTAGTGTGTTCAAGGTGGTATATTATTAGTAAAAATGACCAGATTTTTGATTCTGACTGATTTATTTTTATTGTGTTATAGATATATCATCAGTGCTTTATCCAGGCTGGCTACAGTGAGCCTTCCACATTTGTGGGTTTTATTTTCATGGATATGATTATTTGTGAGTTTCTGATGAAAAGAAGGTTAAGAGATGACATGATAGCCATGTTTAAATATTTGAAGAGATGTCACATTGAAGATGGAGCAAGCTTGTTTTCTGCCACTCCAGAGACTAGGACATGAAGCAATGGATTCAAACTACAGGAAAATAGATTTCACCTAAATGTCAGGAAGAACTTCCTGATGGTAAGACCTTTTTGACAGTGGAATATGCTGTCTTGGTGTGTGGTGGAGTCACATTCTTTGGAGGTTGTTAAACAGAGGCTGAATGGCTATTTTCTGGGGGTGCTTTGAGTGCACTCCTGCATGGCGGAGGGCTAGTCTCTATGGCTGATGTGGTTGCTACCAGCTCAATGATTTTGTGATTCTGTTCTCTAACCCTGGCCCCCACACCTCAGGCACTTCTTTCTTGCAGAACCTTCCCTTGCAGTTGCTGTGATCAGGCCACACAGACCTTTAAAAACTCACCTCTGGTCCTCCTTTTTCTCCACCAGCTGCTGCCTGGCCTGCTAAGGATGGTCACAGCCCTATTTCTCAGCACCACAAATCCTCTCCCAATGCCTACTCATCCAGCGAAAGAGATGAACATGAGAAATAAAGTATATGGCCATTATGCCAACCCGCCCTTTCCCTGACCTGGTTTGGACCTGAGTGCTCATTTCCCCTACCATGCCTCTGCCCCCTCCCCACAGACACAAACACATTTTGATTTTTGTGATTTTTTCACTTTTGCAGGGGTCCTGCACCTCAACTCTAGCAAATGTGGAGGAGTGACTGTACATATTCTTGGTGGAATGTGTTTCAATTTCAGTTTACCTTGGCAGCCAAACTCTGGCATTCCCTCCAACAAAATTACTGAAACTGAAGCCATGACCTATTTATTTTGCTTTTCTGTAAACGTTTTTACTTGACTAGAGAGGTGACCCCCCCCCCCCGCTATCTTTTGGACCTTTCATTTATCCTGTAGCTGGTTTTCTTAAAAGCTTGGTTAGAGCATCAGAAGGCTTCTCCACTTAGTGGTCCAATTTGAAGAGTACCAATTAAGGCCCTTCAAGCACATGATGACAAGCCTCAGTGAGAGAAAAAATAGCATTACGAGGCGCATCTGAAAACAGGACACTAAGACAAGTGAGTCTGGAGGCTTCCTACCTCCAGCTTCCTTGAAAAAGGTTTGTATTGGCAAAGACAGCTGTGTATTGTCTGCTGTTTGTTGAGCTGCAGTTGGTGGCACTGAGTGACCTTAGTTTCCAGGACAGTTCAGGTTGGCAGAGGTTATTTAGTTTGCTTAGCTATACATAGGAAGGTTGCTTACATCATGAGCATTGGGGATATTTACCAAATACAGATCTAGGGTGGTTAGAATAATAGACTCTCAGAAAAGGAAATGACCAGGAGAGCCATATGGTCCAACCCCTTGCCATGCAGGAATGCACAGCTAAAGCACTTCTGAGAGCAGTGGTGGAGCTTGGAGTGTGTGGAAGGTGGCAGGGCTACAGGGTGCGTGGGTGTGTCTGCAAGCCAGGATGCCCGAAAAACATTGCTGCCTGGGGTGTATCGCCTCCTCTGTCCCCACATCCCTACATGACTGCCTGAGAGATGGCCATCCAACCTCTGTTCAAAGATCTCTAAAGAAGTAGAGTTCACTATCCTTCAAGACAACCTATTCCACTGTCAAACAGTTCTTCCTGTCAGGAAATTCTTCCTAATGTTTAGATAGAATCTCTTTTCTTGGGTTGGGAGTGACTGACATATTAGTCTACCTTTTTTCCCCAGGTACATAAACATGGAGCTGAGATCAGGCCCTGAATCAGATTGGGAAGGAATCACTCCTATCCACACAGATGTGGACAATTATTCTTGCCCAAGAGGGAGCACCTTCTCAGCCTCTGCTCTCAGCTTGGCTACAACAGTAGTCTGATTAGATGAGCAAAGCTTTATTGAAGCATCAGAACTTTTATAGAACTTCCAAAGGAAGAGAAAACGTGCACACAGAGAGCAGACCATTCAAACATGTTTCTGTAAATGAACACATGCTCTCAGTGAGTTATCTTGTTGAACTTTAACACAGTCCTTGCAAGAAGACAGAATGGCTTGTTTAGGATTGCTTAGGAAATCAGAAACAAAGCACTAAATCCATGGAAAACTTTTTACCCCCAACACTTGCATCAAAAGTTTTATTCAGAGCTTGTGCAGACAGCCTGGGTGTTATAGTCCAAAAATAAACAATCAAACAAACAAAAAATCCCTAACCTCTGCAGTTTCTGATTTTATGGAATGTATAGACTGAAAAGCCAGGCGGGCTACTTATGGACCTCCAGATAATGGTGGACTGCAACTCCCATTAATCTTAGCCAGCATATCCAGCAGTAAAGATTGCAGGGCATTAGGGTTAAACTACATCCAGAGGGGCCACAAGTAATTTATTTGTGACTTAGGCAGAAAAGATGGAAGAACAGAAAGAGATGTAGGAAAGGGAGAAGGGGTGGTTCTACCTCTGCCAGGGCATGTATTGACTGACTTTTCACTATGGCTGATAGCCCTTCACAGAAAAATGTTTTGCCGCATCTGGTAAAGATTAATTCTCATTTTTACACTTTTTTGGGGGGAGGGGGACTGTAGTAGCTGGTGGCTTCCATGTTGAGGTGGTGATGATTCTGCTCTCTGTTTTATGTTGGACTTTAAAGGAGCAATCCAATGTGCTGAATCCTGTTTTGGCTCACTTTGGAGAATATTTTCCCCTTGGAGATCCAATTAATGCCAATGTTGGTTTCATTCTGTCACCAAGTTATAACATGTCTTTTTATTAATATCTTTATGGCTTGATCTTTTTACCCATAAATATGCATATACATAGTTTAAATTGGTTTAACTTTTTAAAATGTTTTAACTTGTTAGAGTTTAGATTTCTTTGTAATTGGTTGGAATTCTTTTAATTGTTTTAAATTCTGAATTGTTAGTCTGAAATCTAAACTCCTTCAGTTTATTTTCCTTTCATGCCACACTGAGATCTCATGATATAGGCAGGATAATTATTTACTCACTCACGTAAGCCATTTCTGTACCTCGCCCATCTCTGTCATTGTCCTGGCAGTGCCACTGCTGGGATGGGAATGCACTGCAAAGCTCCCCTATGCACCTGGCCAACTGACTGAAGAAGAGTAGCACAAGTGAAACGTGCCTTCTGCAGTGCAGCCATTCACTTCCCATGCTGCACTGTGGAAGGAAGTGCCTAAATTGTGCTTCCTCCCTTTCTATCAGCAGTGGGAGCATTGTGTGCTTGGGGGCCATTATTGGATTTTTTTTCTGGTAACGGAATATCCCATGATTGCAATGAGTGGGGATGTGTTGGCAATGAGACTGTGATGATTTGTGAAAGCATGACTTGCAGACCACCAGCAATGCATCCCCCTTGTGATACAGTAATGTTGTGCAGAAATGGCCTAAGTCTAGAAATTCAGATAGAATTTTCCTTTAAATCTGACTTCTGCAGTTGTTACATATCCACAAACAAGTGAGAGTAAATTCACTACCATTAGCTCTTGGCTTGTAAAAGACTGTTTTACTTCTACTAAATTGATACAAGGCACACTCCTTACAGAAAGAAGTCAACCGTCTGGTCTCTAAATGGATGCAATGTACTGATGAACATTCCCTTTCATAGTCACTTTTGCTTTGGGAGCATGTGTTGTTCCTTATGTCAATTTAGCTCATACAGATGTTGCAAAATTAGTACCAGTTCCTCATCTAGACATGCCCTTAGGGGAAGTCTATGAAAAGCTTATGCTTGGGAATGCTTTGACCAGAAGTTCAATGGATTTTAATTTCCCTGGTTCACAGATGCTGTAACTTCACTGACACCAGTGCTGTTCATCTGCCCCATGATTTACACAATGCATTAAAACGGGGTATGGCAAATCTCTGGTTTGCCACCCGAGGCACTGCATTTTAAATTCCTTGGGACTAAACTTATGAGCATATAGGCTCAGCATTGGCCTTTGATAAAGAGCATTGTGTACAGAGCTTGGCTACTTACTTGTAAAAAAATAATGGCTGAGATTTTACATCTGAGATGCATAGCAAAAACTGTTGCATGCCGAGTTGGACATTGACTATGTGGGAAACAAAAGTGGGGAGCATCCAATACAATCAGCAGCAAATAGGAGAAATGTCTCCAAGTGCTCAGTGGATGAATGATTTATTAATAAAAAGCCAGGCATGTTTTAGTCCATATATGCTCTCAAAGGCCGACACTGCCTTTGGATTGTTCATACCTTCATGAAAGTTAACTTCAGAAGCTTCTGCAGCTGAAACTCTAAAGCTATTTAGTAGACAAAAAGAAGAATCATGTGAACTATGGGCAGTATACAAATGTAATAAGGATTTCATACACAGGAAAATTATGGCCAAGATTTGACAAGCTAACATCTCTTGGCCTGATCCCCCTCCCCAACCTGACATTTTATTTTATTTTATTGGTAGAGTTACCCCAAAATGTGGGTGACTCAGGGGTCCACCCATGATGCCAGGGCCTCCACGTGACAGAGGGGAATCAATAAGTTAAAAAATAGGACACCTGTGAGAGTGGGGTAACTGAACAAGATCTACCACCTATGTTTATGGGATCCTTGCAGGAAAGAACAAGCCAGAAAAACCAAATGTAAAATAAAATGTGTTTTTATTGAAAGAAATTCAAACACACAAAGATCCAAATGCTCACACATGCACACAAGGACTAGCCAAAGGTAAAGGGATGAAAGTGTGATAGAGGACTTTCTGAACTGAGGCAATATTTACCAGTCTGGAGAGCAGCGAGGAAAGCAGCGACATGGCTTAGGTAAGGACAGTTCTTGTTTGGGAATCAAATGGACAGCGTTGCATTCAGGAAGTCAAGAGACTGCACTCAGCTGCTCAAAATCAAGGGTTCTATATCTGAAAAATGTCCTGCAAGTATGGGTGCAATTTGCTCTCCCATCAAGTGGACAATGGGAGTTGCAACATAAGCAAAGGAGTCCAGACAGAGTTAATGGTTTTAATATTTATGTGACAAAACGATAATGGCTGTCATAATAGCCCAGTATTGTGGAGAGGTTGGAAGACAACAGGGAAATGTCCAGGTGTGCAGGATCAGGGATAAGACAATCACAAATTGGTGGGGATTTCCCATTGCTGCACTGAGGTGTTTGGCTCTTTAATATAAGCCTATTGTCTTGAGAGTGGCTGTGCTATTAGCCTGGCAATGACTTTGGCGTTTGCCTAAGAGGTGGGTGTGGCTGACCTGCCTTGTTATCACACATTGACAGCAAGTAATCTCCCTCTTCCAGCTTGACCTTCCCATCACCTCAAGTATTATTTATATCATTGCCAATTAATATAGTGCCACTTAAATAATATTGCCAATTGAACCATGCCAATCATGGGGGAGTGCATGAGGCTGTAACAGCAGCAGCAGTAGTGAGCGATGGGAATCTGTTCTCCTGTCAATTGGGAAGCAGACTGCCATTTCTATGCCCTCCTGTGAGTGAACTCTGGTGTGACAGTCAGAAGCAGGGTCCCTGTCGCAATTCTTCTTCGCACTGGAGATTGTTATGGGTGGGGGCTGGAAATGTCAGTCTGCTGTGCCCTGATCAATGGGAGAACAGACCCACATCACTCACAGAGGCTGTCTGGTAAGTCAAAATTGGGGGACTTTTAACATACCTTCATATTAGCTACGCTGTTAAATACAAATACAAATCAGTTATGAATACATAACTGTAAGTTACTGTAAATTTGTAACGGTGATTGTGAATTCTAGCCAGTGCCTTGTTTTTTATGTGTTTATGGGTTGTCTCTCTTTTTATGATTTTTAATTGCCCATGAAGAACATATTCAGGCTAAAATGCATTGGGCTTTTTATTAATAAATCATTCATCCACTGAACGCCTTCAGATGTGTTCCCTGTTTGCTGCACATTGTTTGTTTGACACATCTCTCATGCTGAATGGCAAATTGCACATCTGAACCAAGCCAACCATTGTGCAACTGAACAGTCAAATGGGCATGCATACCTGTGCTCATTGCACAAAGTAATATACACATCTGCATGGCACTGCATGGGCAGCTCTGCTTCCACAACTCTGAAATTACTGCAAATGTTCTACCTCAGACAAAAATGTCTACCTGTATCTGTAGGAGAATTTATGAATGTGTAAGATACCAGCATCACATAGATGTTTCAGTATTAGACTAGGACACTGGGAGATCAGGGTTTGAATCCCTGTTTGGCCATGGAATGCCAAAGATGGAGAAATCATCTTTTTTTCTTTATGCTAGAGAACCATGACTTACCCCTTTTACCCCCAGTGTACGTAAAATCAACACATGTCAAAAAAGACTTTGGCTGTGCTTTTACATCGGCTACTTAGCTATGAAAATATCTTAAGTTACATAGCTAAGTAGTGTCTCCTGGCCTGATTTACCTGTCTGGATTCACCAGGCAGCAACTCCTGTAAGTGATAGGGATCTGTTCTTCTGTCGATTGGGATATTTCCATGCCCCCTTCTGTGAGTGATTTCCAGTGTGACAGTCAGAAGCAGTATCTCTCTCATAATTCATAACTCATAATTCCTTCCGGGATCAGAGACCACTCATGGGAAAGGAGTGTTTCAATCAACAGGAGAACACATCCTGTTTCTCACAGCTGCTGCTGCCTGGTTAGTTTGGATTAGGGGACTTTCATGATCCCTATGTATTCCCTACACTACTGAACACCTAAGGATAGTGAATACAAACCGGTCACAAATGTGTAACCCTAAGTTATGCATTCATAACCGTGATTGTGAATTCCAACACTTTAAAATGGTCCTTTTGTGTTTTTTTGGCTGAATTCTGGAGCTGGAAGTGATGAATCGGGTGGTGGGTCGGTGGTGGAAAATTGCCCCTGCTCCTTTTATAATTGTCCATTCCTCGTCTGAAGGTTCCTTCTCCTCTTAACACCACCCAGTTAGTGACATACACTTTGCTACCTCTTTGGTTGTTCTTCCAGATTTGACAAGTTTCTGGTTCCTAGTTTCTTAGGCCCTTTCCGCAATGGGCTTTTTAAACGGTGCAGAGCAACTTCCAACGGAGGTCTTCTGCACCGTAGAGTGGACTGGGGCAGACTACTTTTTGCAGTTCCACACCTCAGTCTGCTCCGGAGCGACCGGAACTGATCGCGCGGCGTGTTTTTTAAAAACCTCTTTTTAGAGGTTTTTAAAAAGCGTGGAGCGCGCAACTCCATGTCGCTCTGTCGCTGAGCTCCCGTGCAGATTTGCAGGTGTGCACTAGTGCGTGCCTGCAGATCTGCCGGGGACAGGCTTTGGCTGGCAAGCTTCTCCAGTTGGTGGAGAGCCTCCACCAACCGGAAGCTGCCATTTTGGATGCCGGAGCAGTGCGGAGCAACGAGCTCGCACTGCTCCTCATCCTGACAGACTCAACCGGACGCCAAAGAAATCCGGTGAGTCTCGTTTTTGCGCGGTTCCTTTCCCACATGCAGAAAGGGCCTTACAACCTGTCTCTGCCTTTGCTGTAAAAAGTGAAGCTCACTAAAGTTGTGTGCTCTTGCCTTTCCTCCCAGAATGGCTTTGGCTCGCATTTCTTTAGATGTTGCTCCTTAAAGTCCATGTTAGGGGAAGCATTAGTAAGGATGTCATTTGTGGAAAAGATCTTGTGTAAAACAAGAAATAAATTGTTTCTACAGTAACTATGCTGAAAGCCTGTCAAGTTTCACTTACGTGAATATAAGGAGTTGAAACATTTATAAGCTTGATTATGAAATACAACATGCTGCTCCCTACTCCTTTCTGTACACCCGTCAGATCTGACTTAGCCTGAGCACTCATTATAATGGAGAGCTGAGCAATTATTGTCCTACATCAGATGGACTTGACAGATCTCTATACTGAATGACACTTAAACTACACTCAGAAGATGTGTGCAGAATAATGTGAAAGAGGGTGGGGGGAACCCGCACAGCCAGATTGCAAATTGTTGTCTTTAATCAAAATATACTTAGACAGGAATCAGTGGGGAAGGATTTGGATTTTTAGCTTGGAGTAACAAAAATGCTTACCCAGACCACACATTCTGTAGAATTCATTGTTCACATCCTTCCCTTAAGCCTTGTATCATTAACACCTTTCTTCCCATACAGTTGTTTTCTGAAAACTTCACACTGTGGCACTGCAATTGGAATTTAAGACAAGGACCAAGGAGCTGATGAAAGGCTGGGGTGACAGTGAAGTAGTTGTCTGTGCTCCCCACACAGGAAAGGGATTATTCATGTCGATATCCGCTCTTCATGTCAGCTGAATTTCTGGAAGACTGAAGGAAGAGTAAGGCTGAAGTGAAACATTTTTATTGCTGCTGTTGTTATTTTATTTTATTTTATTTTATTTTATTTTATTTTATTTTTGGCAGTCTATGATATTCATAGAACTCTTCTCTAGCACTACATTTCAAATAAATTCCTTTCAGTTTTTTTCACTGTCCAGATTTCACAACTATACCTAGAAATCAGAAATACTATGGCATGTATGACCCTGACTTTGATATTCAATTACTTCCTTGGAGAAAGATGGGGCTATACATTCAGTTCATCCATCCATCAATCAGTGATATATCTTTGTGTTTGAGGATCTTACTAATTTGTTCAGATCTGCCCTTCTAAGTCTTAGTCTTCTTCTGACTTCTTGACTAGAGTCTTCATTTTGGTTAATGACTAAGGGTAGGTATACAAAAATCTTTAATAGTTTCAATGTCTTCATTGCCCACCTTAAAGTTTCTTTTGTGGTCATTTGTATAATGTTCAACTGTAATCCAGATCTTGTACATTCTTCCTTGACTTTTTTCAACAGTCACTCCAAGTCTTTGCTACTTTCTGCTAGTAGTATGGTATCTTCTGCAGATCTTAAACTGTTGATACTCCTTTCCCAAAGTCTAATCTGATTTTCCATATGATATATTCATATATAAACTAAGCAATAGGGTGATAAAATGCAGCCTTGCCTGAATCTCTTGCCATTCTTTTTCTCCATATTCTGTCCCAATGGTGGCCTCTTGTCCTGTACATAGGTTACACATCAGGACAGTCAAATGTTGTGGCACACCCTTTTCTTTTACAACAATCTGTTGTTTTTATGAACTGCACAATCAAAGGCTTTGCTATGCTTCCCCCAATAATGTCCCTCCTTTTAATTTAATAATGTTGTCATGTAGCCAAGCCTATCAGCTATACGTTATTGAAATGTTATGCCATTCTTATAGGTTCCCTGATTGGTGGGATGTCCCTGATCCAGGAAGAAAAAAAAAGTGCAGCAGACTAAGGCTGCAAGGGAGTCAGAGTAGTAACTGTTACCATACTGTACACCCCCAGTCAGTGATACATTTAGGTTGGCTATAAATACCATTGGCATGAAATAAATATAAATCTTGCACTTATGGCTGAAAGCCATGTGGAAAGGAAACGACTCTGGCTGGAAGCTTTGAAGCTAGGACAAAGGACCTCAGCATGGCCAGGTCATAAATTCAAGGCCTGATGGGTTTTAGATGGTCCTCTACAGTATCCAAACCTAGGGAACAATAGCGAATGAAGCTGATAAAAGGAGCATTCGGAAGGTTGACATTTTTTTTACAGGATTTTGTTTTGTTTTGTTTTTGATGTGGGTTCATCTTCTGCTGCTCATCTTCTCATTGAGAAGCCTCTGATAAATTTCTTAGAAACTCCAGGAGGAAATATCAGTATACAAAAAAATCCATTATGCTAAAGCAAAAGGGGGGGGTACTATTCAATGTCATCTTTAAAGCTACCTTTAAATAAAGGCCATCTTTTAAGTACAGAGTCTTAATTTATAGGCACATGTCCTTTTATTAACAGTCACTATTACTCTGAGCCATTCTCCCGTCTCAGTGTAATGCGCTTCTGGGCCCTTTCACATTACACAATTATAGCAATGTGACACCACTTTAACTGCTATGTCTCCATACTATGGAAATCAGGGATTTGCCGCTTAGGAGGAATAAGTGGAATTCTCAGCCAGAGAGCTCTAATATCTCTCCAAAGTACAAAGACAAGGATTCCATTGGCTGCAGCAATGGCAGTAACAAGTTAAATCATAGTGCTATGACGTCATGTGCTGGTTAACTTGATCTCAGAGAAAACATTCAGGGGTTCAGCAAAAGTGTTTATTTGGAATTATTTGTTGGTTGGTAACAGGTTTTATACCCTGACATATAAATTCAGGTGTGCATGGCAGAACCCAGGTTTCCCAAGCATTCCTGATATTTATATAACTTTCATCTTGAGAATTCGGATTGTTTGTGTCATCTTATTTTGTCTCCCTCTGTTCTCATAACACCTTCTGTCATACTGGAGTTTATTTCCAGCCCTTTCAAGCCTGACTTCCACCCTTGAAAAGGAGCTGGAAATTCCCCCAGCGTTTACTAATTCTTGCTGCCACCACCCACTGAATTCTGGATTAACTGAACAGCACAGTGGGACTCTGCTCAGTGGATTGACAATCCCTATGCTTAAGGACCTTCCCTTCCCTCTCACCTCCCCCTTCTGAGTGAGGGAAGTCCTATCTAAGTGTGTGTCGATGACTGGCGTGGAAATGGAGAAGAAACAGAGGTTTTACAGAAAAGCATTTATTCAAGGCATGCAAATAAACAAGACAATAATACACATGAGAGGCTCCCCCCGCACAGGTACACTTAAGTTACAAGTAGTTACAAAAACAGATACATTCTTAGATCAGCCAACCTCCAAAATAATAAAACAGCCCTAACGCGACTAACTACATAATGTTCTAGTTACTCACATTTGTGTTCACAGGCTTAGATGGTCTAAGAGAGGAATGTGGCCAGGAGGCGAGGCGTAGGCCTGCAGCCTACGACTGGCACAGATCTCATCTCTCTAGGAGGCTCCTTTGTTGACTCTCTCCCACATGGCCTTGCAAGGAGTTTTTATAACTTCTCCTCCGAAGCATCTTGAAGGATCTCGAAGCATCTCAAAGATGCTCACCTCTTTCTTTTGATTGGGCAATTCTTCCCCTGTGACCTGTGAGGCTGACCCACAGTAAAAATGTAACCTAACCCCCAAGACCTCATTAACCCTTGGTTTACCTGAAGAGGGAAGTAGCCCCCTTCAGCCAAGTCTAGATAATGGGAAGCCCCATTATCACACCTTCCCACTAGTTTCACATTCCACCCTTATGATATCCCCCCTTCTCTTTATGCTGGATGAGCCAGACATCAACTGTTGCCAAATGATGTCCTTTGGTGCCTTTTGAACCCATATCTGACACAAGCTGCAAACAGCAATTGGTGATTGATGCATTGTTTCAAACAGCAATTAGCAATGGATACCATATAGGGCTAGTGAGCTCTACTTTCCTTTCATCTACTGCCTGTGTTAAAACAGATACTATTTCCCCTTTGGTATGACAGGAGCTGAACTTCCTGACATAAGGTTGGGTGGTGTGAAAGGGCCCCGGTCTCTATAAACGGTGTCCAGATCAAGTGAAGTAACAGCATAGCTGTATTCTGCTTTGGTCAGACCTCATCTAAACTATGGTATCCCGTTTTGGGCACTACCTGCCTCTTAAGAAGGATATTGATAAACTGAAATATATGCAGAGGAGGGTGACCAAGATGGTAAATGGTCTGGGTTCCAAGCCCTGAAGAATGATTGAAGGAATTGAATATGTTTAGCCTGAAGAAAATAGTATGACAGCCATCTTTAAACAACTGAAGACTGTCATGTGGAAGATGGAGAGAGGCTCTTTTTTGCTGCTCCAGAGAATAGGACCAAACCCAAAACAAAGATCTCAAATTAGAAGAAAGGAAATGTAGACCAAACACGAGAAAGAATTTCCTGATGGTAAGAGCTGCTTAACAGTGGGATATGCTATTGCACAGAAGGTGGTGGACTGTTCTTTAATGAAGGTTTTTAAATGGAAGTTAGATGACCACTTTTCAGAAGTGCTTTGATGTTAGATTCCTGAACTGGCAGGGGTTGGAGTAGAGGTTCCTTGGAGTCCTTTCCAGCTTTTTGATTCTATGACAACATCACATCCTTCACTCCTTGAATGCAACGGTATTCCTTCTTGTGCTCCTCCAAACATTACAGACTTGATCCATCAATTATTTTGGCCATCTCTTGATTACAAACTTTGGATTTCTCTCTCTCTCTTTCTCTGTTATGTTCTAGAATCCAGGTTTATGAACTGATGTTGTGTAAACCTAGTATTTATATGATAGACCAACCATTTTCATGAAAGTTCAGGACCAATGAACAAACTTCAGATTTTATTGAGAACTGTTGTATTTGGTCCATTTTGTATGGAACTTGGTGGACAATAAAGCTTACAGTTTTAATAGAGCTACCAGTCAAACATTATCAATTTTATGATAGGTCTCCATTTCAAGAGCAATAAAGTATGATAGCAATATAGTGATATAGAATGATAATTCAACAAGTGATTTTCCCCCATGTTAACCAAGTTATTTTAATCAGAAGTTTAGTTATCAACATCAGCCTGGTCTGCACAGGACAAATTTCCTTGCTTCTTCTATAGCGTAGCATACTTGTTTTAAGGAAAAAAATATGAATCATCTAGATCACCTCCGTGTGGTCAAATAAAAAGAGGATAGGGCATCCACAGATGTAAGAGTTATGGTAAAGCAGCAGTTTTCAATCTTCGGTGCTCTAAATGTATTTTGGACTCCAAATCCAGAATCTCTAGCCATTAGCCAGGTCAATTGGGACCTCTGGGAGTTGAATTCCAAAACATATAGAAAATCAAAGTTTGAGAAGAAGTGGTGTAGAGGACAGATTTTCAATACAGAGTTACATCTGTCAAAATTGCTTCTTCTACCCAACTATTAATGGTGCAGTAGCTGTACTTTCTTTGTCTTTCCTGCCCACCTTAATCATTGGAAGTTTTTTCTTTCTTGTAGCCTTACCTGCAATAGAAGCAAAGATTTTAGAGCAACCTTGAATAGGTTAAGAGACAGAAGGTGACTTTCAGGGTCACAATCTTGTTACCCAATTCTCCAGGGGATGAAACAATTCATCCGTATGATTCGTTGGGCTCTTCTCTGTAATTCTGCAGTATTCTATGTTGTTAGAACACTTGATAGAAACTGTGCAGCATTTTTTTTAAAAAGTGCTAATATTTTTTTTTCTGGCACAATTGCAGATTAAATATCTGTCCCTTCCCTCCACAAACATAGATAGGCGTGTGCATATATTGGTATAAACATGCTACTAAAGTTCATTTTCCAGGTGCTGTGCTCATCTGAAGTTACCACCAATCTCTAACCACACAAAACGATGCATAATTTAAGATCCAATCCTTCAAGGGACAGTAGACAGGTGCGCTTCCAAGCTGACTTTCCAGATTCAGACACTGTGAAATTAATCTTTGTGAAGATGCTTAGCCCAAGGTTTTTCATTTATAAAATGCAGATGAAAAATGCCCAGTTACCCATTGACTGCAGTTAGTAGGATTTTGTTACTGTGGCTCTTGCGTTGAGCTCAAGGGACTAAAGTTAGAAAGGTCATCATTTGTAGATGTAGCTTTGGCAAGTTCTATTATTTCTGATGTTCTGTTCTTCTTTCCCTTGTCATGAAGATTACAGGGGGTTGTGCCCACTAATATATAGTGTGCTAATGGCAGATTCATTCTCCAAGTGTGCAGTATGATTATTTATATTTCTAAAATCGCATTGCTCATATACAAGAAGCAAGTATCAGAAAGGTCAGGGTGCATCTTGCTGTTTATAGAAATGTAGGGAGGGCAGCATGGAAGTAATGGGGAGAAACCTCCCAAAACAGACCAAGGAGGTTGAACATACTTACTAAAATTGGAATGCTGACTGACTGTCAAGAAAGGAAGGCAGAAAATGGTGGTGGCAGTGTAGTATCCTAGAAGAGGGCATGGCTCCTTGGCTAGAACCCAGAAGAGAAGAATTCTACACTGCAACATTTTGTTGCAGGCCTTACTTATTCCATCCTAGTCTTAACTGTTTACCTGTTATTTGATTACCTTTATATTATATTCTTCCTCTGAAAAACTCAGGGCAATACACCTGACCATATTGCACATTGTCCTCGTTGCAACACTATAAGGAATCATAGAATAATAGAGTTGGAAGAGACTGCAGGGGGATTCAGCCCAACCCCCTGCTATGCAGGAATATACATCAAAGCACTCCCAACAGATGGCCATCCAGCCTTTGGTACTGTCACTTCCTTTGACCTAGACACTATACTCCACATGAATTTTTGCACAGAATACATCTCAAACTGCAAAGATTCTTGTGTATCTAGGATTCTCATTATCAGAGTTTCTCAGCACTCAAAAAATCTATTTCTAACCACATTTCAATAATTTTCAAATATTCTTTCCATACCTATGCCACACAGGCAAACCTGTCTCTTGTTTTTTTAGGTATGTCTGCAGCAAAAGGAAAAATAAGAAAAGGATAGGGTTACTGCATGGTGAAGATAGCCAAGTACTAACAGGGGGAAGAGAGAAATCAGAAGTATGCAACACATTCTTTGCTTCATTTTTTCCCCAAAAAGAAAAAAAATACTCAACCTGGGGAGTGGGGAGCAGGAGAGGAAGTGGCAGAAACTCAGCACAGTATAGGTAGAGAAGTAGTACAGTAATATGTGTCTACTCTAAATGAATTAAAGTCTCCAAGGCCAGATGAACTTCATCCATGGATATTAAAAGAATAGGCAGAAGTAATTTCAGAACTGCTGGTGTTAATCTTTGAGAATTCTTGGAGAACAGGAGAAGTTCCAGCAGACTGGAGGAGGGCAAATGTTGTCCCCATCTTCAAAAAGGGAAAAAAGAGGACTCAAATAATTACTGTTCAATCAGCCTATCATCAGTACCCGAAAAGATTCTAAAACAGATCATTAAGCAGATAGTTTGTAATTAGAAAGCAATGCTGTGATTACTAAAAGTCAATATAGGTTTTTCAAAAACAAGTCATGCCAGACTAATCTAGATTTACAAGCTTGTTAGATGAAGGGAATGCAGTGGATGTAGCATTCCTTGACTTCAGTGAGGCCTTTGACTTTGGTGAAATTGTCCCCTGAAACCCACAGATGGCATTTGGGGATATAATAATTTATTTTTTTTGGCCCCAGGGAGCCCCAGGGCCACAAAACGGCCCTAGACACTGTACGTGGCGTGTAGGCTGCTCTTCCCCCCCATACTATGTGTGTGTGTGTGTGTGTTTGTGTGCCTTCAGATTGCCTGTCAACTGATGGAAACCCCAGGAATTCCATATGGTTTTCTTAGGCAAGCAGTTCTCAGAGGTGTTTTTGCCAGTTCTTTCCTCTGAAATATAGCCTCCCGCACCTGGTGTTTGCTGGCAATCTCCCATCCAAGTACAAACCAGGGCTGATCTTGCTTAACTTCCGAGATTAAAAGGGATCTTTAGGTTATTTAGGCCTAATCCTGTCATACAGGTCATTTATGTGAGAATTCTGTCACATTGGGTGACTGGTAGACATCCCAAAATTGGCAAGGCTCATTCAGGATGAGCTTGTTGTACTCCAAAATGCTGCAAATTGTTACACTGCAAAAAAAGGGATCAAAGTAGCACCTGGCACTCCTGGCTGGAGAACTGTCGGACTATGGCATTGACAGGGAAGGGAAAATACTTTTCCTCATTTTTAAATATTTGAGTGAAATGTAGTTGATAAATGTCAGTAGCCTTGTGTTCTCCTTGGGCATTGAGAGTTATTTTCCAGTTGAAGCCAATGTGCTATGAATATAAAACTTGTCCATGAGTCTTCAGGTAGTTCTGCTGGTGTCATGTAGATCAGTAACAGCCCACTGCAAAATCTCCAAAGACTATGAGGCAAAAAGAAACTTGGCGTAGATCAGGCCTGAATTGCTTGAATTTTAGTTGCTTCTAGAAAATTCAAGGTTATTTACTTATCAAACATTTATTTGTTGAAGTACCTTGTCAAAAATGTTTTGGTACATGTCAAAATACCTGTGAGTATGATTTTCATATCATCTGTCAACATCCTTAGATGATGGTATTTACTGAAGTACGGACTCCTGGTAGGGTGAGCAACTTATTGCCAAACTTCACTCTCATCATCCTTTGTCCTGGTCTATATTAGCTATGGAACATAGGAATTTTGGCCATCAACTTGGCTGGCATCCTATGAAATCCTATTTTCCTCTGATAGGCCTTCTTAGCTGTGCTTGATCTTAGAGGGAATTTAACAATTCCTGTCTGATTTAAGAAACAGAAAGACAAGACCGAAGCTGAGATCTTGCATTGGGAGACAAGGTACAAAGTTAGTAAGCGGCAGTTGGTGTTCCCCATGTCAGTAGGGTGGTGAATAAACTGCAAGTTTTAATTCAAGCTCTCCAAGGTTTCAGTCATCCATTTCTAAACAGTTCAGCACCTTGAAAAGTTCTGGTAAATCTAGGCAAAATTTGGATCAAATTCATTGTATCATTGACACAGGAGTTATCACTTGCCACCGAAACCAATTTTTTAAATCCAGAAACGGACCTCCAACGCATTATATATTCTTTTTACTTTGTATTTTTGGAGGGTTGAGTGACCCTTCCCCAATGGTCTCAGGGCAAAATAATGGTCCCTGGAGCCACCAAAGTTGCTTACCTTTCAGTACTAAAATGAGGAGAGACATTGGGCAGCATTCACTAAGGAAATTATTAAGCATAATCCAGAGTTATTCATTCATGATTGGTTTGTATCACAATCCCTATGTGTCCACTGCTTTAGGGAACACATAGGGGCCATGAAAATCCCCCCCAATCCCCACTTACTGGACAACAGCTGCTGTGATTGACAGGGGTCTGTTCCCCTGTTGATTGGGAAGTCTTGAATGAGCAATTTCTGGTGCAAGGGGAAATTGCAACAGGAACTCTGCCTGTTGCAATGGAAACTGCTCATGAGAGTGGGTGGAAACATCATCCAGCTGCATCTTGATCAACAGGGGAACAGACCCCCATTGATGACAGTGGGGCTGGGCTGGGAAACACTATATAGCTATTCAACTAAAGTAGCTGTATAGCCATAAAGCTGATGAAGAATTGCAGCCATTGTCATTCTTTTTAATGAAGTGGTTTGGTGTTTTGTTTTCTTTGTGCATTTTTCAATGATAAATAAATAATGCAACAAATGCATACAAAAATATTTGTCTAGTATAAATGATTGTGGGTATGAATCCTCTCCTCTCTCTCTCTCTCTCTCTAAATATACAAATCCCCACCCTTATATTCTCAGACAAATGTGAATACAACAGGCTTAAGAAGGAACTCACATGAAATACACTTGCATCTGATCGGAGAGCATGATTTCTGGAGATGTTCATCTTGTGTATCTTTAGACTTAACTGGGTAACAAGGACAACGTTAGCTTTTGATTTCATTTTCTGGATCTCAACTCCTGCCACTCCACTCCATTCAATTATCTTGCTTCCTTTTTAGAGTTATACTCCTTCTGGTTTAACATTAAGGATATGCTTCCATCATTCACTTTAGATTGCTGACATAGCATTCCTATGTTTTTAATAATTTGACACGGGAGAGCTGTATAGTTGTTGCTTGCTGTTTTAATATTATTAAAATCAGCTCGTTCAGCATGCATTTTTTCAGCATATACCCCAAGTCCTCCTTTTCACAACGACCTTTCTATAGATTTCTTTTCATTTAAAAAACACAGGAAGCAAATTTATCAACAGAAAGTAATTTAATCCAAATTTTGCTTGGTTTGACAACTTCCAAAATTCAATCAGGAAAATATAAAAGAATGGTGGTTGGCTGAAGAGAAACAATAATTTCATTATCTGTGTTACAAAAGGACAGGGTAGAAATACAACAAGTAGTCGTTTTTAAGAAGGATTTGAAAAAATTACAACTACTTTTAGTTTGTAATGTTCTGTCACAAAACAGAGCCTGTATTGTCTTCCCACCACGCACAGCTAGAACCCAGCTTCATAGGATCTTTTCTAGAAACACCATTCTTAATTATTTTTTAATTACTTGCATTCATAAAAGTTTATTGATATTACTGTCAAATAATGTTGATTAGCAAACTTTTCAATAGACTGAGCATATAAAGGAAAATCAAAAAGAGCAACAGAACAGAGAGGGGTATGCCAACTAAATTCTGCAAGGAACAGTTGAAAGAGACGGAATCATTTAACTTGGAAAAGAGAATACAGCTAGGGCTGTTCAAAATTCGTGCAAAATTACTTGATCTCACCAAGACCGAAGGCTGTGTAGCCTCACAAATTTTATTCTAGCAGGCAAGAATGAACAATTTTAACATTTTCTTCTCTCTGCAAGAAAGTAAGCAAAACCTTCAATTTTTCAAGACCACTTGCAGATCAGGGTTTACTCCATGACAAAAACCTGATTTTTCCTCCTTGTGCAGAGAACAGCATTTCGTGCGCCAAAAGGAAGTTTCCTGTACGGGGAAAAAAGAAAATCTGCACAGAAAGCTACATTTCTGAATCAAAAACTTTTCTGAGCAGGAAACAAATTTCCTTCACAGAAAACAAATTTTAATGTATAGAAAAATGTGTGGGAGACTTGTTTTCTGTACAGAAATGTTTTCTGTGCAAAAATGGTATTTCCTGTGCTGAAAATGCAGTCTCTAAAATTGGCTGTCATGCATGGGGGTAAACTAGTAGTCATTTCTAAGTGTGGAGTCTCATTTAAAACAAGGGGAACAAAGAGACTACCTTTCTGAAGGAAGAGGAAATGACCCCCCACAAGTAAGAAAGAAGCAAAAGAAAGAAGCAACTCAGCCAAGGTCAGCTTTTTTTCTCCAGTTAGATTGGGTGTTTTTCTTTATTTAGGATGCCACAATCTGCACAAAGCTAGAGAAGCAAAGCTCATAGGGCAAGCACAGAAGGAGTGGCTGCTTGATCAAAAGGATCAAAGCCACCCACCCGCTCATTTTAAAAGTCAACTGCTTTTGCAGCATTGCTCAATATGCTCCATTGGTATAAAAATAGTTTTCACAAAGGCAAGAGCTCTCATGGATATTGGCAGAAAATATCTCATTGTGTCACAGGCAAAGTGATGGGGTTGGGAGGAATTATGGTGTCTTGTTCTCACTTGCAAGACTGAAACTAGCAAGGATTTATGTGCCTGTATTAAGAGGAGGCACAATTACAGTCTTCAAGTATATGCAGGGTTGCCCTGCCGAAGGTAGAGCAAATTTGTTTTCTCTTTATCCAGAGGCTGGGATTAGAATTAATAGCTGGAAATCGCAAGGAAGCTTATTTCAATTTCCCATTAGAAGAAACTTTCCAACATTGAGAATTGTTTGGTGGTGGAAAAGACTGCCTTCGGAGGAGACAGCTATCATCCATCGGCAATGTGTTGTGATTGTTGCCATTGCCACTTTTCTCCAAAAGTGGGACTTTAGGTGACTTACAAATTAAAATTATTACAATATTGTTAAAAAGATACAAAAAGTCAACCTTAAAACTTATAAACCTCAAAGTGTTAACAATACTAACAATTTAAAACATACACTTAAAAAGGATAAAAAGTTATTTTCAGCCACTGAAAATGAACGATCTCATTTCTCTACTCATTTCTCTACTGGCCATTCCTATGAAGAAATTAGGACTAAAAGGAGAACCTCTCTGAGGATTTCAGGGCCCAGACTCTTTTGGTTTATCAGATACCCTGTACAATATTACATTGTGCTAGCCAGGGATGCTGGAAGTTGCAATCTAGCAACATCTGGAGGGCTGCATGATACCCTCATCATCAATTAGATGATGTCAGGTCACTTAGAGTTAAATGTGACTTCAGTCTAGATGATAGAACTTATCCCACGAGGCAAGTAAATCACAGTGGGGGCACTTTGGAAGTCACTTTGAACTCTAAGTGACTTCAGACATCGGAGCTTATCACACAAGGCAGGTAAACTGAAATCACAGCAGGATAATAGTGTATTTGGCTGGTACTTATTAGATGAAATAGTTTTTCTTTTCATTCTCCTAGTGGGAGACAGTTTGGAAAGCATACTGTTACTGCGGTTATCTGGCCCAAGACCGAGGTCTACAATTTCTTATTGGTTATGGTTCATATTTCCACGTGGCACTCCATAAGATGAACTCCACATGTCTGGAAAGGTGAGATCTTCTGTCTGGTTTTCAAAAATATAATGGACTCTAAATCGTTATAAGATTTTTGAGTGGAAATTCCAGATTCTTGCAAATCTTTTAAAAATCTCTCTTTTAATTGCAAATATGGAAACCAGTTCAATTTATATCCCACTTCTTCTAACTCCTCCCGTGACCGTAGATGACTGTCTCCAAACCTGTCTATCCTTACAAGATCTTTATATCTAAGCCAATCTTGTTCTTTATCTGTCCAATCTGCGTAGAATGCTTCCTGAGAAGATATCCATAGGGGTATTTTTGTGTATGTATGCTTTTTTATGTTTTTCCAAATTCTAAGTAAGGATCTACGCACATAATGATTATTAAAATCCTTATCAATCTTCTCTTTCCCATACCACAAATACGCATGAAAACCGAATCTCATATTTGCCCCTTCAATTGTCAATGTTCTTCTATCCTTCAGCTCAATCCAGTCACATATCCACATCATGGCGTTCGCATAATAATATAATCTTAAATCCGGTAGGCCACAACCGCCTTGTTGAGGTAATTCAGTCATCAATTTCCTTTTAATTCGTGGTTTCTTATTTGCCCATATAAATTTAGATATTTCCTTTTCCCAAACTTTAAAAGGTTTTTCATTTGTAATAATAGGAAGGTTTTGAAATAAAAAATTAAATTTAGGGAGAACATTCATTTTTATAGCTCCGATTCTTCCTAGTAACGACAAATTTAGGTTCTTCCATCTTTTTAAATCCATCTCAATTTCCTTCCAAATTTTTTTGTAATTGTTATCAAATAAATCTTTGTTAGATTCAGTGAACCAAAACCCTAAATACTTCACTTTCTTCTCAATTTTGAAACCAGATATCTTCGTGATTTCTTCTTTTTCCTTTTGTCTCAAATTTTTAGTCATAATATAAGTTTTGTTTCTATTTATTTTAAATCCTGTGGCTTTTCCAAATTTATTTACTTCTGCCATTAGCTCTTTGATGCTTGCATTAGGTTCTTCCATGAAAAAAATCAAATCATCAGCAAAAGCACGCAATTTATATTCTTGATCTTTAATCTTTATCCCTTTTATAGCCATATTAGATCTTATACTTGTGTTTAATATTTCCAGTGTTGCTATAAACAACAAAGGGGAAATTGGACATCCTTGTCTTACACCCTTTTCAATTTGTATTTCTTGTGTTAGCTCTCCATTTACAACTAATTTTGCTCTTTGAATTTTGTAAATAGCCTGAATCCATTCAATGAAATTATTACCACATCCCGCTCTTTTCAATACTTCCAACATAAATGACCAGCTGACCTTATCAAACGCTTTTTCAGCATCCAAGAACATTATCGCCAGTTTTCTTTCATTTCTTTTCTCAAAATATTCTACTGCATTAAGCAAAATTCTAATGTTGTTCCTAAGTTGTCTATTAGGTAAAAAACCATTTTGATCTTTGTGAATTATTTGATTTAAAACTTTTCTAAATCGTTCTGAAAGTATCTTTGTAAATATTTTATAATCTGTGTTGAGCAAGGAAATTGGTCGATAATTTTCTGGTAAAGTCAGATCTTTCCCTTCTTTTGGAATTAATACAATGTTAGCATCTTTCCAAGAATCTGGTATTCCTTTCTGTTTTATTTCATTAAAAGTTTCCGTTAATGGTACCACAATATCCTCTTCAAAGGTTTTATAAAAAGAGGCTGTAAAACCGTCTGGTCCTGGAGCTTTGGAAATTTTCAAACTCTTAATAGCCTCCGAAACTTCCTCTTAAGGAAGGTCTACAATTTCTTATTGGTTATGGTTCATATTTCCACGTGGCACTCCATAAGATGAACTCCACATGTCTGGAAAGGGTCACGGAGAGCCTGTGTCGGCAGGCATGGTCGCATGGCCTTAATTATGCAGGCTAGGTCTAGGCCAGTAAACAACTATCTGTCGCACAGCTGGTAGTGCCCTCCAGACACGGCCGACCATTAGGCAAATGCAAGGGCTCTCAGCCCTGAACTGCTTGCTTGGCGGGATTAGTGCATCTGTTTATACAATCACTAAGTGCTCCTCATCTGCATACTAGCTGACTGTTCAGAGGTAGGTTGGGTTAACACCTCTCAATGTCCATGTGTCTCTAGGAATTCACAAACATAGGGCATCTTGCCTTTCGTTTCTCTGCTACTGAGTACTTGTGGGTGAAAAAAAGGTCTGCCAGTGAGCCAAATTAATAGTCACTCAACACTTTTAGAGTAGGTAGGAAACATGTGATTCCAGGCTAACCCTGTCAACCCAGTCAGTTGGGTCACTGTTGACCCAAACATTTCTATTCAACTTCCTGCAAACCATAGAACTGTCCAAGAAGGTGGGCTGATGCTGGACTGGTGAAAAGAAGTGAGTTGGCTCGTGGAAGGGTTTTATATATCTGTATTGCACAGATGGCATTACCATGTTTTTATGTAATGACCAATTCACGGCTGTGACTTTATTGGACTACCTCTTCTAGAACTAGCATTTCCATATCTAAAGGCCTGGATCCTCTCCTCTGGTCCACAGGTTGGAGAGGAGGGATCTTATAGCAAACCCATTGACTATACATTTTGCCTGAATTCTGCTGGTAGCCCCAGCTAGAGTAAACCCATTGAATCAATGGAATTTGCCTATGTTCTGACTCACTGACAAATGATTCAGTAGATATTCCTAGCATGTATTAAACAATAGGATTCAGGCTATTTCATATATACTGGGGCTTTCATAGCAACTGTAAACTGTTTATGTTCAAAGCAGTGCTTGGAAAGTGTGTTTTGCTGGGACTACAACTCATATTTGTTTTTAGAACAGGGCTTGGTAAAGTGTTAGAGCTGGGGAAAGTGCCCTCTTTTTTGCTCAAAGCAGAGTTTAGAAAACTGAATTTCCATCACACAATTATTGTTTTATTCTTTTTAGACCCTGAGTTTATATTCTGAATGACATGTACCAACAGTGGCTAATACTTCATGTGTCACCCTTAATGACTTCACCAGAGATTGTCCCCCTGTGATATGATCAGGGCATCACTCCAGATTATTTCAGGACCTAAAATGTTCTTCACTGGGCAACTCTACCCAGAAACCCTAGTGATTGTGGCTATTGATTATGCTGGGGTTGGGGGAATTCTGGGAGTTTTAGACAAAAAAAAAGGATTTTTTTCTCCACTCCACTAGCATTGGTGGGTTTTCAAAACAATAAAGGACAGTTAAAATTCATGATGCATGGGGCTGACCATTAGGAAGTGACTATTAAGAATTGTTTTCTATGTAAATACCCTCTAAAAGCATTGATTTTACTTAACTTAGCCATACATATTGTCCTATGCCTACAGACAGCAAGTGTTCAAAGAGACAGATTTTCCTAAAAGAGAAAAGCAGTCAAAGGGAAGTCAAGTTGAGTCCAGGTCATGCACAGGTAATCCCAGAAGATAAAGGAAGGCACAGTGGCAAGGTCCCAGCCAGTCCAGAGGTCATTACACAAAGCCAATAGTCCAGATATCCAAAGTCAAAAAAGAAATGAGACAAGGATAATTAAATTTAGCCAGTCCAGGGGTCAAGAATGCCAGGAAACTCAGGAGTACCAAGAACATGGCCATTCTAAGTAGTTGAATGGTTGTGAACAAGGATTCCTCTATTTACCAGATGGTTCCTATGAATTTTTTCTTTGTATCTTCACTAGATTTCAGTGGCTAGGTAGGAGCTGATACCTTCAGTGTCTGTCAAGGCCTGATAAGGAGAGAGCTCCTCAGCTGGTTCAGCCACCAGCTGCTCAGTGATGGAAAGGGTGTCATCTGAGTGAGAAACAATCTAACTCCTTATCTGATTCCTCAGATTCCAGAGGGTGAGTTATGACACACGTCTCCATAAAATTAACATACTGGCCACATTATCCAAACATAATTTACATAATCCACTTTATGAAAATCTGTATTTCGTTCCTTTCTCTCTCTTTTTTATTTTTTTATATGCAACAACAATCTTGAATCTATTTCAATCATATCAAAAATGTTTGACCACTATGATTAAAAAAAAATCAAACTAACCTGAATGATTTGGTTAGATTTTACAGAACATTTGTTCCTTTCATCAGTCTTTGAGATCTTTGGAGTCTTGTTCAGTCTACATAAAGGGTGAGCTTTCTGCTCCTCAAACAAAGGAATCCTTTACAATAAGAATCCTCTGGCAAACCTAGTCATGGTATTTTCTTTTTAGTATTTTTATTGTTAAAATACAAAAAGTCAACACATAACATTCATTTGCAACTCATTACACTGCACATACATCAATTTCCTCCTAAATGTTCTTGGTCTAAAAACAGTCTATGATTTTCATATCTATTTTTCTACATTTAAAGCACTGACCTTATCCCATATATATGTTGAAGAATTTCTTATCTTACATACAAATTCCATTTTGTACTCATGGTATTCTACTTTGCCAGGGAAGACAATTTATACCCAGCTAATGGTAGAAGAGTAGGTTAAAAAAAAAGCCTCAAGTTCTTTCCACTGCTTTCATAAAGCAGTTTGCAAATTTGGGGAAGTTCAAAAAAAAATAAAAATAAAACAATTAAATGAACTAAACAGAGCCAAGGGTATTTTTATTTTCTCTCTCCATCCCAGCCAATGTCTTTCAAGGGACCAATGTTCAGAGAAAGGGCCTCTTAGTCTGATTGCAGCCAACTAAGGTTAAAGCTTGGCCTGTACTTATCAGATATTAAGTCCAAATGTCTTCTTTCATGTGATTCCTCACCTGTCATTCTATCCAACTTAATTGGAAGTGACCCAATGTCAGAAAGATTATTGCTTTGTTGTCAGCAAAATAAACAATATCCTGCATGACAAGGAACAACATGATACCAGAGGTAAAGGTGAGAGTGTTTTCTTCTTTCAATATAAAGTTCAAGTTGGGAATACTATATTTATTGCCACCCACCAAGGGAGACTAGTTGGCTGAAAAAAAAAACCCTTGCTGTGATTAGAGTTTTATTTTGGCTTATGTTTTAAAACCATCCCAAAATGATACATTCTTAACAATTGGATGAAGATAATACACCAAACCAAGTTTCCCTTAAAACTGCATGTGTCCCTTTTAGAGGAACTGTAAAGGCTGGCATTCTCACCCTCCCAAAATGCCCACTGAATTTACTGTACAGCACAAGAAGCACGCTTTCTGAACAGCTATTATATGCCTCATGGAGACTGGGAAGGATCAGAGAAACATCCGGCTATGTTGCTGTAGCTGGATGCAAAAGGATTACATCAGTTGTGAGACCTCCAGCAGACTATGGCCGTTTCTGCACTACATTGTTATAGTACTATTATTCCACTTCTAATATCTTGTGGAATCCTGGGGTTTGCAGTTTAGAGAGGGACATTTAGAATTCTCAGCCAGAGAGCTTTTTGGCCTCAGTAAACTACAAACCCCAGAATTCGACAGGAGGTTGCAAGTAGAATAATAGCCCTATAACAGTGTAGGGTGGAAATGGCCTATGACAGCCAGCCCATGGCTTTCGATACATGGCCAGATGCTTCTCTGATCCCTCCCACACTCCCTACAAGGTACACAATGGTAGTGTAGGGTGGGGTGGGATAGGGCTTTTGAAGCTGTATGGTATGTCCAGGGGATGCTATGTGGCTCAACCTAGTGTAGGTCTGCATGCAGAACTACTGAGCTGTATAGGCTTAGCAGATGTAATAAAGCATGTGCATTTGTATAGCACAGTGAAGAAACATTTCACATTTTAGGAAAGAGGGTGCTAGAAGTCATAGTTGGGAGGATTTTCAAAGCATCAGAAGTTTGTTCTTGAACCCAGAAGGATGCAATTAGCAACTTATACCATATATTAATGACCATAATTAATACTACAGAAGTTAACATGTGTTTTATTTTAACCATAACTAAAAATAATGTGATTTTATGAATCTATCTATCTATCTATCTATCTATCTATCTATCCATCCATCCATCCTCAACTCACCATTGTTGTTTGTACAACAATGTACAAAAGGTAAAAAAAAAATGATAATGTCATCTCTTTAACATTGGATATGTCATCCATTATACAGCTCTGTCTTAAGTATTTAAGCTATTTTTCATTGTAGACCATGTCTGAGTACTGGATAGCTCAGGGTTTCACTCATTTATTTTAGCCTGAGTGGCCATTCATCTCCACATTTGCAGCAGTTTTGCACATTATGTTGCAGTTTTGACCCTTTCTCTAGCTTGGATTCTAGCCTTTCCCTCAGGGGAAAGCAGGGAGGAGCAAGATAGGAGAAAGGAAGAGCAGGAGCTGCAGAAAAGGAAACTAGTATTAACTTGATGTTTTGGTTCTGTTTGTTGATTTGTTTCATGTCCTACTTAGTGCTTCGCTCTGCTAAGGAACAAGAATTGTTACATGAGAACTCTGACATCCAATTAAGACAATAAGAGAAGGTAAATCCATGAAGGCTCATGCTGTATTTTGTGCTTCCAAGTCATTTCTGACTTACCTTGACCCTAAGATAGACCTATCATGGGACTTTCTCAGCAAGATTTGTTCAGAGGGGGTTTGTCTTCACCCTCCTTTGAGGGTTAGAGTGTGATGTACAAAAGATCAACAAGTAGGTTTCCATGGTTAAGTGGGGATTCAGACCTTGATCTCCTGGAATCTTTGTCCAGCCCTCAAACGCGGTACATGATATTGGCTCATGAGGGCTAGAAACTTGTCTGGTAAACTGTCCCATAATGAGAGATGTGAACCAAGAACATTCAAATGTAGAGGCTGTGACCCTATTGGCTAGCCTACAGAACAGCCATATGTGGCAGTGGTGGCATAAGCAGTGGCAAGTATAGATACTCTGATGATTGGAGGTGGGGTGGGGACAGAATAGGAAATTGTCTCTATAAGGAGTCAAAGCTACCTTGTTAATCCCTGAATGGGTCAGCTTTCTCCGACAATAACTACAGATTTCTGCTCTGATGGAGTCTCTTATCTCTGAATGTCTTTAAACAGAGGTTGAATGGGTATCTTTCAGCAGTGCTTTTCTGCATGGCAGAGGGTAGGACTAGATGGCCTTTGTGGTTCCTTCCAACTCTAAGGCCCTTTCCACAGCTTACTCTGCTGGCACGGTGCTTTGTTCAGATCCTGGCATCACCAGTCACAGGAAGGGAGTAATTTTCCATTGCTTCTTCCCACACACGTCCCTCAGTGGCAGAGGAATAGCAGCATTAACCCTGCTGCTGCTTCCACATTAAGGCATCGATGGCGATACCTTCCCTCTTCCATTTCCCAGCCCCATGGCGCCTGACTGGTCACCTTTTACTAGGTTCCCGGATTGACCACAGGAGCTGGTATGATCAGGGAACCTCATGCAAACAGGTAAGGGGATGGTCAAGCAAACAGGGGCCATTGATGGGGAAAATCTCTCAATGATTTACTCTGCTATCACACCAGCTGTTAACAGGAGAAAGATGAGACCAGAATGACATCTTGCAGAAGTGTTGTTCCAGTCCTGCTACTCTCCATCCCCATACCGGTACACAGATCTCCTGTAGAAAGGGCCCAGGATTCTATAATTTTATGAATTGTGTATCTGCCAGCATGGTTGTTTATTGTTTAATTGTGAAACAGGAAATGCACAGTAGCTGTTTATGTGATCCCACTAAAGAAAGTAGTACATAGAAGGCACTGACAAATAATTATGCACCAGCCAAGAATGAACAACTGAATTTTGAATTTTTACCTTTGTGGAACTGCTCATGTGACCATGAACTGAATTTATCCATTGCACCATGATCAAAAAGTACAACTGCATGTATAAACAAATTTACACACGTGTATGGCACAAACAGGATTCTGCCCCTAAAAGAAGCCTGAATGAATAGAAAGTAAAGCCAAAGAGAAACCACAGGGGAACTCTAATATACATCTAGAACATCAGGATTTACTTTCTGAAATCAATGACACAACAAACAAGCTCAAATGGAGCACACTACATTATATTATGGTGTAAATAATACATGATAATAAATGATAATTATAGTATTGATTCACCCCTTTCTTCTCAAATGTTTTATTGATGCTGCGGTGTCTCCTCTATTTCATCTCATTCCAAACTGCACATTTCCTATATCTTTACCCTTTCCATTATGATTTCATTGCATTTGCAATTTCTAGATGCAGAGATCATTGCTTTTGCAAATTTCTTAGCAACAAAGCACTGTGTCCAGAAGGTGACTCTGACTTCTGAAATAACAGGATTCTTTATGGTGGATGATATGATGACAACCTTTCAAGTGATATGGCATGAAACATTATGAGGTGGGTCAATCTAAATGCTTGTAGTGCATAAGAAAGTTGACAAATAAACTAAATTGATTTTGTTTCTTCTTTTTGTGTGAATTTCAATAGTGAGAAATGTAAGGTATTACACTTTGGCAGAAAAATGAAATACATGGATATAGGATGGGTGACATCTAGTTTGTCAGAGGGATCTAGGAGTCTTAGTAGATCACAAGCTGAACATGAGACAACATCGTGATGTGGCAGCTAAAAAAGCCAATGCAATTCTAGGATGCAATTCTGCATCAGTAGGAGTGGGGTGACTAGACTTAGGGAAGTAACAGTACCAACCTATTCTGCTTTGATCAGTCCTCACCTGAAATACTATGTCCAGTTCTGGGCACCACAATTCAAAAAGGGTAATGACAAGCTGGAATGTGTCTAGAGAAGGGTGACCAAATGCTAAAATGTCTGGAAACCATGCCCTATGAAGAGTGGTTTAGGGAGCTGGGGTGTTTATCCTGCAGAAGAGTTCTGGGCAAGGTAAAGGGTTGTCATGATAGCTGTGTTTAAATATTTGAAAGGATGTCACATTCAAGATAGAGCAAGTTTGTTTTCTGCTGCTCCAGAGACTAGGACACAGAGCAACAGATTCAAGCTACAGGAAAAGAGATTCTATCTAAACATTAGGAGGAACTTCCTGATGGTAAGGGCAGTTTGACAGTAAGATATGCTGCCTCCTAGAGTGATGGACTCCCCTTCTTTGAAGGTTTTTAAATAGAGGCTGGATGACCATCTGTTGGGGATGCTTTGATTGTATATTCATGCATGACAGGGGCTTGGACTGGATGGCTCTTGTGGTCCTTTCCAACTCTATGATTCTATGATTTTACGTGTAGTGCAAGTCATCTATTGTATCGAGATGCCCATGTTGAATCTCTTCCAGAGTTGGGAATCAGAAAATCTCTCACTTTTGTTATCTTCTACATTTGGATTTCAGAGAAATAATGTGTGGTCATCGGCGTATGCACATTCTTAAAATGTGAAGAGGTAGTAATGCATACAGATGAAAAGAAGTATGCTGTGGAGGGGAAGATTGTTGGCATCAATCCAACATCTCTTCAGCATACTGTAAATATCTGTAGGTGGACCTACTCAATACTGAGCCATATATATATCCTTCCCCTGTCCCTGAAGCTGCTCCGCATAGCCATGCCATACCATGCTTTGCAGCAAGCAAGTAGATTAGGAGAAACCTCTGACTACCTCCCCATAGCCAGAAACACAATGATTGCTGAAACACTGAGATCCTTGGGGGACCCTGGCAGATTTCAGTGCTGATGTGGCTGCAATGAGGCAGTCAGATGCTTCTTTGATCCTCTCTGCTCACCACAAAGCATGGAATGATCACATAGAATGGCTCCAAGTGCTTTATGATAAGTTGTGCGTGTGTGGGGATTTGGGGGATTGCAAAGAGAAGAAGGGAATATCACCCCCCCCAACATGTGCAAAGGGATATTCACACCTGTAAAGGACACTTCTCCATGTGTATGTTCATAAAAGAATTTCAGCCTTTCTGTTAGATATGTAAATAAATGCCTAAATTTGTAGAAATGTCCCAGTTGTCACACAGCAAAAGATATTTACTGTGGAAGGAAAAAGTCTTGGAGACTAATATGAAACAAACTGTGAGACAAGAATGGAGGAAGCATTTGAGGCAATGCAAGAAAATTGAAATGGAAAGTTTTTCACCTCCCTGGATGTGTGTGACTGCATCTCACTGAAATATACACGTTGAAAGTTAATTGTCACCAGTTTCAAAAAGGATTTGAACCGTGTTTTCTGGAGCAAAACCTTATCCAGCCTGATATTTCACTGAAAATGAATTACAGCACACTGTAATTCAAGGCCAGTGAGCTGATAAAATTCCAGGTTGGGAAAAATTGTCATAATAGGTTCAGCGCATGTAAAATTAATGTGGATTAGGAACTTTTTGACCATTGTGCTGGAGTCTGGACCTGTCCGAGGCTATCCACCAATAGTACACTCGGGACTAAGCCTATGCTCACTTTTGAGTAATGTTTGAAGCAACATCTAGTTGAGGTATCATGGCCTTGTGTCCTCTCTCCCTGCCTCTCAGGCAGCTCAAAGTGGAGATATTAGGGAGGGCTGGTGCTTTTTCTAGCTGTCTCTCTCAGTTAGCCTCATTTGTGTTCTGAAGTTCACAATTGTGTTGTTTTACTCCAGCTTCTGGGAAGTCAGAGCTGAAGATGAAACTTCCACAGATTTCAGCAGCATGTAAGTTAAGTTATAGCCTCTATCCAAAAAGACCTTCCAATTTAAAGCAGACAAGATGAATGAATGTGACGAGGCAAAGGCACAGCAATGTGATTTACTGAAATGGCGTTGTGGTAGTTATTTGGGGGACTAATGGGGAAAATTCTGTGTCCTGCTGACTCTAGCATTCTGGTTCCACAACTGATGAGGATCCACTATTATCAGAGCAAATTCATAATCACTGAATCAAACTGATTTAAGTCATTCAGACTTGAGTGCTCTTTCATCTCATCTCAGATATTTGGAGGGACATACAGAACACACTTACTGTCATATACCACATCATGTGTGTATAAAACAACAACAACAACAATATTTATTTATATCCCTCCTCTCCCAATGGATCGAGGCAGTACTACAACAGTATATAATACATTAAAAGCAATTAAAACATAACCCATCCTCCCCACCCACCAACCCATCTAAACCCCCTAAAACACATTAACTATTAAAAACAAAATAGCACATGGCTTGATTCTAATTGTTTTGTATCTATAAGAAGCCTAGTATGCACAAATTGTGACCAGCCAAGTCCAACTGGCCAGTTACAAATTGCCAAACAAGAGGCAATGTATCACTGGAAACAGAGCAGACAGTTATGTATGCTGATTAATGTTAAGATGCAAATTTTGTATAATTACTATGGTTGGAATTCACTAAGGCAATTACAAATACATAACCTAGAGTTACGCATTTGTGACTGGCTCATATTCACAATTCCTACATATTCACTAGTTTAAGGAATATGAAAGTCCCCTAATCATTTATGGGGCTGCAGCTAGTGACGAGAATCTGTTCCCCTGCCAGCTAGGAAGCAGCAGACTGATATTCCTACCTGCAGCCCCGTGTGCAAACAATTTTTGGTGTGAGGGGGAACTATGACAGGCACGCTGTTTCTGACTGTTGCATCAGAGACCACTCACAGAAAGGGATTACAACATCACTTAGCTGCTTCTTGATCAACAGGGGAACAGTCCCCTGCCACTATCACTGGCTGCTCCCCAATAAGTAGATGTTTATTTGTGTGCAACTCTGAAAGGCTAGAGTATAAATATTTTAATTAATAAATAAATCAACAGGGAAACTAAGCTGGTGGTTATATGACTGCTTGCTTGGGATACCATCTAGAGATGGATTGGCATCTCTGAGGCTAGGGCTACTCTCTCTTCTTAGGGTTCCTATTCTTAAATTGGGTTTGAATTTGATGAGTTCTTTGACAAGAAAGCAGCAGTGGCAGGACCAGGAACATTCATTGTTGTTGTGTGCTTTCAAATTGTTTTTGACTTAGGATGACTCTAAGGTGAACCTATTACCAAGGCCATCTTATCCAATAGGCACTTTAGGCACAGCGCCTAGGCCCTACAAAAATTTAGGGCCTATGAAAGCAGGATTTTAGAGCCTACAAAAACATCCCTAGTGGTATGTCAAAGTGAGGCAGGGAGCTGAATATGAGTCTCTAGGGGCTACGACAACCTTAATGTGGCCCAGTCTATCATGAAGTTTTTTGAGGCTGAGAGTGTGTGATGCACCCAAGGTCACCCAGTGAGTTTCCATGGCCAAGCAGGGAATTGAACCCTTGTCTCCAGGGTCATAGTCCAATGCTCAAATCACTGCACCACTCTGGCTCTCAGGACCATTCATACTGCAGAATTATGGTGCTATTATTACAGTTTAATTGTCAGGGTTCTGTCCTATGAAATCTTGGGATTGGTAGTATAGGAAGGGGCATTTAGAATTCTCAGCCAGAGGATTCTGGATGAGTGCCTCACTAAACTGTAATTCTGTGGATTCCATGCAATGGAACCATGGCAATGGTATAGCCTATAGGGCTGTAATGGTGTAGTGTGAGAAGAGCCCAGATTTTTTTCCTCCCTCTTCTTAGTGCTCCTTCCTTCCTTCCTATCTAGACATCCTTCCCCATTGCTTGCTCGCTCGCTCTCTTTACCCTGTGCAGCAGATTGTTGAGAGAGACAGAGAGATGGGGAGAGAGAGAGAATTTCTCTTGCTGCAGCACTTAATTGATACTTATTTTTCTTTCTCCTGTTTCTCCCTATCCACTGCTCTTTGTCATCTGGGCCAGAGGAGGCTCTGCAGATTCTGAAACCAAGTGCTAACAATAGGCCAGATAGGGATTGATCATTAACAAGACAGAAACTTTTGGGTAGATGGTTCTAGTGACCCAGAACTGGGTACGCAGTTTGTCATAAACTGGGTCTTGGCCTTGAAAGAGTGGATGTGTAGCTTCAGAGTAGTACCTGACCCAATGCTGCTGCTTGAGGACAAGGTGATTCCAGTAGCTTAGCAGACTGTTACCCTGTTTTCTGGAGGGTCCCGGGAGGGACACCTAAATGTGCTCTCAATTATACAAGTTGGGGGAAATTAGCCAAGAGCACAAGCTAGCAATGTGAGAGGCAGGGCAACGGAGCGAGATCTTTTACCCAGCATCTACGGGGTCAGGCCAAGTCAAGGAGCACACAGAATTGAAATAATAATTGTGGTTTTTATTAAAATACAATCAAACAGTGTATGCAACACACTCACGCAGAGAACTAAAGAAATAAAGGTTGGAGTGAGATAGAGGGATTTTTAGAGGAGTTGTTGGTTTGGGTAATACCCTGGTGGTGCAATGGTTAAATGCCAGTACTGCAACCACAAGGTTGTGAGCTCTATCCTGCCAGGCTCCAAGGTTGACTCAGCCTTCCATCCTTTCGCAGGTCGGTAAAATGAGTACCCAGCTTGTTGAGGGCAATTAGCTAAAAATACATTGTAAATTGCTTAGATAACACTTAGTTGATAAGCGGTATAGAAATAAATGCTATTGCTATTGCTATATATACACCTGTCCTGAAGCCCGGGCAGTCTGCAGCAGAAGTTCGGAGATATGGAGTCTCAGTACGTGGGACTGAGGGGAAGGCTTGCCAAGCACAGCGGCAGCAAGGCTGGATGGAAATCGGGAGCGAGCCAAGGAAGCTCACAAAGTCAGGGGTTTTTAAAGGGGAAAATGTAGCCACAGGCTAGTCCGTACTTGGGGGAAACAATGAGTTTCGGGCTGGAGACAAAGCCTCCAAAAGGTCAGAATTTAGAATGATTGAGTTAGGTCCGAATTGACAATAGAGTAGACAATATGCAAACGCGGAGTGCTTGACAGATGAGGATTCTTCTAATCAAGCTGCCTGCTCGGGGCAGAGAGTTCTTTGTACGTAACGTGCATACCTGATGAGGGTACTTGCCGTGAGGTCTCCTGAAGCGGCAGTTTGGCTATTTCTGGCCAGCCTGTATTTGTTTTGAATATTCCAGCGATTAGCGACTGAGCCTGTTTGCGTGCTTGCCCGGAGGCCTCGCAAGCGCGTGGGAAGGAATGGGTGAGGAAGGCCAAATTATTGATATCAAAATGATTTCTAATGTCACCCCAAGTGCGGCTTAGGAACTACAGCAACAAGACTTTTTACCAGCTGTGGCTATTTGCTTGTTCTGATTCTTCATGGGCATAGATAATATGGACATGATGTCTCAGGCACTGGTAACTTCTTCACTGGATTAGAGTAATGCCTTAAACTTTGGGCTGACCTTGAAGATGACCTGGAAGCTTCAGCTAGTGCAGAATGTCAACAGTTAGGTGTGTCACTGGTATAACCAAATACAACCATAAGATGCTGGTATTTAATGCTCTTCATGACTTGGAACTCAAATACATAAGAGAGGTCTTTCCCAGTAACAGTCTTTCCATGACTGGGCTGGTAAGGAATACTTGAAAATATTTTTGTTCTCAATGAGAAAGTTGTCTTGACCCCTCAACATAGCTTGTTAAGATAAATAACGGGCATATCTCAGTTAATGAAGTATATAACTTTTTTAAAAAATTATTTTTATTAAAAGTAATTAAATAATGAATACGAATGAAGAAGTATGTATATTTTTGGGCATTACTTCTTTAACAGAAAATTTGGCACCAGAGGCAGAAATAAGATGGAAAGAATAGGAGTAAAACCCACAACCCACATGAAATGAAACAGCCAGGTCAGGTCAGCTTCATATAATTAAATAAAAACATCTTGAACCTTGAAGAAACCACTTGAAATCATCCTCCAAAGTGCATTTTTTTTTTCTTTCACAGGGCTCACATTTCCTAGAATATCCATTTTGGTAGCCAGACTTATGGAGCTCGTAAAATCATAAGAGCTGGAAGAGCCCACAAGGGCCATCCAGTCCAGCCCCCTGCCATGCAGGAATACTAATCAAAGGACTCCCCATAGAACATCATCAGGGAAAAGACCCCATTGATTGCAGTGGCTGCTGATTGGAAAGTGGGGATGGGAAGTCAGACCAGGATAGACTACAGAGCTATTTAACTATCGGAGTTACATAGCAATGTAGTGTATATAGGATTTTGGTCTGGATGACATACAGACTCATCATCTGGTTCAGAGGAGAGGGCATTTTGAAAGGAATTATTCTTGCACACAAGAACAAAATAAACAAAGATTTACATATCAATCCATGACTACAAGTCAACAGGGGAAACACCCTCTTAATTTGCAACATGTCAGGTAGGGAATCCTGTTTCCATGGAGATACAAGTGCCAACAGTACAGTTGTTTTGGTACCAGCTCGAATGCTTATTCTTTCCTAAGTATTTCAAGTGGCTGATTCACTTTGGTTGCATTGTCTTCACTTTGGTTGGTTGTTTCCTCCATTACTGACACATTTTAGAGTTTTTATTGCTTTCATTTGCTGAGATCCCACATCATAGCTATAAATGTGTAACCAAATCTTGTCTCCAGACCTGACTCCCCAAATCCACCCTAACAGCTAGCAGCCACGTCAAGTGACAGAGGTCTGATCTGTTGGTGAATATGTTTCTAATTCTCTTCCTCCAGTGATATCTAGTGAGATAAGGAGGTGTGACACAAGTCCTGCTTCTGATTTACACAACAGAGATTGCTATTGGGGAGGGGGTTGGAAACCTCTTCCTGCTGTACCCCAATCACCAGCAGAACACACCTCTATTGCTTCATGCAGATACTGCCTGTCAAGGTAGGTTTTGAGGGGCATTTATGATCATGGCAATAGTGCCACAATCATGAATATGGAACATGGCAGAATACCAAGAAGTTATGGATCTCTAGCTCTAGGATATGAATCTATAACTATAATGTAAAATGCCAGTTATTACTTTATTTTTTCAGCTATGGCTGGCATTCTGTGTGGAGTGTGGGAAGAACAGATGTATCTAGCCACGTCTACATAGCCAAATGCAGACTAGTGACATCATCCACTAATGTCAATGGTGAGTTAAATGATGAGTCCAAGAGGGAAGGGGGGAGAGGAGAGATGTAGTGTAGTTTCATCTGCAGAACTATTATGCTACACTGGACTATGCAGGATTTCAACCTATGTTTGTACTGTTGCAAGGCCCTTTCACACTATCAAATATAGCACTATGATCCCACTTTAACTGCCATGGCAACTCCTATAGAATCCAGGAATTTCTAATTTGGTGAGATACTAGGGCTCTCTAGTAGATAATTCTAAATGGTACTGCCTAAACTGCTAATCCCAGGATTCCATAGGGTGGAACCATGGTAGCTGAAGTAGAAGCATAGTATCTGCAAGATGGAAAGGGAATTTAAACATCTTTTATGACACAAAACAAATAACTGGTTGTCTAACCTCGCTCTGAAAGGAATGGTATTATCCTAACTCAATAAGTGTTCTTCATGGATATATCCAGAAAGCTTTTGTTAAGGATTAGTTCAGCACACAGACAACGTTCTTCCAGCATAGAGGGTACAATGCAAGTTTCACGTTTTAGAACACCTCTTGCTCTCCCCTCTCTTTCCCACTCATGTTCTATTCTCATGCACTTGTCTGTACCAGTCCACTGAATGACCTTGCTTCTCAAACTCCAGCCTAACTCCCCTTCCCATCACCCAAACACTGATGGGAACATAGCATCAAAGGAAATACAGCAAAATGGCTATGGCATAACTAAGATGGACATGGCTAACATGATGGAAAGGTAAGCGTGGCAGAGACTGTGGAGAGCCTCTGACAGAAACTCTCTCTTAGAAAGCATTGTCATATAAATAAGTCAGTAAGTAAGTAAATAAATAAATAGTGGTGGGATAGGTGTACCTTACCAGGATGTGCTTCCCACAGATTCTTCCAAAACTGCCTCCAGATCAATTTTTTAAAAATGGAATATTCCTCCTCCCCACCCTGTCATTCCTGGAAGACCACAGGAATGGTGGGTTGAGTTTAACCTCCTACATACAACCTGCTAAGGAATCTGGGAGTTGCCATGGGGAATTCCCATTGTGATTTTCACTTGAAATTAGTGTGATGTGGACCATGAAGAGACACAAACTGTCCCCTCTCCCAATGCACCTCCCAATGCAGAGGTAGCTGAGAAACAGTCCAATGAACAACCAGCTGCTGTTACCTGACTCGTTTTGCTCCTCCACTGCACACTCTTGGGTGGTACATAGCTATGTGTGCCACTTGATTCAGTGGGGTTGCAGAAGCAGTCACTGGACATCTCTGTTGCAACATTGGGACAACCAACAAGCACACTGACAGTTTCATGGTTGGTTGCACAGAGCTGGTATCCAGCAAAAGGATGCTGTAGTGCAGCTACACAACGGGATGTGAATGTAGATTAAAATTACACAACCATGCTTTAGAATTTTAGCCAATATCTCCCTATTCTGTTAGAAATTGTAACATAGGCATAAATGTGCCCACATGATATCATTTTTTTTTAAAAAAAAATGGATTTAGATTTCATACTTTATTATGTCTTTGTTCAGTATTTCATGAGAAATGTAAAGAATGAGACTATATTTGATTCAAGAGTTTGTGAAACACTGCATGCTAATCTGGAAAAGCTCACTGAAAATGCAAATACACTGGCTTGCCAGACCATGATCTAATCTCAAAAAAACTTTTTTTGCTTTCTATTATTTATTGGTATATTTATTTTCCAGTGCACTTTGGTGGATTAGGTGAACAGGCTTCCAGGGAGAAGTCTTTGAAATGAAAATTAGCCTTTGAGCCTGGAGTATTACGACTTTTCTCCTTTTCATTTAGCTTCATTGACATTCAGACTGTAACGTACCCTTGATGAATAATATAAAGCTGATCTGGAATGTATGATCGTACCATAAAGTCTAAACAGAAACACATTGTGGTCACAGTTTCAGCTTTTTAATGTTTTTTTTTTTTAAAGGAAAATGCTTATTGATTTTTCTCATGCTGTTATCAATGTATTACCATGGCAGATGAATTCATATTCTTTTCCAGCACTACCTGAAAAAAGGGAAAACTAATCATTTTGTATGCACAGGAGGGGGAAGTCTGGCTATCAAGAGCTTGAAAAAGTTAGTGCTTTGGACTACAGTGCCCAATTTCCCCTACATAGTGGAAATATTTACCTGACAGATGTCCTTCACGAGTGACATCTGTGAAGAATCTGGTTACATTTTGCTCCCCAGTTGCAAGAGAAGAAGGAGAAGTGGAAAACACATGATTTGCCTTCAGAATCTCCCTGATTTGGTCATTGGCAACCCCATTTTAAAGAAAATCTCTTGCCACCAGTGGCAGCTCATGGCTTTCATGTCAGTGGGATGGTGAATCCATTTCAGATTTCAGGTTCAACTTTGATAGAGCTATCCAACGTGCTGAACCTAGTTTGAGAACAGGGCTCAGCACTTTAGACAGCTCTGTTAAATGTCAGATTAATTGTCTCAATTGACATGGAAGCCCTCAGCTACCACTAGTTGCCAGTCACTATAAAATTCAGTCTGAAAACATTGCGGGAAAGACACTTGTTTGAGTGCCCAGAAATCAGTCATATTAGTGGACAATACTAGTAGAGAATACTAGACACATACGGGACTTTCACTTCAGTTCACCTTTGATCGGAATTTCCTAAAATTTGCTCCTTACTTCATATTTTTGATGGAAGGAACTTGAGGCTTAAAAATATGGAATGAATTTTGAATAAAAATGGATATATTCATCCATGCAGGTCCAAGTCTTTGAGTACCTAACTATTAAAAGCTTGGGATGAATTTCTATGTATGGAACCATGTGAGCACCAAAGTATGGCTGCTTAGATTTTATTTCTGAAAGTCTTCTCCTCGTTTGCACTTATTTGGTCAGCATCTTCTTTCCTTGATAGAAATATTTATACCTGTTGAATTTGGCTAGTGCTCATCACAAGAAAATTTCAGTTCATTTTTGGAAAATATAACAAATTGCAAAAAAGTAATCTTACTCTGGACAGAAATGTTGATTTTCTATTTTTTAAAATTTTAATTTATTTGAAAGCAATGTTCTTATCCCTACACAAAGATACTAGGACAGATAGGCAAATGCCATTTATTTATAAGGTATCTCCTTGTAATCCTGTGTATTGTTATTCTAAATTTGATATCAAGGTGGACAAACGTGAATAATGTAAGAGCCACATACAGATGTTTGTGAGCCACAGGGCATGAACAAATAGTCAAACAACATTAGTCATGTTATTGGTACGAGCATATTTAGTTACAAAAATTTGGTAATAAATATTAAGAAATACATGTGCATAATAATATTTATTTATGCATGTAGTTTTTAAATTGTTTATTTGTATTAGTTCCAATAATTACAAAGTATACATACACAAACACAAATGTTTTCAAAATCCTTATTGATTAGTGTTTTAACCATATTGAGCATGTTTAATACAGTAATGAACTATGGAGACACCTAAGAAAAATAAGCTAATTTGAGTTTATGGACTTTTTGAGCAATAAGAAATCTAACCATGCAGTAATTTATGGCTATGTACACTAGTAGGGTTACTTACTTGGATCTGTAATGGTAGAATATTTTTATTTATTTTATTTTTATTTTTCATTAAAATTTGGCTTGAGGGAGGCACAGCCCTTTTGTTACAGTACAGTATGTTAGTACTCTGTTTTGTCTCTACTTGTGGTTTGTTTCTTTATCTTATTTTTGAACATGTATTCCTTAGATTCTAATTTAATTTTAACTATTAATTTAACTGCTTGTTGTTTTGGACTAATAATATACTAATATATAAAAGTCAAAGTTTATTTGTTTGTCTGTGTCAGGCAGGTGAAGATCTCTTATGATTGGCTGTATGAGGTGAAGATCTCATGTGATTGGTTCCCTGTGAAGATTCTATGGAATCCTGGGATTTACAATTTAGGGAGGGGCCTTTAGAATTCTCAGCCTGAGAGCTCTTGGGCCTAAGTCAACTGTGTTGGTCTTGAATAGGTTGGTTGCTATGGAGATGAGGCCTAGCAGCAAGGAGGAGGGCAGTGTATTCCCTCAGGAATCCAACCTCTGCATGTTAATAACTCTGAATAAAGATTGGATTGGGGAATATGGGGAAAAGTTACAGGTACTGGACAAGACAGTTTGGGGAATTAGAGACACGAGATTTCAAATCTTTCTAACTAGTATTACCTATGAGAAAATAAAATCCCAGGCAATGCTGGGTATATACACTAGTAAATAATCTAAAAAAGAAAAATACACTAATCTGCATTTCATTAACATTAAATGAAATTGCCAAAAAAAGGTAATAAAAGGGGTAAAAACATTTGCTTTATACTTTTGCTTCTTATAATTTGAGGGTGCTGTCTTTCTTCAAAATTTTCAAACACTTCTAAAAAAAGAATTGGTGTGAAAAGAAGCAACAAGCTCCAACACATGCAACACAATCAAATTCTATGGCACCAGGTTTCACACTAACACCCCACAAATTTCACTGCCAGCAACACAGCCACAAATGCCACACATGTATACTTGGAAGCCAGGCCAACTAAAATTAACACTGTCAGCACCGACTTATACTATTACTGATTCTGCAGCACGATTCTTCTGTAATCTTACTAATCCATATTTTTTTAATCCCTGACGCTAATTAGCATTAAAATTAGGATTTAAATTCTGAAATATATTTACTTATCATGAATGTTGAACTTACATTTTAATCCAGTCGATTCTCAATTTATACCCAGTAAATAATTATAAAGCTTGAAATTTTTAAAATTTTATTTGTAGATGACCAAGACATTAAAATAGTTAAAGATTGTTCATACTTTGGCTCAGTCATTATTCAGAATGGAGACTGCAGTTCATAAATCAGAGAAGGCTAAAGCTCGAAAGGGCAACTATGAAGGAACTAGATGAGATCCTGAAATGTCAAGATATATCATTGAATACTAAAGTTAGGATGTTCCATGCCATTGTATTTCCAATTTCTATGTATGGTTGTGAAAGCTGGACAGTGAAGAATGCTGATAGGAAGAAAATCAACTTGTATGAAATGTGGTGCTGGAGAAGAGTTCTACAGATACCTGGACTACCAAACAGACAAATAAATGGGTCCTAGAACCAGCATAGTGTAGTAGTTTGAGCACTGGACTACATCGTGGAAACAAGGATTTGATTTCACACCCAGCTATAGAAACCCACTGGGGGACTTTGGGTGCTTAAGATACTCTCAGCAGCAGTCAGAAACAACTTGAAGGTACACAACTACAAGAGTAAATCAAGCCTGAACTCTCCCTTGGAGCCAAGATGACTAAACTGAGAGTGTCATGCTTTGGCCATATCATGAGAAGACATGAGTCACTAGAAAAGACAATAATGCTTGGTAAGGTACAAGGCAGTAGGAAAAGAGGAAGACCACTTTATGGATGGATGGACTCAGTCAAGGAAGCCATGCCTTGAGTCTATGAGACCTGAGCAGGGTGATAATAGAGTGACTAGGAGGTCTCACAACATAAGTCAAAGGTGACTTGACAGCAGTTAACAACAATGAACTGTAATGCAAAAAGAACCTCAGTCAACATATTTCCATAGGCCACACATTATATGTCAAAGATCCATATGTGGCTCATGAACCGTGGTTTGGCCACCCCTGTTAGAGTGGACAACTGTGTGAGGCCAAGGACTAGTTCCCCCAAACGTCCCTATGGGCCATCCCCTTAAGTGAGCCCAATTACCTTCATTTTCCTCTGCAGTCTGTCTCAAAATGACAACAGGAAGTAATATTGCATCATTTCTTGTTGCCATTTTGACAGGGACTACAGAGGAAAATGGAAGTATGTGGAGTATTGGATTTTCGAGTGCTTGTGGAGGCAGAGATATTTTCATGTGTCTTCACACACTTGGGGGGCTCTCTGCATGGTTTGAGGGCTTTGAGGGACTGGTAGGTGTTAGAGGCCACAAAAATGGGTTCTAGGGGTCACATCCACCTTGTGGGCCATACATTGCCCACATACTCTACTGTATCAGGGAAGCCAGCTCCAACCCTATCTCTCAAACATGTCCAAGATATTGGAGAGCTCATTTAAAGTTTGGACTAAACCCCAAAATGGATTCACTCCTCCCAACTTAGAAGCCGCCACTCCCAGAAAGGCACATCTGAAGGATCTTGACTGTGTATTTCTCTCCTTTCTCCAGATCCTTCTCTTCTCCTTCCCTCCTTCCTATCTTTCCTTGTGCTTTCAATAAGCCATGGTATGAAAAAATAACAAAAGAGAAAGAGTTATGATCCATTAACATTATGCTGAAGTTTCTATAACACCAGTTACAGAATACACATGGACACTATTTCAAAAGAGCCAAACAGTCCATGTGAACAGCATGCAGGAACATTTAGAAACTGTAAGGTAAGTAGGACAGTATCCACAGTACACAAGAAAAGAGGTTTAAACCTTCCCATTCTCGTGGTCTTGATGCACATCCCCCAGATTTGCCCACTCAACAAAGCTGCTTTGAATGGGGGCTTAGCATAGATTTCCTGTACTAGTTCTTGATCATTGGTTAATCTGGTTTTCATTTACCTCCCAATACTTCTATGCCTTTCTCCTTAATGTGCCTTTTTTCTGATCTCACCTCATTTCCTGAAGATGGAGCTTTGGAAGGAGGAAGACATAGAACATTATATCTGTCTCATCCTGATGACACATCTCTGTGGAAGAGCAAGTTTGATTATATCCTGTGATGATCAATGGAAATCAATGATGGAGGAAAAATCCAAACAGAAATGTGTAACATGCAAATAAGACCAAGCTAAAAGAACTATGACACATAGGAAAAGGTGGTGAGTGGAATCAACGTGATAGATGAGAAAAGCACTGGGAAATGACATCCTGCAAGCCAGATACATTTATGCCTGCACGGAATATGAATTTATGAAACATGTTGTGTTATAGGTTTTGATGATACTCTTCAGTGGAAGCCTATCCAAGTCAGCAAAGAGCAGCAGGAATACTGAATATATTTTCCTTTCCCCTCTCTGATAGGCAATTGAAACTCTCCAGTAGGACCTCCATACCTGTTCTCTGAATAAAGTGGTTGCCACCTTTTTGGGAGGTCACTCTGAATTAGTAATGGGAAGAATATTCACACATATTGCTATTCAACATCTTTATCAATGATTTGGGTGAGTGATTAGACAGCATTCTTATCAAATTTGCAGAGGGGCAGTTAGCACTCCAAAGGACAGGATCAGAATTCAAAATGACTTGAACAGATTAGATTGCTGGGCCAAAACTAACAAAATGAATTTCAGCAACGTACTACACCTAGGAAGGGAACGAAAGAAAGAAAGAAATGCACAGATGTAGGATAGGTGAAACCTGACTTGACCACAGTACATGTGAAAGGGGTCTAGAAATCTTACTAGACAAGCTGAGTATGAGTCAAAATCTTGATGTGGCAGCTAAAAAAGCCAGTGCAATCCTAGGATGGATCAATAGGTATAGTCTTGGTCAAAATAGGTAACAGTACCACTCTATTCTGCTTTGGTTAGACCCCACCTGGAATACTGTGTTCAGTTCTGGCACCACAGTTCAAGAAGGATATTTACAAGCTGGAACATGTCCGATGTGTGTGTGTGAAACTAAATGGTAAAATGTCTAGAAATCAAGCCAACAGGAAGCTGGGTGTGGTTAGCCAGCTTAAGAGCTGACATGGTACCCATGTTTAAATATTTGAAAGGATGTCAAATGGAGCAAACTCTGCTGTGCCAGAGGCTAGGATATTGAGCAGTAGATTCAAGCTGTAGGAAAAGAGATTCCATCTAACATTAGGAAGAACTTCTTGGTGGTAAGAGCAGTTCACCAGTAAAATGCACTGCCCTAGAATGTGGTGGAGTCCCCTCCTTTGGAGGTTTTTAAATGGAGGCTGGATGGCCATCTGTTGAGAGTGCTTTGATTGTGCATTCCTGCATGCCAGGGGGTTGGAGTGGATGGCCCTTGTGGTCTCTTCCAGCTCTATGATTCTATTCTCATTCTTTATGAAATGAAACAAAAGACATATTTTCTGTGCAGGAATCGATATACGTGTACACTCTACATAAACCTGTAATTTTAGGCAAATTACATGAATATATAGATTCCTTTGTCTACCACAGAAAAAACATACAATGGTCAGTATTTTACATTGGCATGGATATTCTACAGGTATAGCATCTCCTGTCCTGACTCTGGCCAAACCTACTTCATTGGACAGCACCTGCTCTGAGAGGAGGAGGTCCATTCTGCTGGAAATTGGGACATGGATGGATAGATGTTTCCAGCCCTCTCCCACCAGTGAGCAAGCCTGTGATTGGGACTTGTGACAGGGGTCCTGCTTCTGTTTGTCACAGTCTCATTTGTGGGAGGGGAATGGACCTCCTTCTCTCAGAGCAGTTGCTCCTAGTAAAGTAGTTTTGGGAGGACAGTTGCAATCGTAGCACGATTGCCACAATCATGACTACAAAGGGATTGTGAGTATGGAGTTGTTGCTGTTGTGCACCTTCAATTTGTTTTCCAACTTATGGCACCCTGAGGTGAAGCTATCATAGGGTTTTCAGGAGCTGAAAGCTTCTGATACAGCCAAGGTCACCCAATGGGTTTCCATGGCTGACTGGGGAATCAGTCTCTGGTCTCCAGGGTCATAGTCCAATGCTCAAACTGCTATGTCACACTGACTCTCTGTGGAGTTGTTCTGGATGCACACTTACAGTTTATGCATTTTTAGTTGGATAGAGAATGCTAGCCAATGTTTTTATGTGGGACTGTACAACCTAGTTAGTCCTGACTAGAGTTAAGTCATTGAATCAACCTGATTAACTTGCGTTTTGATTTTGGGGTTCACTGTAGTTAGGACTTGGAGTTCACTGTAGTTGGGACTAAGTAGCTGGATTCCAACTGGTGTACCGTAGCAACAAGCAACAACCCACCCTGTTTTTTGCAGAGGAAACATGTTTTCTGCCGCAAAGACCCTTTCTTTGGGAGGAGGGGCAAAACCCCCCCCAAAGCTGGCATTATATCCAATAGTTACAAGATCTTAAGTTAGATGGTCCCTTAATTGCTGGGGACACACATTCACAGTTGGGAACAATCAAACATGACCCTCCCAACTTGTCTTTCCAGCCAGGCAACACCCTAACCAAAATATATGAGGTTCTCTCCCAGTCCTAGGGCACCATGGTACAAGCAGGACCTTGAGGAATCTCTCCAATTGTCTGTGCATGATGGACCCTGGGATCAAGACAGTGCTGCAGATATCATTTCCCAGTGCCCCAGTTTCCAGCACCTTGGAAACTCTTTGCTTGGGGTGTTGCCAAATTGCAAAACTAGGTTTTGAGGTGTTGCATCCTTAGGCGTAACTAGGACGATGGAGTATCATCAGTACAGTTACAGTGATGATGCAGGATCTCACCCTATGTGTATTTTAATGCATCAACATTTTCCTGATTGAAGTCTTGATATATCAACAAGGAAAGTAAACTGTGCAGAAGCATTTATATACTATGCAGCAAGGAGAAAACTGCTGAAATTCTTAGTTCTTGCATGCAAAGATGAAATAAGTGAAAATTTCCATCTCTGCTCTTGCCATCATGAGGTAGATCACATACATGGTGGATGCTCATTTTGTGAACTCTTTTCACTGAAGTGAGGTTATGGGGCAGAAGTGCTAGATCAAAGGATGCAGCTCTGTAGCAACCCTCTCACCACCTCTTTTGAGAAATGTAAAGGTTATTAGGAATTTAGAAACCTATAATAGAACAAACATTTGGTTTAGATTAATAACAACCCTGCAGCAATGTAGAAGGAGGTGGCACACCCCCTCTACCATATTTTACAAATTCATATGAAAAAAGTAGCAGACTCTTTTCTTGTTCCTAGAACACCCACTGTGATTCAGCTCACAAGGCAGCAGTCTAAAGAAACACATCTGGAGAATGAGGTTAAAGAACTGAAATGGGAAATGGAGAACCGCCTGCTTTGCTGACTCAAAGGGTCTTTCAGGCTCACATATCAACACCTTGTATCAAAAGAAATGATCATCATTCAGGCTTTGGTGAAAATGGGAATATGTAAGAAGAAATTGTGTGTGATTTTAATGCTAGATGCCTCAGTCCTAGAGACTGTTCATATTATAGAATTATAGTGCTGTTATTCCATGTTAATTGCTATAGCTTCATCCCTGGAATTTTAGCATTTGCAATTTAGGGATGAGTATCAAGAATTCTCAGCTAGAGTGCTCTAGTGCCTCACCAGACTAGAAAACTCAGGATTCCATAGGATGTTGCCATGGCAGTTGAAGTGGACTAATAGTGCTATCATTGCCTGTTGTGAACGGGCCCCTGATAAATGTTGCCAGCTGAAAATGGAATATGCAGCAAAAGAACTTTACCAAACTCAATAGTTCTTTTAATATGGCTATTGATTGAAATTTCTGTCCTTGGTTGGCATCCATCAGAAACAGAGGTGTTCAAGGCCATAGTATTTCCCATTATTTTTCCATTAGAAGGTCACTGCTGAAAGTGATTCCCATGCACAAATTTATGGTTCCATAGTTAGGTGACAAGGATTAACCCTGGGATAGATAAGCAGTTACAGCCTCTGTCAGCTGAGAAACACTGAAGTATCTCCTTATAAAGATGTTGGTCAGACTCCTGTTGGAGTCTTACATCTTCATAAATGGACTTACATCTGCAGGAATTAGAATTGTGTAGTTGCATAATGTTCATATCCAGTAGAAGGCTGCTGCTATTTAATATGCAGGAGAGCCAGCAAACTGTCCAATGCTCACTGGTGCTCAATGCAGATTGGGACTGATGCAGTGGTCCTAATGCACATCACATCAGTCCTGTGCATCGAGCACTCTTGCTGGTGCCCTGGTATGCTTCTTTGCAATTGGTAAATGGGTTTCTTAGCAGCTCTGCTACATAGCTAAGTGTATGTAAAAGGTCATATAAGATTCCAGAGTATTTCTTCAAATGTAAGCACATATCCAAGATATTTCCCTTTTTCTTTTCAAATAAGGCTGTGATTCCCTGGCATTCTGTCATCAGACTGTACCTGGACCTTTGTTGCCACCCTTTCTCCCATCCCTCCTTCTTCCAAGGCTCTACAAACCAGCAGAAGAAAGTGGCAATACTTCTAGGGCAGTTGTGACTATCATGACATACAGGACCTAAGAATTCAGTGATGTTTGGTCTCCAGTGATTGATGAAAATATACATAGGTTTATAACCTTATCCTGCACCTGTTGGTCTCAAATGCAATGAAATGAACTGGAAAATGCACCAGCCATAAACACCATGGCAATTTTTCTCTGTAAGAAATGCTTTCATTACACAAAATTTGGCCTGTAACTCAGGTCTGGCAGCCAGGCTTTCTTATATAGCTGGCCTGCTCTTTTAAGTCTGTTCTCTGGAAGGTGACCACGTGGACCAGGGGGCATTGTCGAGAACAATAATTTTCTGGTGCTGTCAAATGTGCACAGATGCCAGCATGATTTAACAGGCACTCCAGCTGTAGTAAGCCAGGCTGCTGATTTCCCCAATGAACTGTGAACCTCCAAAGTGTTGTGGCTGACCTTGATCTGAATATGCCTCCGAAAGGGGGGGGGAAATGCTATCATCTCAAAGTGATGCAAGCCTCAAGAACATTCTCTTGCATGTTGGTCAGCTGTTATATGGAGGACTGAACAGCAGGGGTGGGGAAATAATGGAGGTGAAATGATAAGTGATACAAATCCAAGAGACAGTACATTAAGACTGTGCTTGGAAAATACAAGCAAGGGAAACCTTATAGAGGATGATTTCTCTTCTTCCCAGAAGGTCAGATTTCATGATTATCTGTTTGAAAGGGTGATTTTTACCAGTGGCAACTAATGAATACGTTCCAAGGTTTTCATTGAAACACTAACGGAATTATCCAAGATAATCTCTAAAATAGATTCAGTACCTTGGAAAGTTCCTTTATCATTAGGACAAAACTGGAATGGATTCATTTCCCCACTGATGTGGATCCACCAGAAGCTGCTGCTGCTGCTGCTGCTATTATTATTATTATTATTATTACTATGGTATAGGAAACCTGCTGTCTTCCAGATGTTCAGACTATTATTTCCATAAGCCACAGGCAACAGAACATGAAAGGATACTTTCTACACCATTAATGTAATTCACTGCACGGTTCCTCCAAAGTAAGTATTTGCCATTAATATTACAATAGTTTAAAGTAACCAATTCCATTGCCACACCATTGAAAGATGGGAGTAAGTTGCATTGGGAAATGTAAGAGATTTTAGTGAATCTCTCTAGCAGAGTATCTAAAAGTGCTAGCCAGAAGTTAAAGCACTAACCAGCCCACTCCTCCCCACATGCAGTAACTAGCTGAGAAAAATCTAACTTAGTCTTCTTGATAAGGTATAGAAAAGTAGTTTTTGTTAAGATTCTAGGCCTTTCAGTCCTTTGTCTAAAGAGAGTTGTACGTGTTGATTGTCTTGTATCTGCGCTGCCTAGCCCGGGAACTAGAAAGAGGCACTGTGACCCAGACAGCAGATAAGAGAAACACCTGGCTTCTCTGTGGAAATGACTGGAATGTTTTGGTTAAGCAGTCACACACAGAGCCTATAATTGCAGTGAGAGATTCTTTGCTCTTCCTTCTTTTCTCCCCTGGCTTTTTACAGCCTGCTTTTTCTGTGTGCCTTCTCTGGGTACAGAGATGCCTGATGGATTTTTTGTTCTGCTTTGCTGATACCAGTATGCTACAAGTGCATAACCATGTTGTATGCAATAAACGATAGCTTATTTTTTGACAATATGGTTTTGGACTGGACTCTGTTCTTTTGACTCTGCTGGTTTGTTATTTGCCTGACCTGAAGCCCTGAAGTTGTGTAGCTGCCCTCAGTCGTGTGGGTCATGTTTCTCCCTTTGAATGTCCCTGGAGTACAGTGTGACCCCTGGAAACTTTAACAGTTTTTACTCACAAATACTTGCGCATAATAGTCACAAGTTCATCTTCTTGAAGACATTAAGAAAATAAAGAATCTTGCATGGTTTCAGAAGAATTGGAGCATCTCATCTAGAGAAAGCTCTAAAAAGCACATGCTTCATGGTTGGCAGGCAGGAAGAGAGAGCTAGTGCAGATGGAACCTTGAGAACAAAAGGAAGGTGTCTACATAATGAAGGAAGGGAGTGGGTGTGAACAGACAGACAGGAAGTAGCCATAAACATGCTGTACCTAAATTCCTAGAGAGTAACATGCAACCTAACTCTAGTGAGCATAAGATACACTGTTGCAGACACCGGCTGTCTGTGCCAAGCAACAGAGTGTAGGATTAGCAGCAGGCCATTCACAGTCAAACGGAAACACTAACAGTCAGTACAGCTTGCCTGTTCAGGGTGGGAAGAAGTGTCATCCAGAAACAGTCCAAAGGTCAGAAATCCAGTAGGCAACATGATCAGACAGTCCAGGGTCAGAAAATCCATGCAGGCAATGAGCAAGGAATCCAGAGAGCACAAGGACCAGCAATGCACAAGTTGTTTCTGGCATCAAGTTACTGTCCTGTGCCTTCCCTAAGAAGGCTGGAGCCAGCTGGCTCTAATCCCAGTCTGATTAGCTCCTGGTGTGTTCGCATCTGTGTCTTCTCCCTCAAGGCTGCTGTTCACCCGGGGAAGTCAAATCCTGGACCATGTGATAGATAATGATGCTGTGATTGAGGAGCAACTGATTGTGCAGGGGGCCAAGCCACTGAGTGAGCAAGTCAACCCAATGTCAGGAATCTCTCCTTGCCAGGCTGCAGCTAGCAAGGGAGGAGAGAGGTCAGGAACACTTGGGGAGTCTGAATATACCAAACACCAGGACAACATAAGCTCAGCCAGGTCAAGGCAGACTTAAATAGCCCCTGTGAGCAGGTGCTGCTCATTGTTTCCTCAACCTAGTCCAAGCAGCCTCTCTCTCAGCAGCCCATTTCAGCCTTCTGCATGATTGAGGGCTGATGGACACAGCTGGCTGCAACTCCTCTGCATCACTGCTGGTTCCCTCTCCATCATGAGCTGGCTTGGACAACTCAGACTCTGTTTGACCTTCCAGCACAGGGGATGTTTGCAGGTTGATTTACTCACTCATTGGCTCAGCTCCCTGCACAATCAGTTGCTCCTCAATCACAGCATCATTATCTATCACAGACCAGGACACACACAAAGATTTCAACCTTGAACAAGTTGGAGGGTACATGTAGGGATAAGCCATCACTCCAGGACTAGCAGTTTGAAATGTGCCCCCTTTGGCCATTGGGAGCAAAAATTGCTTGAATGTTTATGCAAGCCTTCTTGGTGCCATATATATGCATAAGTTTTTCTTAAAGATACAGTTGAACTTTTTTGGGCTGTTGTAAAATATATGAATTTCTTGGTTGCATAAACACATTTCCACATATGAAATGCCTATATTTGGGCCTACATTTTATTATTAGTCTGAAACAGAGGACAGCTACTGAATCAGTTGGAATAACCTATGTGTTGATTCACCATTCAACAGCTGATTAATTGGATCTACTCTAATTGGAATTACCCAACCATGCAGTTACACAGTCTTGGATGGTATGTAACTATTCATCAGTACCTTCAAGGTGCCACTCTGTTGCTTTCCCTATGGCACATGGGGACAATAAGCAGGCACACTGGCAGGTACACAGTCTGTTGCACAATGGCTCAAATTCTGTTGGGGACATATTCACCTGTCACTGTCACTGATGCATGTGGATATCATTTTTGGATGCTGTGGGATTTGGAATTCCCTTCTTCCCTCCACTGTGCCAAAAGCCCCTACTCTCAATTTACAGTAAATCCTCCAAAGCCACCCCACATGGCCATTCCACACTTCATGGAAAGCAGGCAGGATGGGAGAAGAGTCTGGCTACCACCCTATAGCCAGATGCAAGCAGATTACATCAGCACTGAGATCCACTGGGATCCTATGGAGGTATCAGTACTGTTATAATCATTGTCTGTCTGGCTATGGGGACATAGATAAATGCTTCTACAATCCTGCCTGCTTGTTATGAAACACAGAATGGCCATATGGGTTGGTTTCAGGGACTTTACAGTTTTCAAGGTCCCAGGTGTAGGCAGCAAGGCTTACCAGATCCAGGTGCCAGGGCTGGAATGGGGAATGGGCACTAGGTCAGGAGGCCAGCAGTCAGGGTCCAACAAGAGCCCATGGCAACAGAGGTCCACCTGGTGTCAAGAGTCCAAAGGAGCAGAAGCAAGAAGAAGGTCCAAGAGGCAGATCAGCACTCAGAGTCCAGCAAGTCCAAGGCAACAGAGATCTACCTGGTGTCAAGAGTGCAAAGGGCCAGAGACAGGAACATCCACAAAGGCTACAGAAGACCATGTTGCTGTGGAAAAGGCTGCAGAGCAAACCCAGCCCTTATATAGCTGACTCCCAGCTGCTCCAGCTGCCCTGCATCTGAGCAGCCAGCTGGGTCTGAGGTACTGGGTAGGATTCTGCAAAGCACAGGCTCAAGGTCAGGATCCTTGCAGGCAGAATCCTGCAAGAACTTAGTCACGGACCCAAACCCTTACAACAGTAGGTTCTGTGTGTAGGGGTATTGGCTCAGTGCAGCATAGGTCTGCATGCAGATATTTACAGTATACTGAGAAATGTTGGATTGAAGCCAATATCTTTATTTTGCAGAAGGGTGGTATAGCACAGCCACTGCTTAACTACATGAGTGTAGATTTGCACTATGCAGGTATGAGATAAGCTTGTACCTTTAATTTAGAGAGGAATACAAGGCTTTGGGGGATATGGGGACAACCAAAAGCTATGAGGGAGCTGCATAAAGCCTATGGACCACTTTTACCCCATCATTGGGGTAGAAGATACCTTCCAACTGTTCTTGAATGGTCCTTCAAATGGAAGATGGTCCCTCTGAACTGAAACAAAAAATAAAATCTAGATTTGGGCATGGGAAACTTGACTGGAAGAAATAGACTTCTTTGATCCTTTTCCCCATAGTCCCTAAAAATCTCTCTCTGCTTCTCTCTCTCTACTTCACAGTCAGAGCACCAAATGGGGTTGACCCGTGGTATGGGAAGAATCCATTCAATTTACAAAAGTATTTTTTCATGAACAGGTCCCTTGCATCCATGGAAAACAAAACTTGGATCTAAACCAAGAGTATCATAGATGGGCACTGAAATGAATGATGGCTATTGGATTGACCCAAACGGTACTTATCTATTGATCTTAACTGGAACAGTGTGGGACCACTGCTGGGCAGAAGCTGGCATGCCTCTCTGAGAGCATGTAAATCACATCAAAGTCTGATTGGTGAACTACTGCAAAACAATGGTATCAGAATAGATTTCAAAGTTTTAAAAATTACAAGTCAAACACTGTCCAATATCCTATTTGCTTCCTTTTATGATCCCGTCATGTAGCATTCACTCTCTGTGCGAGGCATGAAAACACTGGAAAATTATCACAGCATGGCCTTGTAGATTTTGATTCAGTCATGTAAAGTGATATAATGTTTGCACCAGTCTCTTTATCATGGGTCACACTTTTATTTTTTAGGCTCCTTTCAGTTTGCTCAGCACTGTTCCACAGCAGGCCTTATTATAACCTTATAACCTTATTTTTTCCCCCAAGAGGAAAATAATCTAGTTTCCATTGTTTTGGGATTTCATGTAAAAGTGGGGGAGCACTTTAAAAAGTGTCCTTTCCTCACCATGCTGTGTACATGCTGTGTACAGGGTGGATGCTGTGAACAGTTTGTGTGATTAGGAAAAAAGTGGCTTCTTAAAGAGAACTTTGAAGCCTAAAGTGCTTTCTCCATTCAACTGTTTTTCTCTTCATTGACACAAATACACAGATACCCACGCAAAATGTGGAGAGGAGAGTAAAGAACAATTTACACATACATAAAATCATAGAATTAGAAGAGAACCCAAGGAGCGTCAAATCCAGCTCCCTTCCAAAGCAGGAATCCACCATTATAGTACCACACAGAGGTCTTCATTCAACCTCTTTGTGGAAAAGTAGAACTCACCACAGGCATTGCCCTGCCTGTTCCCAGGTCTCTGGAGGAAAGGAGGAAAGGAGAACTAGCCTCTGGCCGCACTTAAAGCCTCTACATGGGGTGTGGCAGGGAGGCCAATAAAAACAGCAGTGAATAGCTCTGAGGGGAAGGAGTTGGAAGTTGTATGGCTCCTCCTTAAACTGCAAACTCCAGGATTCCATAGGATGTTGAAAGTGGAATCATAGCATTATAGTGTGGAAATGGCCAAGGTGGTTAGGCAAATAGTGGACTGGGGTAGCTGAAGTGGGCCACCCTCTGTGACTTAGCAAATACATTCTTGCTTTTGGTTTATAAGTGGTTTTGCCTGCTCCTTGAGTCTCTAACACACCCACGCTATCCTTGCTTGTGCTCTTCATCCTGCAACCACTTGCCAGAATCATACCAAAGATTATATCATCAAGTCACTTACTGAAGCTTGTGCTGCATTAACCCTAAAATAAAGACTTTTCTTCTTACCTGAGAGGCTCTGGATGTGTTTGAGAGTTTGTGCAAACAGGGACATATGATGTACCCCTTCTTATGGAGGATACAGCTTCTGTGACACTCTGCTGAAATAATCTCCAATGAAGGAGAATTTACCATTTTCCCAGGGACCCTATTCTGTTGCCAAATAGCTTTTACCTTCGGAAGCTCTTCCTCATTTTGTTGGAATCTCCTTTCTTGTAATTTGAATCCATTGGCCCAGGTCCTAGCCTCTTGAGCAGCAGAAAATATGTTTCCTTGAAGACTGACAATAGGGATGTGAAGAAATCATCCTGCCACTGAAATTTCGGTCAAGGCTGGTTATCCTGAGAAGGCCATATGACACCTCATGGAATATCCAAAACACTTAAGAGATGATGGCTCTGACAGGGGACTGGGGGCCTTTTCTCACTATACTGTGATAGTGCTATTATTCCACTTTCAGTATCCTATGGAATCCTGAGGTTTGCAGTTTAGGGAGGAGCATTTAGAATTCCCAGTGAGAGAGGTCTTGGGACTCATTAAACTACAAGCCCCCAAATTCCACAGGATGTTAAAAGTGGAATAGTAGCACTATCACATTATAGTGCAGAAATGGCTGTAATGTAATGACAGCCCTTTCTGAATACGGAAATAATAATAATAATAACAATAATAATAATAATAGGAGGAGGAGGAGGAGGAGGAAGAAGAATTTTTTATTTCTTACCTGCCTCTCCTTATGCTTGAGGTGAGGTACAATATACGTTAAAATACAGCTAAAAACATACAGTAGATTAAAATACACTAAAACGCATAAAACCATTTAAAATACATAATTAAAGATTGACTGTGTAGGTCTGTCAGAAGAGATAGGTCTTCAGAATTTTTTAAAATTTGGGAAGTATATTTTTATTTATTTATTTTATAATATTTTTTGTGTTATAGACCTCCCCAGTCCTAATTTCTACAGATGTAAGTCCACTTACAAAGACACAAAGGCAACAGGATGCTAGCCACTGTTTACATACTGCTTTTTGACTCAAAGTAGCTTATAAATAAAAACGAATATCTACAAGATCCAAAAGGGTCATTACAGGTATTTAACCCTTGTAAGAGAAAACATACCAAGGGTTATTCAGATGGAATCAAACTACCAGTAACATTAAAAACAAGTTAAAACATGCAATTAAAAATATCAAGAAGAAGTTTAAAAACCACAATTATTAAAAACCATAGAGGATTGTATTAAAAGCCTTTTTAACAGACATGTCAATTTTCAACAGCCTGTCAGAATAAAATAAGCCTTCGTCTGTTGATGGAAGAAGAGCAAGACCACTGCAAACAAGAGAGAAAACAAATTTAGAACATTTTGTTGATTTTCTTGCCCTTGAGTGAGAGGTACAAAATCTTGTGGGTGCCTTACTGCTTCCCACTCCACAGCGACTCTTCCCTAGATATTTTCATACTGCCAAGCACCTTGCCAATATATGAGCTGAACAAACGGATTGAAAACCACACGTCTCTGAAGTGACAAGAGGAACACGGCAGGGATGCCCACTTTCTTCTTTAATATTCTTAATAGTTATTGAAATACTAACGATTCAAATAAGGAAAAATCCTGCAATAAAAGGAGTACAAGTCAGAAACCAAATTTTCAAAACTAGAGCGTTTGCGGATGACCTAGCAATATTACTAGATAATCCAATACAAAGCGTAAATAAACTAAAGCATATTTTACAAGAATTGGGTAGTGTATCAGGTTTCAAAATAAACTAAGAAAAAACAATAATGATAACAAAGAACATGACAAGACAAGAAGAAATAGAAATGGAAAAAGAGTCACAGTTTAAGATATCAAAAAAAGCAAAATATCTAGGGGCATATATATCCAAGAATAATACAGATTTGTATGGTAACAATTATAAAAAAATCTAGCAAAAGGTAAAGACAGATCTAAAGAAATGGGCTAAATTAAACCTATCGATGATGGGCAGAATAGCGACAACAACAATGAGTATCCTGCCCAGAATGATTTTCCTGTTTTATAATCTTCCTATAGTTACAAATGATCTGCCTTTTAATCAAAGGAATAAAGATCTGGCTGAGTTCATATGGAACGGTGAGAAACCACGAATAAGATGGAAGATTATGAAGGACTCATTAGAAAGAGGTGGATTGGGTTTACTGGATTTCAGATTATTTTACCATGCTTGCTGCCTTAATTGGCTGATAGATAGGATAAAATTGGAAAATGAAAGATTATTAACTTTAGAAGGAGCGGACTTGCCATTTGGATGGCATTCATATTTGTATTATGAAAAATCAAAGATAAATAGGGAAATTTATAATCATTTTGTTAGAAAATCTTTATTAAGAGTCTGGGGTATATATAAAAGGAAATTCTATTCCAAAATACCATTATGGGTATCTGTGCACAAAGCTTTCTATAGGAGAGAAAAACCACAGTTAAACAAATAGATAATCTATAAATATCTGGTTAAAATATAAGGAGATAAGGTGGTTCTAAAAGATAAAGAAGAATTAATAAATCGAGGATATACAACACATTGGCTTCTACAAAGACAACTGGCTGAAAAATTTAAAATGGATGTCAAAACAGTGGGCACTGAACGTGAGGAAAAAGAGTTCGATAAACTTCTAAAATCAGGAATAAATCATCTAATAGGAAGGATATATAAAATATTGCTTAGCCTAGAATTGGAGCAAGAAGTTGTAAGGAATATATGATAAAGTGGGCACAGAATATTGGACACCCAATCCAACTTGAGAATTGGAAATCTTCTTGGAGAGGAACCCAAAAATTCTTAAAAAGTATGACTTTATGAGACAACTATTACAAAATCCTACATAGATGGTATCTTACTCTGGTAAAAATTTGAAAAATAAAAAAAAAATACTAAGAATAAGCATTGGAAATGTGATCAAAAAGGAACCCTATTCCACCTTTGGTGGATGTGTTTTAAGGTGAAAAAGTTTTGGAAACAAATCCATGGAAATATTGAAAAAATCTTACAGATAAAATTTCCAATGATACCCAAGATATATCTCTTAAACATGACAGATGGAATACAGCAACTTAGGAAAAAACAACAAAAAATATTACTTTTTATGGTGACAGCAGCTAGAATGACTTACGCTAAAAAGTGGAAACAAAAGGAAGCACCTAGTACAGAAGAATGGTGGATAAAATTATATGACCTGATGGAGATGGATAGGCTGACAACAATACTTTCAGATAACTTGTTAGAATTATTTAAAAAAGTTTGGACACCAATATTACCAATCTTAGAAGAAAAATGGGGGAAAACTGCAATAATGGGGATAGAAATCTCCTTGTAAAAGAAAATCTACTGGAAACTATTAGAAATTATAATTTTATAAGGCCGAAATAGGATAGAAGCTTAAAGATAGAGACAGAGAAATATATACTTAGATACATAAAAGTGAATTAAATCTAAAAATTTAGAGAAATTGGGAAAAGAAGAAATAAAAGTAAAAACAATTATTAGTATTAAGATAGAGAGAAGAAGGTAGAGATAGGGTAATTTTTTTCTTCCTTTTTTTAAACATAAAGTACATAAAAATAAAAAGGGGAACAGATTAATTAAATTAAAGTTGGAAGTAAGATAGAGGGACAAGGAAATCATATTTGGATAAAACCACAATAAAAGAAAAAGAACAGAGAAACGAAACAAAAATCTTGAGATAGAAATTAACAATTTTAATTTAATATTTAGAAACTTAGAGAAAGGTAGAATTTTTTCTTTTTTTCTTTTTTCCACTTTTTTTCCTTTTTTTTTCTTTTGGAAATTAATTTCATTTGATAATTTATTACTGGTAAACACTAAATAGAGAATCACTGGAAATAAAACAGAAGAAGAAAATAAGGGAAGGTAGAATAGGTTTGTATATAGAAAATCTGTTTTGTATGAGAGAAGTGTGGTACTGAATGTAATTTTATACAGAATTAAAAATGTAAGAGGTAAAGTCATTAGAACAGATAAAGGAATCAATAGAGGAGATGTGAAAGTGTATGAATGTATGGATACACCTTTTTGTCTTTATGTTTTTTTGCATTGTTTTCTATTGGAAATTTGTAAGATGCAATGTGCTTGTAATAGAGAGAAATATAAAGTCCTACACTTTGGCAGAAAAAATGGAATGCACAAATATAGGACGGGGGACACATGGCTGGATAGTAGTACATGTGAAAGGGATCTAGGAGTCTTGGTAGATCACAAGCTAAACATGAGTCAGCCGTGTGATGAGGCAGCCAAGAAAGCCAACACGATAGGAGTATGGTGTCTAGATCAAGGAAGGTAATGGTACCACTCTATTCTGCATTGGTTAGGCCTCATTTGGAATACTGTGTTCAGTTCTGGGCACCTCAATTCAAGAAGTATGTCGACAAGCTGGAACGTGTCCAGAGGAGGGTGACCAAAATGGTGAAGGGTCTGGAAGCCATGCTTTATGAGGAACGGCTTAGGGAGCTGGGGATGTTTAATTTGCAGAAGAGAGGGTTACAAGGGGACATGATAGCCATGTTTAAATATTTGAAGGGATGTCATGTCAAGGAGGGAGTGGGCTTGTTTGCTGCTGCTCCAGAGATTAGGACAAGGAGCAATGGATTCAAGCTGCAGGAAAGGAGATTCCACTTGAACCTCAGGAAGAACTTCCTGAGGATCAGATCTGTCCGCAGGTGGAATATGCTGCCTCGGAGTGTGGTAGAGTCTCCTTCTTTGTAGGTTTTTAAGCAGAGGCTGGATGGCCATCTGTTGGGAATGCTTTGATGGGTGTTCCTGCATAGCAGGGGTTGGACTCGATGGCCCCTGTGGTCTCTTCCAGCTCTATGATTTTGTGATTCTATGATTCTAATGACATTTGAAAAGACCTAATGGCTTGGGACTTTGATGCTTGGAGGAGCGCCTCTTTGTGTATGCACCTGCCTGAGGTTTCAGGTCTGCTAGAGGGGCCCTCCTCTGTGTCCCATCAGTGAGAGCAGTATGCTGTGAGAGGACATGGGAAAGAGCCTTTTCTGCTGTGGAACCCCACTTATGAAGAAGCTTCCCTTGGGAGGCTGGATTGTTGTTAACATTGGTGCTGTTTAGGCACCAACCAGAACCATGGTTGCTCAGGAAAGCTTAAGATACCTGATTGGTTTTACAAAAATCCTTCCATGGGGGAAGTTTCAATTTCTTTTATGCTAGTTTGGTCCTTTGCATCTTAGATCTCTGTATCAAATACCTCATTGTTACCTCAAAGCAGTATCAAAAGCCAGCACTTGAACCATGTCATACTCCTCCTCTGCCTTTTAGTGAGGCCATACCTTGAACACTAGGGGAAAAAACCTCCTAAAAGTATATTGTTAAGCAACAAAAAGAATGAAGTCATAATGTAATGTAGCTAGATTACTGCTATAGTTATATTTTTGTTATTGAAAAAAACGAACCTGTTGATTCCTAGCTCTGGTGGTGGTGTGATTGGTCTGAATGTCTTACCCATATGCTTTTTTTGCTGTTAAAAAAACAAAAACAAAAACAAAAACAAAAACAAAAACAGATCACTAGGCTCTTACTATTCTCTTTTTAAAATTCCATCAGAAGTCTTACTAGCAGTACCTCAGAGAAACATCTTCCATGTTCCTTTCCTTTTTTAACTCAAGAATTTTAACCTTCTCCTGTTTTCCTGCACAATCTTATGAGCAGACAGCTCTCAAGCACAAACCCTTTAAAAATATTTCCTGATAAGTTTTGGCAACCCCCCCTTTTTTTTTCTCAGAAGCCTTCTCTCTACTTTGAAATTTTGGATTTTTGACTTGAAATTGTGCACTGTCACTTGGATGGCAACCAAAAACACTGTGCCATGTTGAGCACTTTATTTCTTGACAAGCTATGCATTGTCCCATTTATGTCCCAATGTGTTTTGACCACTACGGATGAACTGAGGTAAACACTCATGCACATATCATCTTTCGTAATTATAAATAACAGGGTGGTACATCTTTCCTAAAACTGGGTATAGTCTGCAATAATGTTTAACAAATTATATTTAAGCAGACAAGTTTCTGATCTGACAGCTATACATCTACCATAGACTCATGAAGCCAAAAATCTCTATCCTAGCCAAATTTGGGACTTTTGTGGTTCTTCCCTTCCCATTTTTTAAATCACTGTGCTTAATGAAGAATTCTAGGCAACCTGCACACTACCAAGGAATAGCTTTCTTGTTATGTGCTGTCAAGTCAGCTTTAACTACAGATGGCAAAGCTGTTCCAAAAATAGTTTTAAAAAATGCCTAAAAACACTTTTTTTGGTGGGGGGTGAGAAAGCCCAATGAGAAGAATCCTGGATTGATGAGACTTTTGGGATTTATTCTGCGCCAAATTCACACAGGGTTGTTTTGCAGAGAAAACAGCATTTTCCATGTGGCAAACAGCATTTAGACACATATTTAGACACAAAAATGTTATTTGCAGTGCAGAAAATCCTATATCTTGTCCAGAAAGTCCTGTTTTTTGTGCAAGTCAACCTTGCACAAGTTTTGCCTTAAGCCAGTCCTGAATAGTGAGTGGGCTTCAGAAACGGCGCGGTTTTTGAAGATTTTCTCACAGTAGGTAAAAAATTACTAAAGTGACTTGTTGCTTCCTTTAAAAAAAAAAATAGCAAAGAATTGTATCCTTAGCTTTGACTTATGGTGGCCCTGTGAATAAGAGACTTCCACATCATTCTTTGACATGTCTGCTCAGGTCTTGCAAACTTGGGGTTGTGGCTTTCTTGGTTGAGTCAATCCATCTGTAATGGGCTCTTCCTGTTTTCCTTCTGCCTTCCACTTTCGGGAACATTATCCACTCTTCCAATGAGTTATGTCAGTTCATGATATGCTATGATAGCCTCAGGGAGGCATTGTAGCAGGTGCTAATAAAGGCATTAGTCTCCTTTTTGTAGACCAACATGGCAATCTTTATTTTTTTATGAAGAGAAGAGAGGCAGTTAATTCTGTCTTTGATTCTGAAGAATACAGTACTCTCACTTATCAAATAACTGGTTGCTGTTTAGCTCTCATCTACATTGCCCTTGTGATGGAGAAAAGAGATCGAGGCCTGAAATTGGTTGCCTCACTTTTCAGAAAGAGCCCTGAAAGACGGAGAAGATGCTAACATGCTTCTCTCCTCCTCCTGCCTTTACTTTGTCTACGAGAGTGCTAAATATAATGCGGGTCCAGTTTACTCAATAAGGCGATGTGCTTAACCTTAGATTACCCTTGACAGAATAGCCTGGAGGGAACTATTATATAAAAGTCATACCGTTAACAGCTGCCTTACAGATCTTTTCTAATCATGTTGATCTGTTAGTTGTCATGTTAGAGGAGAATCGTGTTCGCGGCCACACACTGAAAACTCCAGTGAAGCAGGAGTACAAATATAGCCCTCCATATCAATTCACTAAACAACACCCTGGAACACTTTTCTTCCTAAATGAACTGTTCCATTCCACTGTTTATCACGGTTGTACTGCGTTATGGTTTCCCCTGCTAAGTAATAAATATGCTTTATGGCGTTTGCTTAAGTCATCCAGGCTCACTCTTGAAAGGTTTTTCATTTCAAAATGTGCTGCGAAGGCTGTGATTAGGTGGCTAATGTAATTGCCTTTTATTACAGGTCAACTGGTATGAATTCCATCACCAGTAATGGTGAGAAGAACATTAAGATAAAGCTGATTGGGAGGAATCATTACCGTTGATTAGCATAAAGATCACTCATTTCCCAGTGCTCATTCCTGATAAACATGCTCATGTATTTACCAGAAATTATGCCCATTTTTTAAAAAATTGGAAAGCTGTGGTAATTCCCCAGCCCACCCCATTTCCAAGCAAAATTGTGGGAGGGAAATAAGAAACAAATTTAAATGCAAGATATTGATGAAGGAAAAATTGTTTTAAAAAGAAAATACAATGCCATCCCCACCTCACATCTTCCTCTGCCCCCCAAAATAATAATAATAAAAAAATGTAGTTGTATTTCTGCAATGAAGCTGCATATTCATTATTTGTAGTTTTGTCTGATGAATAGTAATTATTTGTGCACACATGAGTGAAATCTTAATTGAGAGAACAAGGCAATGACAATCAGGCTCCTAATCAGTTCCAAAATGGGAATGGAAACTCACATCTAAGCATGCTGAGGGGTATCATTTCTATCATTCTCTGCCCCCAGACTGTGGAATGACCTGCCTAGGAGATTTGCCTGCTCAAGATGTTCTCATAGTTTAAATCAGCAGTACAGTGAAGTCTCTTCTGCCAGGCCTATCCAGATTATTTTTAAGTTATCTTTCTAAAGTTATTGATGGATGTTAATATGTACTGGTGGATTTTTAAAAAAATATGAATTGGTTTTATAAGCTTTCATGTATGTGTTAATTGTTGTTATTCCCTGCCTTGAACCACAGTGAGAGATGGGTAAGAAATCATCCTCATCCTCATCATCCTCATCCTCATCCTGTGATCTTCAATTTATACTAGGCAAATGTGATGTCGGATCTCAATTTACTGTTACTGCAACATAAGATGCAGTTCTCTCACTGGCCAATATGCTATAGCAGCAGACAAGCAATGCTACTGCCCACCATTTGACAAGTGTTAAGGCTTCAGATATTCAAGGAATAAAATGTCTCCAGTACAAAGTCTTGTTTTACACCCCAAGATTCAGAAATCGCAGTGATTTATTTAAGTCTTTTACTCCAAGTCAAGTCAAGTCAAGTCAAGTCAAGTCAAGTCAAGTCAAGTCACAAGTCATGTCTCAAGTCTGGGAGCCAACTTTAACAGGAAAAAAGGAAATGGTGTTGGTTTGTGTGTGTGTGTATGGGGATCAATGAGCATACAAGGGTCTGCAGCTTTAGAAGTGGGAAATAAGACCCTTCTTACTCCCCATTCTCCAAACTGGAGGCCTTTGTATCAATAAGAATAAAAGAGTCTGTGGCTTTGGAAGTGAGGAATAGGATCCTTCTTACTCTCTATTTCTGAAGCTGGAGGATTTTTCAGAAGTGGGGAATAGGATTCTCCTAACTCCCCATTACTGAACCTTCAAAAGCTTTACAAGAAAGAATCTTTCCTTCTCAAGCCTGTTGCCTAACACACTCGTTGTTCTTCTCTGAGAAATGCACCCTGCACTCTGGGGGAAAGCCTCGTCTTCTGCTTTTAGGAAAAATTTTAGAAGGCTCCTCCGATATTCAGCAGGCACACTCTGCTGAGCAGACCTCAAGCCCACCTCAAGCCCATTGCCTAACCTGTTTGCTGTTCCCCTCTGAGAAATGTGCCTACACTTTGGGCTTGAGACACATCATCATGTGACTAGTAGGCAAAAAGGGATGGAAGCATTGTTCAAAAATGTCAGGTTTGTAGATGAATGTGTTATGTTACTAAACCAAGGGCAGCAAGTCAGTCACTAAAAACATACAAGTCAGGAGTTGAGTTGTGTCATTTGTTGCTGAGTCAAGTCCAAGTTGAATCCAAGTAAATCCACTTGCGTTTACATCACTAGGAAGCCATAGGCCTTTTCTTACCATCCTATCAGAAAATTCTTTTGGATGATGATGATGATGATGATGATGATGATGATGATGATAATAGAGTTCCAGAACATCTCAAAGCTGGTGTTTGGTGAACAAATCTCCCTATGACAGTATGCATGACAAAACTACAAAATTATCCATCTCATTTATCAAGTCCTTTTATTTCTTTTTTTTTTTTTAAAGTTGGAGTAAAGGGATGTTAGTCCTACATATGTTACACACTTCGGGAACCTTAACATTCAGATTTCACTCACATTTACAGAGGCTAAGTTTGGGCCTTTTTTATCTAAAAAAAAAAACTTGCTTGAAGTAACAAGGTGGGCTGCGGGCATGAGGTATAGAACATTTTTTTTAATCTCATGCAGAACAGAAAGGGTACATACAGGAACTGACTGTAAGTGGGATTTAATTAGAAGCTAGGAGGAGACTGAGGGCCTGTGAGAGGAATAAATCAATGTTTTTGATCATTAGACCTTGTGTGGTCTTGGCTGCTGCTGCGATGGCAAACCAGAACAAGCTGCAGCTTTCAAAGCCTTTTGCATGGCTGTGATATACAGCTCTGGAGCACTGATGTATAGCTCCCTTTGACTTTCAGCAGCCAAGTGGCACAATTCTACCTTTCACTGGACTGTCAAGCTAGGCAATCAAACCCCGGTTGTTCAGAAAGCAGCCCCTGTGAAAGGCCTTGCAGGCATGAAGGATGTAATTTGTTTGGATTTCATTTCCATTTGGAAAGATCCACACCACATTTTCTGAGACTGAAAAAATGAGAAAGAATGCATTCTGCTAGTGGACACCACTATTTCAGGTTAGTCTGAACATTTGTAGAATTATAGAGTTGGAAGGGGCTGTGAGGGCCAGCTAGTCCACCCCCTGCCATGCAGGACTATATGCACTAAAGCATTTCTGAATGATGGCTACCCAACCTGTGTTTGAGGACTTCCAAAGCAGGAGAGTTCACCCAAGCTCTGAGGCAGTATATTCTTCTGTCAAACAGCTCTAAACAGTCAAGAAGTTCTTCACAACATTTACGTGGAATCTCTTCCAAAGCAAGGGAGTTCACCCAAGCTCTTAGGGCCTTAGGCAGTCTATTCTACTGTCGAGCAGCTCTAAACAGTCAAGAAGTTCTTCATGACATTTAGGTGGAATCTTTTGTCTTGTTATTTGAATCCATTGGTTCTTATTCTAGTCTCTTGAAAAGGAATGGTAAATCTTGATTTTCAAAGTCATGATGGGTATTGACAACCAAGAAGCAGTTTTTTCATCCTGTAGCATTTTTTAAAGTATTTTTTATTACAGCACAGAATTTTAAATGTGTAAAACAGATAATGACATATAAAAACAAACAATAAATAAACTAAAAATTAAACTACAGACTAATAAAACTGCAACAAACTAAAGGAGACTAAACAGAGGTGAAAAATGTACACAGATGGCTTCCAACTCCCCAGCTGTTGGTTATATGAAAACCTATGAAATATACTTCTAACTTATAATACTGTAAGATAGTTCTGCTGATTAATAGTAATTATTAATTTATTAATTGAAAATTGAGTTTCTCCCAAAGGACTTTTAGGTATACAATCAACTTATTCAACTCTTTTTTAAATTTACACAAAGATCGTTCCTTAATTAAAATAGTTAATTTATCCATTTCAGTCAGGTCTAGCATCTTCATCAACCACTAGTCTTGAAATGGAATAGCCACATCTTTCCATTTCTGTGTGAAGAGTAATCTAGCGGCGGTAATCATGTATTGAAAAATTCTTCTGAATTGCTTGTCGATCTGATTGTTTGTCAGTCCCTCCTCAAAAAAGCTCACATTTCAATTGAATCTTTATCTTCAAAATATCTTCCATCAAACTATGACTTATCACCCAAATTTCTTTGCTTTCTCACATGTCTACCACATATCAAAAAAGTCCCTTTTTTCTGCCCATATTTCCAACAAACATCTGTAGATCTTTTATACATTTTAGTCATTTCATTCCATAGCTTTGAGACACCTGGGGTTATTTTTTTCCTGCGATGACACAAAACTGCATAGTTTCTCCACAAAGGCTATGCAGCTTGCCTAGAAAACTATGTAATATTGCAGAAACCATATGGCTACTTTTGAGAACAGAAAACTTGAAAATATGACAGCTGTACAGCTTTCAGTGTCAAAATGAAATAGTGCAACAATCATATTATGGGGCTTATGCAAAAACAAAAACAAAAACAAAAAAACAACAACGCCATTTCCAGGCAGCCATGGACAAAACAGCAATGTTGCACTAAATCCAGCAATGTTGCAGAAAGAAGGAAACATAGGTTTGTTTTATATACAAAACAAACAAACAAAACAAAACCAAAACAAACAACCCCCCCAAAAAAAACTCAACCCCCCCAATCCCTCTATGTTTGCAGAACAAAAATGTTGGGCAGGAAACAGCAATGTTGCACAAAAAACCCCACCTGCTTAAATTTTGTGCAACATTTTTTCATTGTGCAAAGTTTCTTGTTTTTTTCTCTCTAGAAAACAGCAAGGTTGCACAACAAAAATGTAACACATAAAAAAGCACATATATTTGCCTTCAACCATGTGCATAACTGCAAAGATATACGATTGGGTTTTCACTGGGGATAAGGAATTTGTGGATCTCCAGATGTTGCTGTACTACAATTTGCATAATGTCTATTTGTTCCTTATGATGGATTGTGGGACCCACTAGAATGCATCATATTCTCTGCTCTTGGTCTAGACTTAGTTGTATAAAGCACTAGAGTCCCATAGCTAACTAGAGTCCCATTGACTCCTGTGACTTGACTCTATTGTACTCTATAATCAAATTCGGATCCAAATTGTATCACTTTATTTAAAGATGCATTATCTGTCAAGAGTCAAATGGTCCAAAAAGTCTTCTGCCCCCATCCACAAAACTATGGAGGTTCAGATACATACATCAGGAGCCAACAAGAACGTTCCATACATTTTTCCTTAATCCTTTTTTCCTTCTTAAATTCTTTCCAACCTTGATAAATGTAGAAAAATCACCTATATATACAAAGCAAAGCAAAGCAAAGCAAAGCAAAGCAAAGAATATGACAAGAGATACAGGAATGAAACAGATTCACTTGAGTAAAATTAACTGTTCAATGAACATCCAACACAAATTGGTTAGGTACCCATTACTTGCTCTATTAATTTCAAAACTTTATCTGCCTGAGCATGCGGTACCAGTGACAGTTGTTCTATTCCACATTTGTGCAGAACTGAATATGAAGAACCGAACATTTTATCTTATCACATTTACATATTAAAAGAGAGTATTTCTTCCAGTTTCAACATTAAGACCAAGATCCTACACTGGGGTTTCATACCATAAATTTCTGCAAGCAGACTTACATACTGATTGTGCAAGCAGCCTTTGTGTTGAATGGTAACATTATGTAGCTGAATGCAAACCAAATATGCATGCACGTTTGTATGCACAAAGTCACCACATGTGCAAATCCATTTCTGCTTCCTCAAACAGAATGTAGGTATTCTCCCTTGGGTAAAAATGTCCAGCCAGTTCCATAGGAGGACTTAAGCATGTGTAAGAGACACCAATATGGTTCGAGTCTTAATTTTTAGCCAGTGGCACAGGCTGTAAGTACTAGATATACTGACAGAAACAAGAGACAGTATGTTCAAGTGGATGCATTTGGTTCACAAAGATCTAGGGCCATAGTCAAACTTGGATGTCCACTAGAGAGAAAAAGGAATCCAATCTCAGGAGGAAAGTGTCTTTGCCCCTTCCTACTATGGCTCCCATCCCAATAATCTGCCTCACAGGGCTGAGAAGACATCTAGAGCCAGTTTTCAGATGCAGGGTGCTTCTTGGGGAGAAAGATCAATATCATCATCAGCAGCATCAGCATCTATTTCTTACCCTCCTCTCCCTATGGATCAAGGTGGAGAACAACAGCTTAAAGCACAGCAACATATAGACACATAACACAGTTAAAAACATGATCACCAATGAAAATACATAATCAGGTAAAAGGGCTTAAAATATCAAAAAAGCATACATATAAAAAAAATCAATTCATGATTTAAAAACTCAGAATTTAAAAAACATCTGGACAAGCCAACCAGAAGAAATTGGTCTTTAATGCTGTTTAAACACAGACAGCATATCCAGTTGTCAGTTCTCTTTTGGCAGGTCATTCCACAATTTGGAGATGGCTGCTGAAAAGATTCTCTGGTTAACAGTTGCCAGGCTGGTCCTGGCTGGCTGAAGTAAAGAAACCTGAGCATACAGGGTAGATTATACAGGAGAAGGTTATCCTATAGATAACCTGGACCCAAACCATGTAGGGCTTTAAAAGAAACAACCAACACTTTGTACTTTGCCCAGAATCTAATTGGCAGCCATTGGAGTGATTTTAATATAGGTATAATATGATCGCTCCTTGATGCACCAATAATCAACCTGGCTGCATGTTTTTCACTAATTGAAGTTTCTGAACTTGGTATGGAGGCAGTCCAATATACAGTACGTTGCAGAAGTCCAGCCTTGAGGTTACCAGTGGATGTGCTACCATCTTTAGGTCCTCCAGCTCTTGGAAGTGATGCAGCCAGCTCATCAGCTGAAGCTCAGTGCTCCTGACTGTTGCATCTTTCTGGGCTGTTGTTTGGAGTGATGGATCCAGAAGCAACCCCAAGCTGCAAACACAGTCTTCCAGAGGAGCGTAACCCCATCCAGGACTGGTTAACATACTTACTGTTAAGGGTCCTAATCTCAAGTTGGAAGTATCTCCTATTTTCAGTTTCAGGTTTTTTCCTCATCCTGCCCATTACCTCCTCCAAGCATTCAGAGGAGACTACAATATCCTTAGCTAAGACTGTTTTTTTTTTTTTAAAGACATGGAGAAATATATTTGGGTGTCATCATCATACTGATTTCACCCTGCCCCATTGCCTTGCATGATCTCTCCCAGTGTTTTCATGTAGATGTTAAACAGCATTGAGGACAGAATGGCACCTTGGGATAAGCAAGTTCTATGACACATGTTAGAGTCACTTCCGATTTAAACCATGGGTATAAATCCCTATTTAGCCATGAAGCTCACAGGATCATTTTGGGTGTTATTCACTCTCTGTCAACCTATATCACAGCACTCTTGGGAGGAGAAAATAGAATTGCTGCCTTGAATGCCCTGGTTGAAAAAGTTGGTTACAAATGGAATAGATCAGTGGTTCTTAACCTGGCGTCTGTGGACTATGAGTATGGAGACCAGGGTTTGAATCCCCATTCATCCATGGAAACCCAATGGGTAACTTCAGGCAAGTCACATTCTCTCAACCTCAGAGAAAGGCAAAGACATCAAATCTTGCCAATAAACCCCCCAGGATAGGTTCACCTTATGGCCTCCATAAGTCAGTTTTCAAAGGGGAGAGGCTAGAAAGAATTACTCCACCATCATGTCATTTTGTTGTTCTCTGCCCTCAAGTTATTTCTGATTCCTGGCAACTTTGAGGTGAATGTATCACAGGGTCCTTTTTTTGTGGGGGGGCAAAATTTGTTCAGAGGGGATTTGCCTTTGCCTTCCTCTGAGGCTAAGAAAATGTGACTTACCCAAGGTCACTCAGTGTCTGAGAAGGAATTTGAATCTTAGGCTCTTTCCGCATCCTACTTTTTCTCAGCGCTGGGGTACGGTGCTTGTGTGAGCAGCCTCTTGTGAGAGGCCCTCGCGTCCAGGTTTCTTCAGCTCCGCATGTGCTTCCTGGTCACGCAAGAGCCCCGCGACTGGGCCGACTGGGACCTTCCCAGACTGCACTAAGACAGGAAGCGCGACCGACCCAGCTCCCGAGGCTCTGCACGCAATGTAAGTGTGTGTGGGGCCCCGGAGTGATGCGCGACTGTACAGCATTTTCAGCTTAAAGCTGAAAATGAAAAAGTGCATGAGCAGTGCCTGCCAGGCCCTGGAGCATCACACAAATGTGAGTGCGTTATGTGGACCGCTCCTCACATTTGTGCAATGCTTGAAGGGCCCTTTTGCATGGAAAATGCCATGTGAAAAAGGCCTCTGTCATCAGAAGCCTCCAATAAATAAATAAATAAATAAATATTATTTATTTGCAAATTCAAATAAATATTTGAATATTTAAATCTAAATTTAAATATTCAAATCTTGAGTTAAATTTTGAGGGTTTTCGACAACAAATTATATTTATAGGAAGTCCCCAGTAAAGAAAAGGTTAAGAACCACTGGAATAGATAAAAGAAATGAGATTGGTAATCAGAACTGTTATCAATGGAAGATTATTTATTTATTTAATTAGAACATGTGTAGACTTAATCCCCAAAATGGTTTTCACATGATTGTATGTAAAACTCAAATATATACAGTAACACGTTTAAAAGAATGTAAAAACAAAAATTAGTACAGTCAAACTGTGGCCTAAATGCAAGAACAAACCAACCACTATTTTTTTAAGCAAAACAAAACAAATTAAATGTAAAATGTCTAAGCAAATAAAAAAGTTTTAACCTAGTAACTGAAGCAAGTACAACTGGTATGCTTTCCACTGGAAGCTATTCTAAAGTCAAGTTGTCAGCTTAGAAAAGACACTTGTACTTCACTTACAGATGCAACCTTTTGATCTTAACAAAGAGAGGTAAGGGAAGAACTACATCTTCATATATATACTTTGGCCTAGAAGATTTTTTTTTCATGCCTAAAGGATTTGGTACTAGCATCTTGAATTGGGCTTGGTAGCAAAAGTATGCAGGGTTCTTCTGTCATAAGAGAACAGGGAGATGTGGAATGTCTGCAAAACTCCAGGTTTCAAAAAATCAGAAGCCTTTAGCTTTTGCTTATGGAGAGGTGAAGAAAACTCTGCCTGTGAGATTGCTTAGTTTGTGGCCTTTGATAAATGAAGATTCCATGGTGCTCATTATCATTGGTGTAATCTATTCAGTTGTTGCAAGTATAGTCCATAAAAACAGGTATAAAGATTACTTTTAGATCTAGGCCTTCCCAAAGCAATTCTAGCAATCATGTTCAGAGAAACTGGAAAGAGGAAAGACGTATACACAAAGGATTCACAGATGTCATACTGTTACCCTGACTTCTGGGGTTCCCTGGGGGTTACCCGGATTCGCTCCAAAAATACAAAGGTTCGGGAAATTAGCAGAACACTGCTTAGCAAAGCAGAGGGCAGAGCAACACAGTGAGATCTCAGACCTTATGTCTATGGAGTCAGACTACATGAGAGCCAAGCCAAATGCCCAATTACCAGTAGTTTATTCAGCAGAATTGGCAAAATATCCACACACATACACATAATGAAGCAGTCACTCGCACAAGCACACAAGGCCTAATGAGTCGGAAAGATATGAAGATCGGGGAAAGCAGAGGGGTAGAGAGTGATTTATACTGCACCTGATCCTGCAGTCTTCGGCTCAGGAAGAAGCAAGATGAAGGTAGCTCAGCGGAAGAAGAATGCTGAGGGGACTTCTCAACTAGCGCAATGCTGGGGCACTAGTCAAGCATGGGAGTTCTCTGAAGAGAGTCCCAAATGGGGACTCAATTATAGGGCAAAACATGCCTCAGGGGCATACCCTTTCCCGGGAAAGGACAATGGCCGAATCATGCAAATGGACCTCATTTTTGTATTTCTCACTGTTGCAAGTGTTAATCTCATCAGAAGGACACGTAATCCCCTCAAGATGCCATTGTTGTTGATGGTCCATTGTGGGTGTGTGCATGCCTTTTGGGGTTTCCCTCTTGGAGATGTGACTGGGGGAGCTTTGGTCTGACCTTGGTAGTAATGCTTCAATTTTAGACCTAGGTATCTACGTTCCTGTCCGGTAAACCTCTCGCTTAATAACTTTGGATATTAAATATTATACTCCCCCAGGACTGGGTGTGCCAGCAGGGGTTACAATACCACAACCAGTCATGAATGTGAAAAGAATCCATTATTACATATAGTATAGAAACCAAGCTGAACTTAACTTGTGTACAATCCTAGATATAGACATAAGGTAGTCCGTACATTTCTAGCTGGAAAATTAAAGTGGCTTTTCTCAGTGCTCCCTGCTTTCAAGCTAAAGCAGCAGGCTGAGGTATTTTTCTGTGGCTGTTTTGATTAGTTGTTCTGGTTGCCATGAGAGAGAGAGAGAGACAAAGAGCTAAGAACCCCAGCCTTGCAATTCCATTTATGCCTTCAGTTCATGGCCAAACATGCACGACAACCTCAGGCAAAGGCTGGCCTCTGGGACAAAGTGGTTGAAGTCTGAAAGCCCCTGTGAGTAACAGAAAACTATTGCAATCTTTCTTTGCTGTTATCTATCTTGTCCATACATGAATCATCAAACACTCATAAAATCTATATTTTACACAAGTAACTTTGCCCATTTTGAGTTATCCTCAGTGTGACCTGAACATATCAGGCCCCAGGTTAAAATAGAAGAGGAATGATATTAGCTGACCTAGAAGTACATTTGCTATAAGAAAACTGCTATGACTCACGCTCATAATGAAAGGCAGCATGGAGAGATAAATTCTGACAGCCCGTTTAACCACTTTTACTGAAGGGGCCAAGTGTAAGGGCTGAACTAGAAGATGGCTGGCACTGTGTATTGCAGTTGCAGATACATAACTTAGACTAGAGTAACAGAACCATAACTACTTTGTATTCAGTAAAGCAGTATAAATGTTTCCCAGCCCACCTTAATAGCCATCAGCTGTAAGGGGCAAAGGTGCTGCTGATCAGTTTCTGATCAGAGTGCAAGTAGAAGGATGTTTCCAGCTTTCTTCCAACAGTGAGTGAGCATGCAGCTATCAGAAGCACTATCCTTGTTGCCAGGAAACATTGCTTAGTTATGCGTATGTAACTAACCAGCAGATCAGAGTACATGTTTAGCACATAATTAGAAGAGGTGCTTCCTAAAGCAATGAAAGACCTCTATTTGTCATAGCTGATGCTTTCCTTCCCTACACATCTTTCATTTAGTATGGTTTGTTTTGTCATTGGTCATGGGAAGGCAAAGAAAGGCTTAATGGTGGATTGCCAAAGCACCTATCTCTGAGGAAAGCTCACTGTGGGAACTAAAACAAGTCGACTTCAGGGACCACCTGTTCTTCTTAATGCCTAGTTTGATCCTTAGTCAACTTGAAGAGAGTTTCACAACTGTGGATCCAGTACCAGGAAGTTATTCTTGACCAATGGCTGCTCAGCTACTGCTTGAAAATCTCCAGTGATCTGACTGAGAGTGTATGATGTGCCCAAAGTCACCCAGAATGTTTCCATGGCTGAGCAGGGAATTGAACTTTGGTCTCCAGGGTTGCAGTCCAATGCCTCAAACCTCTACACCACACTGTTTCAATTAATTTGTTTAGAAAGTGTTCTAGTTTTTCTGTGCTCTGGCAACAAACATATATTATGACCAGGGATGTTTTTAAAATTTGCTCCTCCACATTTCTTCCTGTATGTTTGAATTTGAATTATCTGGTCTCTTTTTCATATTGGTATGCTCCAATTTTTCTGTTCACTATTTTTGGAGGATAAGCTTTCAGTTGCTTTATTTTTCTTCCTTTTACTACTCTTGACCTTGCCAACGTTTATGTACATATGTGCAGTCTTAATGTGATCAGACTTCCAAGCAATCTGCAGCCAGAACCTGGCCCAAAATTTGGTCCCCAAAACCATTTTGATCAGCCTCAGCCCATATTCAGGAAAATTCATTGAAATTATAGTCAGCCCTCCACATTTCACAGATATGACTATTTGAGATTTTTTCCATCCCCTGCCCACCACCTCAGGGGTTTCTTTTCTGGGGGAGTTTTCCCTCTCGGCATCCCCAACTGGGCTGAGCAGCCCTTTAAAAACCCACCTCTGGTCCTCCTCCTCCTCCATTTGTCACTTCCGGGTCAGAGTCCAATTTCTCAGCACCACATACCCACTCTCGGTGCCCCCTCACATGCTGACCAATCCCTTTCCTTCTCCTTTCCCTGATCTAGTTTGGACCCTGGGTACCCTTTTCCCCACCATACCTTGGTCCCTTTCCCACAGACAGATGGATAGACAGACAGATAGACAGACACACATTTTGATATTTGTAGTTTTTTCACTTTTGTGGAAGTATTGTGCCCCTAACCCTAGTAAATGTGGAAGGCTGACTGAATTACACAAGTAGTGAAGAACTTCAGATTTCCACAGTTAAAGGTTCAGGCTCAGGTATCTGTTGGAGGATCTGTGGTTCTAGGGGCACCCACTGGCATATGTAGTGGGACTGCCCAATTTTCAGTCTCTTCTGGGACTTGATTATTTAGGAGCTCTCCTCTATATTGTTGATGCCAGTTGTGAAGGAGCCTAAGCTATGCTGACTAGGTCTTTTTGAAAGAAATTGTAACACTCTTTTACATAAAGAACTTGTGATATTTTGCATTTCGACACTCCATTGGTAATAGGTCAAGGTTGGAGAGATGGTCACAACTATTTACTCTCTCTATGGTATAAAAAGATATGGTTTATGGCTATTATGAAAAAATTATCCCATTGAATCTTATTGCATAAAGAAAGAGGTTTAAAGAAGATTAATTTTATTTAAACTTATATCTGTTTATTCAAAATGTTGATGTAGACACAGTTGGCAGTTCCTCAGCCTGTTTATTTTTTAATATCAAGAAAAGAGGAGTCACCCTAGTGAAACCTATAGATAGCAGAAAATAGGGCATAAAATCAGTGGCAATGTCTGCCAATTTTCTGTCTTAGAATAAAAGAAGGAAAAACTTGTTTAGGTTTTAACTCTGGGAAGATTGCCCAGTGTTCCCTTAAATTATGTTAAAAAAAATCAGACATACCAAATGTAGAAGATTGGGAAATAAAATTATTTGATATGGCACTTATGGATAAGCTGATGATGTTAATAAGAGGGATCCCTCTTGGAAAGTTTGTTAAGAAATGGGATCCAGTTATACAATTCTTTAAAAGCAAATGGGGAAACTTGATGATAGCGAGCTTTCTTGATTGTAGAGAGAGATACGGTTGAAATTTACTCACTTCATTTTAATTATCTGTAATATAAAACTATCTCTATATAGTATCAATGTTAAGACTTAAAGTTACAAAAGAGGTAATATTAGTAGAGCTCTGATGTATTTAAAGGAAGGAAATAGATCCTCATTTATCTAGTTAATTTAGTATCCTAAGGACAATCTAGTCAGGAAGCCAGAGAGGTTAAGGAATGATTGGAACTGAAGTTAGGAAGTATGAATGTGTGTTAGGTATGTCTTAGGTATGTATAATTATGTTATATGTCGTGTAATACTACTATACTCCTATGATTATATTGTATAATTCTCGGGCTTCGTCTGTAGAGATGTCTCCTATTCTAATATGCATTTTTTGTTTCTTATTTATTTTATTTCATTTCTTTTTGTTTAAAAAAATAAAGAAAAAATGTAAAAAAAATTATGTTAACATAAACTACAAAGGCCAATTGGAGGTAATCCTGCAAGTTGGTGTGTTGGATAATATCTGATGAACAGAGAGTGTGGAGGACTCTGAAAGTGCAGTGTGTACTAGAAAAGATCTCTAGTGTGCCAAACATAAAAATAGGACCTAGGCTTCTGACTGGATAATCTATGTGTTGTGTGGGCAACAGGAGATAATAAAAGAGCTAAGTCAAAGTCACAAAAATGAGGCTGCTTTCTAGCATGCCTCCAAAGCAGCTGAAGATGCTGTTTGAATAAACAGTGGAAGATCATTCCTGATAGCCCTGACATGTTGTCCTAAGCTGTTGATTCATGATGGCGAAATTAGGATAGAGATATATGCCTACGTGTTATTAATAGCATTAAGATTTATTCAAGAAATGCTTAAGGAGATTAACCTTTGAAGGCAATAGATTGTTGTGGCCAGAAAGAGACGAAGACCAGGTTTCCAGGGAAAAATCAAAAAGCCTTTATTGTTTAACAATCACTTGCGCAAGGACGACAATAATTCAGGAATTGTCATGCCAATTAATTGAGGTAGCATTACTATATACCTTTTGCCTTCTATATCAGCAATCAATCATTCATTTAGCCTGCCCATCACTGGAGAAAAAGATCTTTAGTTAACTTTCCCATTACATCATTGACTGGCACAGAGGAGAACAAAGAGTTAGTTAGAAAATGAAACTAAATGATGCACGTAGCCAAAATGAGGGAGTATGCTTACTCCCTCTCTATTCCCAGACCCTGAATGTTGCAAGGCCATTCCTAAAATTTGAGATAAGACAAAGACATCTGCAATTTACTCAGAGACACAATTCAATTCGCTTATTTTTCCTATTCAAGTGGCATTGGATTTAACCCCTTCAAGATGAGATGGTATTTTGTCATGGATAAGGGGTTACATGTTAAGATGAAATGTCCTGATGAACATCATGATGGTTACATGACTTAATATAAGATGCCCTACTTTATTGTCATGGAGTGTAATGGAAGGTGAAGTGCTCAGACATTACTATGTTTGTGTTTCTCCCTGAGGAATGCATATCCATCTGTATATTTATCTAAGTGAATATTTATAATAAATAGCCTAAAATAGTAGCAAAAGAATCTGTTCATTCCCACGTAAATATCCTGGAACTCTAAGACTTGAAAATGTTCAAATGGAGTGTTGGTGTTAACTTGGTTTAACCACTGTTATAAGCTGGTTGACCAGAAGATGACCCCAGAGAGAATTCAGAATTAGCTGACAAATGGCAAGGATCTTCAATCTCTCAGTGTAAGAGATAGCATTGGAGGACTATGCTGTTTCAGTGCACCTCAATTTGAAGAGCTGTTAGGGTACAGACTTTTGTTTTAAAGCATCCTTTATTTGAAGAACCTTCAGCTCTAAACAGACTCCTTGAAGTTGTCCATTAGCAATATCCAATGTGACACAGATGTAATCATCTAATCAGCATCTTTTCCACCATGCTGAGGCATGTTTATTTTCATGGGATAAGAATTCTGAAGCCATCAGGGCCATTTGTTTGCTCTTCAACCCCCTCCTAGACCCACCCAAAGGACCTTACTCTCCAAAATTTATCTGTTTGGCAGTTGATAACTGCCACCCGAGGAAGCCTTCAGGAACAGCTATTCTCCTTTAAAATAACGTGCACGTCCCTTACATCTCGTTTCCCCTAGAAAATCCTTAAAAGGACTTTTATAAAACCAGAAGTGGACCATCTATTTTTATGTTTTGTTTTGTTTTTGAGGGATCTTATGCAGCCCATGATGGGTCCTGAGAGTTGAAATCTGTCCTCTGAATCCAGGAGTCCACCTCTGGTTTAAATTATAATAATGCTTTCTTAGTTTGAGGCTACATTAGCAAATGTAAATCGGATGAAAACTTATGTTCTCTTATGTTTTCTTGCTTTGGTGCTGTGGTTCTTCTCCAGCATGCGGTAAGCAAAAAGTCTGTGCCACTCACTTGCTCCTCTGCTTTCTTCGACCTCCACCACGGTTCTCTTAGAAAGAAAGGAAGCTGTATTATGCTGAGTCAAAGCATTGCTCTAATATTCATGCAGACAGGAGCTCTCTGGAGTGTCAGGCAGGACTCTTTCCTGCAATGTCATGTTCCTTCAGAGGACTTCTCCAGTGAAGAGGAATTGGAGTTCCTAGAGTTAGATGGCAGTGAGGAGTTGACTCCTTCTGCATATCCAAGATGCTTGGAGTACTTGAAGCTGCACCCATGGATGAGGCAGTTCATCCCCAGACTCTGAAAAGGAAGTGGACCCCTCACTTCCCGTTCATGGGAATGCTGACGCTTGAAGACACTGCTTGATTAGAGATGGCCTAGATAGAGGTCAGAGTTATTCAGGGTGTGGCCCAGTAACTCAGTAGTATATGCCTCACTCCAGGGGAAGTAAACATGTTGGTAACAACATCATTCCTCAACTTCTATCTCCTAGTTTTTGAATTCTGGAAGTTTGCTGTGATTGATCTGCCATTGCCTGAACCTGGATTCTTGGATCTACTTCAGCTGCCTCATATCAGTTCCTGGTATTTCCTAGTAGTATTTGACTTTGACACTCATTCTGTATTTTTCCTATATGACTTGTCTGCTTGGGGTGCAGGCCCTGACTGGCCCTTGGACCTAATCTATAGGGCTTGCTGCTGGGTCCGCACAGACAGAGTGCACTTTCATATCCCCTGGCGTCAGAGGAACATCACCTGAATTACTTCCCAGTTTTCTCCCCTCTCCACCAAGAAGCAGATGTAGCAGCAGAATACCTTCTGAGGCTTGACAGCTTGAGATGCTACAAAAAGGGTAACCTGCATAGCACCTTGCATTCATTCCAAAATTAGAATTATACACATGTACGCCACACTTACTGATGTGTCTGTCTCTAACAGGATTCCAACAAAAGAATATTTGCAAATGTTCTTCTCCTGACTGAGAAAACTTGTCTTGAAATATCAGGATCTTGTTATTGCAAGACACCTTTTTTGACCATGATGAAAAAATTGTCAAGGGCTGTAAGATTTTTTATTGTCTGTGAGTAAGAGTGAAAATATCATCACTTTTTTTTGGTTTTGTGAAGTTTTGTAGAGGGGGGCAATGTTGAGGATTTAACTCATGAAACAGTGGTTTAGTTTGACCTAAAGGTCAATTTTCAATGCCAAATAATTTTTTTCAATAATAATTTTTATGCAAATGAAGTAAACTTATCTAAGTAGCTGATACAAGATTCTGGCTTGTATCTCTACACATTGAGATACTGTCTCAGAAAATAGTCAATCCCTGTGAAATTTCAGTAACTTTTTGTGACAATTTTTTTTGCATAAAGAAGTTGGGAGCATTGGTACAAAAATCTATGTAACATATACAGTACATGCACACACAAAACATCGATGCAATTGTTACCCTGTTCTCTGGGGGTCCCGAGAGGGACACCTAAATAACCAAACAATAAAACACAACCTTGAGGAAAATTAGCCAGAGCACTCACTTAAGCAAGTGAAAGGCAGGGTAACTTAGCAGGATCTTGCAACCCAGCATCTACGGGGTCAGGTGAGTCAAGCAGCCAGACGGGTTTAAAGTAGTAAGAGTGATGTTTTATTGAATACAAACAAATATTAAAGGCACCACAGTCACACAGATAACTAAGGAATCAGAGATTGAATTGAGGATAGGGATTTTCAGAGAGAGGTAGGTGATATGACACCTGTCTCGTCGTCCTGGACCTTAGGAGAGAAGCTGGGGATGCGGAGAAGAAGCTCAGCTTGATTAACTGAGGGGAGCTCGCCAAACGAAATGGCAGCAAAGTGGGATGGAACTCTGGAGCGGGCCGAGTGATCCGAGGAAGGTCTCGGCATCAGGGGTTTTTATAGGGTGAATTGTGACTGCAGGCTATGCCTTACTCAGGGAACAACAATGAGGTTTGGGTGCAAGACAATGTCTTGGAAAGGTCACAACTTTGCGTGATGGAATCATAGCTGAATTGACAAAGAGGTAGCTAGTATGCAAATGCGCAGCGCTTACCAGTGGACGGCACAACCTTTTTCCAGCAGCCTGCTCGGGGCAGGAGGCTTTTGTTAGTATCGCACATATGTAATGAGGTGTTTGCCGGAGAGGTCCCTGAAGTGATGAACCGGTTGTATCTGGCCTGTCTGGGTGGAGAATGGAATGTCCAGCAATTGTCGGCCATGCCTGTTTGCATGCTTGTCTGGTGGTCTTGCAAACATGTGGAGCGAGGTGGCAGGGGAAAGCCAAATTAGTGATATCAAAATGATATCTAGGGGTGTTCCCAAGGAGGTCTAAACTGCAGTAACACAATCACCCACAAAATCCATGGTTTGCTGTATAAAAAGGACAGTGAAGAAAGCTCACTAGCAAATAAACGCATTTGAAATGCAGCGCTGGAGCAGAGTTCTACAGATACCATGGACTGCCAAGATGACCAACAAATGGGTCCTACAGCAAATCAGGCTTGAACTCCCCCTAGAAACCAATACAACTAAACTGAGGCTGTTGTAAGTTGGGCATATGATGAGTAAACAAGATGATAATGCTTGGCAAAGTGAAAGGCAGTAAGGAAAGAGGAAGACTACACTCCAGGTGGGTTGATCCAACCAAGGAAGCCATGGCCCTGAATTTGCAAGATTCAGAAGGCAATTGAGGACCGGAACTCTTGGAAGTCTGACATTCAGAGGCTGGCCATTGGTCAAAGTTGATTTGATAGCAGAGAACAGCAACAAAAAGTCCAGAAGTACAAAAAAAAAATGTGCATGGATGGTCTTAGTCTCATCCAGCAGGGAGAAAACTTTTGAAATGATTTGCTCTTCCAAGTGAAAATAAAATAATTGAAGGCTTACATCTCTTATGTCCTGCTCATAATTACATATCCCAATCTTTTCTTCTCATGCTGAGGGTTTTCCAGTCTCACCATTTTCCAAGGTAAGTCCCACTGTTTTCAGTTGTACTTGATCCCCGATATGTGAACAGTTAGCAGAAGCTGGTACCCATGTGAGAAGAGATAACCTAGTCAGCAACAGCATGCTTGCACAGGGATGACTGAAGTGCCCTTTCCTTCAGTTGGAGTGTTCAAGCACTTATAGATAAAGGAGGAATTCCGTTTTGTGACAAACTTGTGTGTCTGCCCTACTGACCCTGCAAAATATGACAAGCTGCAGGACACCCTTTGTCTGTTCTTCAGAGATCACCACTTGCATTTTTATCAATGTTTATTACCTGGATTAGTGACAACGCATTGAGGAGATGCTGCTTTTCAGCCTTAAATTTTCTCTAAACCAGGTTATCACGGCCAGCATGTGGCTTGTTTATTTGTTTGGGCTTTATAAAGAGAAAGCTAAAAAAACTGATGAGAGCCCCAAGGCTTGCAACAAGGTTAAAACAACAGAAAGCTAAAACCTGTTGATAAAAAGCTAAAACGCAGCTAAATAAATTATCATATTCAATGATTTCAAAACATAACAATAAAGATAAAAATAGACCACACCCCATAATCCCTCCATCCCCAGCAAACATAGAATCATAGTAGTGGAAGAGATCACAAGGCTCATTGAGTCCAATGCCCTGCCATACAGGAATATACAAGCAAATCATTCCTGACAGATGACCATCCAGACTCTTTCAAACTTTCAAAAAAGGCAACACCCTCACACTCTGAGGCAGTATATTCCTCAAGTTTGAAGTTATTGCTCTGTCTCCTAGTCTTTGGAGCAGCAGAAAATATGTTTGCGCAATCTTCCACATGGCATCTCCTCAAATATTTAAACATAGCTGTCATGTCACCTCTTAACCTTCTCTTCTCCAGGCTAAACATACCTAGCTCTCTAAGTCACTCCTCATAGGACATGGTTTCTAAGTTTTTTTTTATCATTTTGGTGACCCTCTTCTGGACACATTCCAGTTTGTCAATATCCTTCTTGAACTGAAGGAAACTTGAACTGGACACAGTATTCCACATAGGGTCTGACCAAAGCAGAATAAGTGGTACCATTACTTCCTTTGACTAAGACACCTTAGTCCTATTGATGTCACCTAGAATTGCTTTAGATTTTTTAGCTGCCACATCAATTGCTGACTGATGTTCTGCTTGTGGTCTACTAAGACTCCTAGGTCCCTTTCACATGTACAATGGTCAAGCCAGGCGTCCACCCATCCTATATCTGTGCATTTCATTTTTTTCTGCCCAAGTGTAGCACCTTACTTTTTTCCCTGTTGAAATTGATTTTGTTAATATTGGCCCAGCTCTCTAATCTGTTAAGGTCATTTTGAATTCTGATCCTGTCCCTCTAAGTTGGTGTCATCTGCAAATTTGATAAGAATGCCCTCTATTCCCTCATACAACCATCGATAGAGGTGTTGAATAGCACTGGGCCCAGGAAAGAATGCTGTGGCATGCCACTAGTCAGTGATCAGTTAATGATTAAGTGCCTGCTTAAATGAGAAAGGTCTCTGTCAGACACTGAAAGGATTGTGGAGAGGATCAAGATGAGTCTTCAATAGAAGGGAATTCCATAGCCTGAGAACATTTACTGACAAGCATCTCTCATGTGTCCTCACCAGATGTACCTGTGATGTTGGTGGGATGAAGAGAAGATTTCCCCATGGAAATCAAGTTCCTGGTAGGTTCATATAGGGACACAAAGTCTTTCAGGCAGTCTGCATCTCAGCAGTGATAAAGTAAACTAGACAATAACATTAAAGAAGGTCTAGCTTTGAATTCAACATATTGGTAATAGGATGAAGCAGAGAGAGACCAAGAAAAAAAGTTAATTGCTCTTAAAACAGACAAACAAACAAAATCCCCCACCTCTCTTGAGGGCCACACCCCACACAACAAGCCCAAATGTCCACCTTCACAATTTCCCTTAAAATGGTGACAGGAAGTGACATTCCATTCCTTCTTGTTGCCATTTTGATGACTACTGAGGAGAACAGAAATATTTGAGCTTTGAATGTTCAGGTGATACATTCACCCATCAAATATCTTCTATGAGGTTAAATCAGCTTTAAACATCTACATAAAATTCAGGTTTTAGTATCTTCAGTAGCATGATAAGTTGGGGAAGGAGTTCTTTCTTTAAGCCTTTTAAATACAGGAAATAAATGTACCTATGGGGGGGGGCTGAACTTGTTACATACATCTTCCCACTTTCATAGCTCTGGAGCACTGGTTAGTTATCTTCTGGCATCTGAATACAAGCATTCTAATCCACTATGCATGATCAGCTAATGTATCACTAGCTGGAGGACTGCCTTCTCCCACCATTTTTGGATGAGACATCTGGTTCTTGATCCACTACTGCTTGTTCGCATTGTTATGATTACATGGGTTGCCTTTGGACATGATTTTCCCTACTGCTGTGTTCACAGAGGAATCTTGCATCACTATTATTATACATGGATTCCAGTCAGGCACATATCCATGCACATTCTTGAATGCTATTCATCCATGGCCCTTTTTGCACGCCAGTCCTGTTGCAAAATGGCCTCGGGAGCATTGTGGGATTGCGAGGATCATTCCATATGACGTCTTCGCAATTGCGCGACGCTCCCAAGGCTATTCTGTGGTGATAGTGCAGTATATCATTTTTGACTCGTTGCCGAAAATGATGCGTGATCACGCGTCCCTCCCATGCCCCATCCGCACTTACCTTGTGTGCGAAGCCTCCAGACACACGGCCATCATGCTTCCTTCCCCAGCACAGCCTGTAAAAATACCCGGCTGTGCTGTGGAAAGAAGGGGTAGAGCCTCACGCTTCCTTCTGCCCAGCACGGAGCTGGTGCAGAGGGGAAGCAGAGGGGATGTGAGTGCCTCTTCCAAGAGGGTTCTTGCATGATCCCCTCACAATGACACCGGAGTGAGGTAAGGTGCGAAAAGGGCCCATGCCTTTGAAGAATCACTTGATCCATCAGGATTGCAGAAACAGCCACTGTGCATTCCCTGTTATACAATAGGACATTACGCAGGCATACTGGCCAATACATGAATGGTTGCACAATGCTGGTATTCAGCAGGAGGCTGGGGTAACACAACCATTGTGTAACTACATGAGTATAGATTTATGCTGCTCAAGCACACCATAGATTCTCAACCATAGCATCTTCTGATTTCTGGTCAAGACTTTGATGCCGCACTGATGTAGGAAATCCTGAGCTAAAATGAACTGATATAAGGCAGCTTCTTGCCTGCAAGAGTGCTTGCCCCATTGCAGTTGTCTACTTAACAGATTATACGTATCACTCAACCATAAACTGGCACTACTTGGTAGCAGTTGTTAAGTAATAAGCCAACAGAATCAATGAAAAACAGTTGTCCAATTTACTACCTGGTGTATGATAATGAAGTTTTGTTTTGTTTTTAAAGACGCATCGTATTCTATTTGTTTGGCTCCAAGTAATAGCTTTCTGGTATATACCTGAATCTTAAATATTTGTTCAGGGAACACAAATTCCTCATTCAGTTGTAAATGCGCTTTCTCTTGCTCTGCTGGAGCACTTAATCGGGTCTATTTACTTATCAACAGAGCACACAGAGTTATCGCATCAATAAACATGCTTGTATAGTGGAGTGTAAAATACCTGCTCTTGAATGCAAGGAATTGTGTGAACAATCCAAATAAAAGATAGTAGGCTGTGTTACTAGACTGTGTTAGAAATCTGGAAATACTCGGGTCTACATGAAAACAATAATGCAGCCTAGTTGTAGATGGACTGCATTGCTAGGCTGTCTAGGTGTAGTGGGCGTTGTAGTCCCAAAGTAGGTGAAGATCAAAGGTCGGAAAAGGCTGGATCTTAGATCATGAACATCTTGAAGGACCTCTGTCAGGTCACCATTTATAAACAGATCCTACATCAAAGACATGAAGCATAGTTTTACACTCGCAGAACTATGTGGTGATTGAAAATTAGGGGATTAGCGGATAGTGAAAACCAGAAACGTGGCCAAACAAATCAGAGTGTGCCAAGATTGTAAAAGCTATTAATGATGAAGAACACATAAGCTAGGAGAATCTGCAGTAGTTTAGTTTTGCCTGAGCTTACTGGGAAGGGCAAGATTTTGCCCCCTTCTGTCCTCCTGCTGAATAAATTGAGTGCAAACTATTTGTGTATCTCCAGTCTGCAGCAACTGAAGTAAACTGAGAAGAAAGGAGGAGAGTGGGAGGCAGGGAGATAAACTGGGATATTTTAAAAGCAGCTGAAAAGTGGGACAACAGAGGATTAATTGGGACTGTCCCTGCCAAATCAGGACATTTGGAGGGTTTGTTTTCTCTGCAGAAGGCTTTAGGTTTGGTCACTTTCAATTCCAATTTAAAGTAGCAAGCAATGGAAAGGAGACACTGAACGCTGTTCCCACACCCAGTAGACAATAGGCTGCATGGTTATATTCTATCTTCTCCCAGACGGTGGTCATCAATAGTTAAAACAGGAATGAAGAAAACACAAAATACAGGCCAGGGCCTCTCCAGTGCTCCCAGAGCCCCTATTTTTTAAAATTCAGCCCCCTCCCAATAACAGAAGTGTGTTGGGAAATATTAAAACCACCACAAAAGCACAATAGTTTTGGGGCTGCTTAGTCCTCCTAACTTCCTTCCCTAAAATGGCTGATTTTTGCCTGCAACCACAGCTTTAAGTGATGCCACACCATTTCAAGAGCAGCAGAATTGCTGCCTGTCAGTGTGGATGGTACTGAGCTAGAAGGACCAATCATCTGATTCATGATGAGGTTGATTTCTGAGCTTTAGCAGATTTTGGGGTTGATTTCTGTGACTGGAATTGCCTTTTCCAAAACCATCTCCATATCCTCCGGCCCTCCCTCACTTTGCTGTCACATAAGCACAATATATAGATGGAATGTAAGAAAGCTCAAAGCAGTGATAAAGCTTTTCAAAAAAATATACCACTCATATTCAGAGCTTCCTTGTAGGTTTATGAATCCCATGACTACCTTGCTTAGGGAAAATGGTTCCTTTATCTTCACTGCTTGAAGCCATAGTGTATTCCCACACCACAGCAGACCATAAACCCTTTTTTCCAAAAGTCATGTTTGCTTTCTTTTTTTCCCCGTTGTGTTTCTTTTCCCTTTTTCTTTTCCTTTGCGATAATAGCCTTCAGTTGCAGACCTTCCTAAACCTACAGGGCCATGGCTTTTTGTGCTATTCTAGTGGGAAAGTAAGACTTAGAAATGCTTTGTGACATTTTAGCAAATAAAATGTGGTTGTCCACTCTTGCTTTCTCTAGAGAAGTGTCCAACATGCTCTTTAAGCTCCAGGTTTACTGTAAAATTTCTTAGTGACATTTCAGATTGGAAAAAAACTCCAGATCTTGTTCTTGAGATTTTTTTTCCAAATAGCATCACCATTCCATGGCTGCTTTTTTTTTTTAAAAAAGGTGTGTAAATTTTTATGAAAAGTGTAAATGCAATTCAAAAAAATTATTCAAATTTTATTTTTATCTTATTCTTATTTTTAATTAATGGCATCTTTTTTTTAGTGTATTGTGTGTTACTTGGGCCTGTGACTCTACATCTAGATTGCTACACTGTGCTCTGCTTGAGACTGCCCTTGAAGACTTTGAGGTCCCTCCCCAAATTGCAAACTCCAGGATTCCATAGGATGTTGAAAGCAGAATAATAGCACTATAATAGGCTAGTGCAGAAATGGTCTCTCAGTCAAAACGTTCTTTGTGCAGTGAGCTTGTATGTGGCAGAAATGTCCTAAGAGCTGTTTGACAGTGGAATGGAGTGCCTTAGAGGATGTTGAAGTCTCCTTATCTGGAAGTTTGTAAATAGAGCTAGGGCTGCCAAAGTAAAAACTGGAGAGGGCCCCTGTACATTTAATGGCGGGGTATAAGAGGGACCAGATCCCATCTGATCTTGGAAGCTAAGGAGGGTCAGCTCTGGTTAGTACTTGGGAGACCCCCACTGAGTACCAGCTAATATGGGCTGTATTTCAGAGGAAGGAACTGACAAAACCACTTCTGAATATTCCCCCCCTAAGAAAACACTATGGGGCCACCATAAGTGGACAGACAACTTGAAGGCACATATCCGCATAGAGAGGGAGGAATTTCAGCAGGTTTTACTTCTTACCTGGTTACACAACAAGCATCACCTCATGAAATTGTCTCCTCTACAATGCCATTATGAATACAGGAGTCATCTCATATTCAGTAGTTGAATGATAGGATCCTAGGAGTACTTCAGTTGTGCATTCCTGTCTAGAAGAGGTTGCACTGGATCGCCTTTGCTTTTCCTTCCAGCTCAATGATTCTGTGATTCTGAGCCCCAGTTTTGGTGAAAAAGTGGGATATAAATTAATGAAATAATAATAATAATAATAATAATAATAATAATAATAATAATAATAATAATAATAATAATAATAATACAGTTGGCCCTCCACATTTTCTAAGGTCTCAGGACCCTTGCAAAAGTGGAAAAATAGCAAATTTCAATGTGTGTGTGTGTGTGTGTATTTGTGTGTGTCTGTAGGAAGGGGGCTGAGGTATGGTGGGGAGAATAGGCACCAGGATCCAAACCAGGTTAGGGAAAGAGAAGAAGGGGCTGAATTGTCATGATGGCCCTACAGTTCTTCTCTCACTCATCTCTTTCCTTGGGCATGTAGAGGGCATCGAGAGAGGGTTTGTAGTGTTGAGGAAGTGGGCTGTGAGCCATCCTTAGCTTGCCAGACAGTGGCTGGTGGTGAAGGAGGAGGAGGACCAGAGGTGGGTTTTTAAAGGGCTGTGCAGCTGGATTGGAGCTGCCAAGAAGGAAAGTTCTCCCCAGAAAGGAACTGCCTGAAGTGAGGGTGCAAGGATTGAAGTAACTTGCAAATAATCGAAACCATGAAAGTCAAACCTCCAAATGTGAAGGCCAACTGTTCTTAAATGCTTGTACATACACATTGGCAGTTGGCATCCTGTTCTCTCTCTCTCTCTCTCTTGTATTCAATCTAATGGCTTCAGCTTTTCAGATCTTAAAACAGCCTCACCCTAATATGTCTTAGAGAAGGGGTAAGCAGTTCGGGAGAGCCTGAGGAGATAATTTTTTACCAGAGCAACCACAGAAGTGAAAAACATGACCAAAATATCTGAAAACCAGAAATGAAAACATAAATACATCTGTCTGCAATATTTCTTAGGTAGGGATCTAGGCTTGGACCTGTTAATGTAAGAACTGATGCTCCTTGAAGTCTCCACAGTGGGAAAACTCATCTTTTCTTTGAAGCGTTTTTATTGAGTGGGAGTTGCTGGGGACCCCAGGGAGGACTGGGCCTGCAAAAGCTCTTCAGGGAGTGTTTTATGCCCATGGACCACAATCTGTTTACTCTTGCATTTAGGGTTGCCAAGCTGAATATGAGATAGGGCTCCTATATCTTTGACAGCTACAATCATAGAGGTGGAAAAGACCACAAGGGCCATTAAGTCCACCCCTTCACTATGCAGAAATATACCATTTAATGTCCATATAATGTTCATTTTGGTAGCCAGACATAGATCTCATAGAATCATAGAGCCGGAAGAGACCACAAGGGCCATCCAGTCCAACCCCTTGCCATGCAGGAACACATAATCAAAGCACTCCCAACAGAATGTCATCTAGCCTCTGTTTAAAAACATCCGAAGAAAGAGACCCCATCACACTCTGAGGCAGCAAATACCATTGTTAAACTGCTTGTACCATCAGGAAGTTCAATTAACAGACCCCGAAGTAGGAAGGCACAGCATAAAGATTTGCCAGGTAGAACTGTCCCACATTTCCTTCCTCACTCACTCACCCACCCAAAACACAACATTTAGCTTTCCCTCCCCATGATCATTTATTGGCTAATAGAGGGGATGGAAGCAAAGATGATGCCAGTGATGTGGATCCATCTATAACCGGGCTTGCTCTATGTGGCTCTAGGTCCATGTTTGTGGCCTCCAGGCCTCCTGGAGGTTAGCCTTGATGACTAGGGGAGCAATTTTGCCACATTTTAGCCCTCCTGGTCCATTTTAAACCTAAATAAGGAAATGACCCAGAAAAATTAGTTCTAAGTCACTTGCTGGTGAAACAAAGACCTTTCCTGGGGGTACAATGGCCCAGGGAAGGCCAAAAACTTGGCAATAAACTGCCCAGTGCTCCACTACCCCTGCCTCCACCAGCAGGTAAATGGCCATGTTGGGTGAGGGTATGCAGCAGCTAAAAGATGGATTGATGGGATGAGAGAGGAAATGGTTGCGTAGTTCTACCTGGTGGAACTTTACACTGTATCTTCCCACTCCAGGATCTGTTATCAACATGTATATGTTTAAAGATCAGATACCCAGAAATTATGGGGTGAAGGCATAACACTTGTCAGTGCATGTTCAGATTTTGTTGGCAACATCTTGTGGAGCTTCACATATACCATCAATACATTTGTGAGTGTGTTATATGGTGGTGACGGTAGAGCTCTGAACTCTTATACTAATGAACAAAATGCCAAATTACAAAACATTGTTGGATGGATTTAAAAAAATAGATTCAGATTTTTTTTTTTAAGAAAGCTCTGGCATTAGATCTCAGAAAAGTTACCTGTTTGGACTACAGCTGTGTAGTGCAAGAAAATTTTAACACTTTTAAGCTTTATCTGGAAATTTATCAGTTACTGGGAGAGATAAATGTGATGCATTTGTGACCTTGAATGTCCTGTATATGAGGGCAATACCCCATCAGAATAAAAGAACAATACTTCTTTGAGAATAAGAACAGTATCTTATTAGGGTTTTTTTTTTTTTTTTTTTCAAAACACTCTCAGTGGTGTCATCTTTAATGCATTTATTCAGTTTATGAACCACTCCTGAAATGGCAGCTAATGAGAGAGAGAGCGAGAGAGAGAGAGAGAGCGAGCGCATCCTGAACAGATTCCTAGAAAAGATGCTGGACTAAATTAGTGTGGTGATCAAGATGCTATTTTTGTTTTGAACGTAATAGAGTTGGCACATTGGGTAGCCTTTGCGGAGGAAGAAAAGAATTTTGAAAAAGCATTAGCAGCATTTTTCATGGGAGCAGAATGACCCCATCTAAATGCCGAGCATAGCCAAAGTGAAGTGTTAATCAGAGATCAGACTCCAACAAACAAAAGGCCTGCCAATAAACTCTGAGACAATCTAGACAATGATTTGCTCAACAGCATTAGGCTGGCAATTAAAAACCAGTCTAGTCCTGTTTAATTTTCTCTGGGCAGGCTGTATGATGAAACGCCCAGGCTTTGGATAAGCTGAAATTAGTTGCAGAAATCAAACTATTAAATAATTTCAGGTACACAGTGAAAGAGCTGAGACTGCTTTGGAAAGCAATGAAAAGGAACCAGGGCAGAAAGGAATACGGAAAGATTACTTGGCCAAGAGGTACAACATATTGCTGGCATGGCTTATCTGAACTTTTGTACCACCCTCTTTCTTTCCATACCTGCTTAAACCTGCATCTGTTCTTGAGTGCTCATTACTTACACTCACCTTTCGAATAGGTATGAATAGAAACTGCCTACAAGTTAAGAACCTAGGGAAACATTTTCTCTAATTTGGAAAAGAGTAAGTAAGTACAATTTTTTCCTTGGCACGGAAGTAGTTACATAGGAAGAAATTCTATATGAATTCAGATCACTAGCCCTTCTAGCTGAGGGGTAGAAATTATATAGGGATGTAATTCTTCACACAGTTTCTTCTCAAAAGAAGCAACAAGTAATTTTAACCATTTTCTTTCTACTGCAAGAAAGTCTTCAAAAATGACGCAGCTTTCGAACCTATTCCCAATATGGGATTTATTTTGTGTAAAATTTGCACGTGGTCATTTTGCACAGAAATGGTGTTTTCTGTGCAGAAAATAGCATTTTCTGAAGAAGAAATAATATTTCAATGGAGAATTATTGTTTACAGTGTGGAAATACTATTTCCTTTGCATAAAATGTTTTCTATGCAAATCAACCCCGTTCATACTTTGTGCAGAATAAATACACTATTACGGTATTTTTTGTGCAGGAAATAATATTTCTGCAGTTCTGCACAACAGATGCTGTTTTCTGCATAAAACTGTGTGCAAATTTTGATCAGTATAGATTCTGAATAATGACAACTCTTCTTGCCAAGGTTTCTCAACACTCAAAAAAAAAAAAAAATTCGCTAAATATTTTCTAATATTCCTTCCATTCTTAAAATACTCCCTAAGACTCCAGCATCCAAAATGATTTGGGACCAGAATCTTTTGAACTCTTTACCACTGAGTTGACATGAGAAGAATAATCTGGAACAGCTGATCTCCAACAAAGATGGAAATAAATTTGATTAGATTTGACAGTCTCCACAAAAATAGCATTTTGCACTTCCCAAAACTTGTGTGAAAATCCACATCTCATCTCAGGTATTTGCATATTTTCAAGGCTTGTAGGATGAACCTGGAAAGTAAAACACACAAAACTCTATGCATATTCACTAATATTTTATTTAAATAGTTAGTGTTTAATTAAACATAAAGTATTTTTCAAAGAGTTGAATTATGCTTTTTTTAAAAATTTTTTTAGCATATCTCCTGAGTCATCAAACAACTGCAGTGATGGAGTGCCATTGTCGTAGTTACATCTGATGATGCCAACCCGAAACCCCACCTTTTCAGTCTGACAAAGGTGTTGCAGGTCAGGACTCTGCAAGGTAACATTTGCAGCATTGGTACATGTCAAGAACAGACAGCTAGAGATACCTCTGGGGTTGCTACTGCAAATTCTTGTCTCAATGTACCCCGCAACCATTACAGTGCTGCAGACATCAGTTCTCAGCGTACTGACCTGTCACTTCAGAAACTCTGGCCATTTCTGCATTAGACTGTTATATTGCTATTATTCCACTTTCAGCATCGTATGGAATCCTGGGGTTTGCAGTTTACTGAGACCAAAGAGCTCTCTGGCTGAGAAGCCTAAATGTCCCTCCCTAAACTGCAAACCCCAGGATTCCATAGGACATTGAAAGTGGAATAATAGCACTATAACAGTCTAGTGTGGAAATAGCCTCTTTGATAAGGGCACTACCAGACTGAAAAGGTGTTTTTTTTGTGGCCACATTTGATTATAAACATGAACTCTCCAAGGGCACTGGACCAAGATTGTTAGATATAAAATAAACTAGTCTCTAATGCCAAAGTCAGAAGTACGCTGGGAAAATAACAAAGAAATAGCAACAGAAAGCATTGTATGTAATTTGAATGTGATTGTTTTGTCTTTGTATAAGTTAAGTTTTTTTGTTGTCGTTAAGTGTTTGTTCGCTCATTTTTTCTTTTTTCCTTTTTTTTCTTTTTGATCCAATTTATGTATCTGTAATTAATGTTTTTTTTTCCTTTACATAGTTGTAATTTTTTTAAAAAATAAAGTTTTTGTTTAAAAAAAATAAACATGAACCCTCATCTGGGTTATAAATCTAATTTATGATCCTATAACTCTTGAACAGAATGCCCTCCTGCATAGAAGATGTAGCTATGAAGACATAACTCGGATCTCCCACTCTGACCCCCTAAAACTGACCTTGGCCCTCTTCACACCTTACCTTTTTACGCTGCTGGGGTGTGGGGCTCACGCAAAAAGCCTGGGCAGGAAGGCTCTTGCAAGCCGCCTGCTTCAGCTCCGCAGCTCCTTCCTGCTTGCTCAAGTGCCCCTCCCGCGCCCCTTCCTTCCTTCCACAGTGCAGCCTAGGAGTTGGAAGCTGCACTGAGGAGAGCACACGTGACCGGCCCACCTCCAGAGGCTCCGCATGGCAGGTAAGTGCGTGTGGGGCCCCTGACCAGTGCGCAAGTGCGGGTCATTTTCAGCTAAATGCCCAAAATAAAAAAATGCGTGTGCACTGCACGTGAAGCCCTTGAGCGTCGTGTAAATGGGAGTGTGTCATGCAGACCGCTCCTCACATTTGCGCAATACTCAAGGGGCCCTTTCGCTTGCAAACTGCCCTGTGAAAGGGACCCTTGAAAGGCAGTAGCCACTCCAACATGAGGTGTTTCATAGTGCTGGTGACCAGAAGGCTGAGAGATAAATAGGTCTAGCCCCACTCTGCCAGTGAGCTGTGGTACAGCAAGCAACCATGCCCACAGTGCTAAAAATGTCCAATTATCTATCTAGCAGAATCTAGGCAGGCATAAGGCACCAAGAAGATTCCAGCCAGCATCTCACAACTTGATATGAAACAGGGGCAGGAAGAAGAACCAGATGGAATGTGCAGAAAGTCAGCAAAAGCAGAACTGAGTCATTTTCACATCCATATAAGCTAAAAACATGAGATCCCATCTGATCCTGGAAGGTAAGCTTGGTCAGCTCTGGTTAGAAACTGGATGAGAGACCACCAATGAATACCAGTTGCTGTAGGCTGTATCTCAGAGGAAGTAATGAGCAAAACCAGCTCTGAATATTCTTTGCTTAAGAAAACCCTAGGAAAGTTAAGGAGTCACCACAGGTCAACAGACAACTTGAAGGCACACCCACATGCACATATACTCAGGTTTAAACTGTGGAAAGTCAGAATTTAAAATAAATTGCCAAGGACGGCCTCCATGGATAAGATGCAGCCTTTTTCATAAGGTAGCAATCCTCTACGTGTAGAAAGTAATAGAAATGATAAGAGAGGGGCACAGAGCTGCCTCTTCTCCTCCTACCCTATTCAGTAAGCTTTGATAAATAACAACAGGATAGGGCTGATGAGCAATGAACCTTTCCAGATGAATCTCTCTATTTTTTATATCTGCACACTGATCTGTATATGTACAGCACATAGGAGCATTTGTATACCATTTTTCTTCCCTATGTTTTAGTTTTGCTCTCTCATTTGCACTCGATCCTTTGAACTAACTGCTTCTTATTAAGGAAACAAAAGATCATAGTAATGCTAAATCTCTCCTTGAGGTATTTACAAGTGACATTTCTAACCTTCCTGAAGCTTTGCTGGCTTCTAATTTGTGTATGCAAATATGGCACCAAGCACTGCACTTTGTTAAGGTGGGGAAGGGAAAGGTGTAATTGTTTTGGCCTGAGGTGTCACTCATAATTAAAAATTAATTGGAAACAAAATATCAATGAACTCTTTCTCTTGGCTCAATTTTTGTGTGGTGTGTGGATTCCCCCGCCCCCAGGAACATAAAGAGACCCTGAAGCATAATCAGCATAGACTTCTGTGCATCATAATGAATTTTTGAAGGGTAGTTAATGAAACAATGAATGAGGAGATAGTGAAACTTTTAGGAAGCCAGAGCTACTCTGAGCGTCTGGGCACCTGATATGCAGAAGCTGCAAATTTACAGAAGAGGTAGATCTGGGAACCACAGTCATTGTCAAAGAACTGTATTGTCAATTTATAGCAGAGAAAATGATTGAGACCACCCAAAGACATTCTACTGCCAGAGGCAAAAGCAGTGGAGAATCCAACTGGGAGTTGAATTCTGACTTCAGCACTGGTGTCCAGACAATTCTTCTGTAGTAACTTAGGCTAGCTTTGGTGTATAGGGCAGGTATGGGGCATACACAACTCTGCCCTCTAAGAACTTGACAATGAAACCTACCCCCAGGATTTGCTGCCTAAAGCTTATGTAGATACATCGTGGTTGTACTGTACCAATCTCCTGCTGAATTCCAACATCAAGCTATCAACTGTTTATCTGCCAACATGCCTGCTTCTTGTCCCACTGTGCAACAGGGAACGTGTTGGGAGTTAGAGTTTCCCAGGGTGTTAGCTATTTGGGGGGAATTCTATGAAAGCTGAAACTTTTAGGAATCAGCCTTCCTTTACCAGATAGCAGAAAAGCATATCCCAATCTCTGTGTCGCTTCCCTGAACTGAAACTGACTTAGAAAAGAAAACAAGGCAGGCAGTTTCAGGCTACCAACTTAGAAAAAAATACTAATGAATTTTACAATTACATACACATTTGGAAGACTGGATCCTAACTTGCTAATGGATAGATACGATAAGCCAGTAGCTTATTCTTAACTCACTACTTTCTTGGTGGAAATGGCAAAAATGGCAAAAATGGTGAAGAAGAAAGAGAGAGAGGGTCTGAGATATGGGGTCTTTTATAAGGTCAATGACCCTAGGAAATGATCCTAGGAACTCTATGCTACCTAAGACCCACTTGTCCTAGAAAAAAGGGGTGGGAGAGAGAGAATTTTCTTTTGGAATTTTCCAACAGAACGCACAGTGGCTGTTTCTGCAATCTTAGACCCTTTCCACGCGAGGCAAGGAAATCGTGCTGCGACACTACCAGCCGTTTTTTTCCGTATCTGCGCTAACGCAGACTTTAATTTACGAAGTTCCATACGGCTGTAGCACAAACTGGTCTAGTGTGTGTTAATAGATCCACACAATTTTCTCATGGCCACTCCCGTTAGTCTCCTTACCTCGCCCCCTTCGGCTGTGATTGTCTGTTTTTTTTTTTTTTTTAAAATGGCTCTGTGTGTCATTACGTACATGCTCATGTGCGCACATACACACAGCCACCTAGGTCCTCCCACGATGCCTCTCTCCCTCTGCCCCTCCCTCCTTTTAGCCTTGAGTTATTTTTAGCTTGAGAGTTTTTTCCCGCCCATTCTTTCTGCTGTTTTCTGCTGGTTTTGCAATGGAAGAAGAGGGGATGACCAACGTTGCCAGGCTCCCATTGCTCCAAAAGATACCGTGAATACAAGGGTTTGAGTGCTGGACTACAGAAGACCAGAGTTCAGATCCCCATTCAGTCGTGGAAACCAACTGGGTGTCCTTGGTCAAGTCACGTTCTCTCAGCCACAGAGGAGGGCAATGTTGGCACACCTTGCCATTAATCAATTTTCGGATGGAGACGTACACCTTCATTTGAGCTGGGGAGGGAAGCGGTTGGGTCACTTGCAACAGAGTCCGTTACAGCCACCCTCCCTCCCTCCCCGCCGGGATTCGGTCCAGGGGTGACCACATGCCACTCTCTCCAGACGCTGGACTGCAGCTCCCAGCATTCTTCTCCATGGCCTATGCAGTTGGTTTTGGGCGGCTGGGAGCTGCAGTCCACCAGAGGGGCACCTGCACCTGCAGGGGGGCACGCATCCTTTCCCCGCTCCTCTGGATGCCTCCGTGGTGCTGTCAAAGCCTGCCCCACCCAGAATTACACTTTCCGGCATGATTTGGGAAAGGGCGATGACGTCTCCCGGGTCTTCTGAAGACGGAGCGGCGCGGCAACCAATGGAGCGCCTGGCGAGGCGCGGCTCATCCAATAGGGAGCGCCTGGGGGTGGTGGAGGCGAGAGAAGCCTGGGGAAGTGAGAAGGGGGAGAGCTGCAAGGGCGGGGGTACCCGCAGCCCTCCAGATTGGGGCTTTACTGCAACACCTAGTGTCCCCAACCAGCTGGCCAGTTGTAAGGGATGCTGTGAGTTGGAGTCCAGCCACATCCCAACAGTTGCATGATTCCCACGGACACCGCAAGGGTGAGGATGCATGCGGTCCCCCAGATGGGGCTGTAGTGCAATGCCCAGTATCCACGGCCGGCAGGGGAATGCTGGGGATTTTCATCCGACAAAATCAAAGTGTTGGAAAGGATATGAATCCCCCCTCCCTGCCTCCTAAGGTGCCGTCTGAAGTCAGATGAGAGGGAGAACCTATCAGTCTCGGGACTACAATTCCCAGCAACTCCTATGTGGGATGATGGGAGCTGCAGTCCAAAGACAACTGCAGGGGTCTATTTTCCCCATCTCCAGCTTATTTTTTTGGGGGGGAGGCATTCCAGCTTGGGACCCCCCCCAATAAACCCTCTCTGATTTCAAAACAAGTTTTTTTAAAATCTTTCTTTATTGACATTTAGGTTCTTAAGCTCTTCCCTCCCCCAAAAA